>CAOKZL010001017.1:0-442360 GCA_948472985.1 Iguana delicatissima
TTCACGCATCACTCCTCTTGTCTTTTTTCAAAAAAAGAAAAAGAAAGAAAAATCTTGTTACAGCAAAATGCTGTTGGCTGGGAAGCTCTCCTTCTGAAGCTAGCCAAATGGAGTATAATGTTGGATCTTAAATTTTAGATGGCTTGCTAAATAGGATGGGGTATGCTAATTTCAGGCTTTGCCCTTATTGCCAATAGAAATAACTTCTACAAACAAAACTGGTTAAAGTCTGAATGCTATTTCCAATAATGCACTTATGGGACTACCCAGTAGATTTCCTTGATGAAATTTCTTGTTCAAAAAACTCCACTGCTGAGAGTACACCGGGGACCAATAAATTTACTACAGTACAATGGGATGCACTGCAACAGAATGCAACTGATGGAAGAGATGTGTTTTTAAAAGGGTAAAAATAGAAAGAAACATGTGATGGCCACTGTAATTGTAGATGGGAAATATGGTGGTTGGAGGCAGTCACATTATTGCAAAAGTTTGGCACACATTGTCTTCTAGTTCAGAGAGCTGGACAGCCTTAGCAAAACAGCCTTAGGTTCAAAATGCCTGTGCTGGGTGTGACTCAGCGAGTGCAAAAACAACAGTAATTCAGGAATTGATCTTGGTGAATATACAGATCTGGCTTGTATTATAGAAGTCTGCTTGGATATGATGGGGAGGATTAATTCTTTCTCAGCATTACCCACCTGGGTTCCCTGTGCAATAGCAAGTGGCACATGGAAGGAGATGGACAGTTGTGATTCTGCCAAATGGGCCTTGTGATGTGTATTCTGGCAAATGTGCATATCTGACGGCCTCAGAACAGAACTAAAATTCTGTTGCTGTACCACCCACCCTGTTAAGCCAATAACCTTGCTTCTTGAGCTAGCCAAAGGATCTCAGAGGTGATTCTTGAACCCCCTCGGCTTGTTATGTTTGAGGACCTCTGATTATGCTGAGGCCACTCTGTCAGGAATGGCTGGTTCAGGATTTCATGATGTCTATTAAACCATACATCTATCTTGACATGTAGCTGATCTCACTCTTTCTTACAAAGCATATACTGGACCTGATTTTCTGTCCTGGATCAGATGATGTTGATGGACAGGAAAGAACACACTGGCCAGAATTCAATTAAAGACATGTGTGCACGTAATTGACCATTATGTGTCCGCATGTCCTTTTTTGAGTGCTGCAGGGGTTGGTATTCACTTTCTGCCTCCCCAGTGCCCAAAGCTACCCGATCTACTCTCAAGCTTCTTTGCCCAGACATTTCATGCTTCATGGCAAACTAGCAGGATCAGAGAAGCATCTGACTACCTCCCCGCTTGGACTTGAATTGATATGACATCAGTGCTCAGATCCTTCAGGGTTCCCCAGGGGTCTCAGCACTGCTGTAATCATTCTGTGTCATCCTTCTCTTGGGGAGGCAATCTGCTGTTTTTCCAGTCTTGTCTGCTTGCCATAAAGCATGGAATGGCTATACAGGGAGACTTTCTGGGCTTTACAGTAAGTCAGGGGCAGGGTATATGGCTCAGTGTAGCATAAGTCCACATGCAGATATTTACTCTATGCTGAGGTGGTGTTGGATTGAGGCTGCTGTGTTCCAGATGGTGCAGCAAATATTTTAGATCCAGAAAACTATAGAGGGCTATAGTGACTGAGTAAGAATTTAGTTATGAATCAGAATGGAGAAATAAGTTAAAGCATCAGTATAAATTTGGTTCTACTGCATAGTTTATGAGAAAGGGACATTCTGATTTCACGTTTATACTTTGTAAGAAATTGAAGAAACATTCAGCACAATAAAGGCACTGAGATGAAAAGTGATTTTAAGAAAAGAAAAGAAAAAAAACTCAGATAGTCAATCTTCTCAACCGTAGGCTATTTCTAAAATGGGTAATAGAGTCAAATGAAGCAGGTGAATTACTAGGATCTTATATTTCTATTATTAATCTTTCCTAACAGTCTTACATTCCTGAGCCTCTTCTTAGCCAGTGGAAAGAAGTCTGTTTCTGTTTCTTTGTGACTGCAACATGTGTTTGGAAACAAATGTATATGATGTTTTGTACATCCAGTTATTCGATGGATTTTCTAAATGCTACAGCGATAAATCTATCCAGTTTTGTAGATGCAAGTCCCATACTGAATTCCATTCATGTTTTTAAAGTATTTACCTTTACCTTAGTCACGTCCTGTCCTTAAAAGGAAGGAAGGCAGGCAGGCAGGCAGGCAGGCAGGCAGGCAGGCAGGCAGGCAGGCAGGCAGGCAAGACATATTTTGGTCTGTATGTTAGTCACTTACACAGCCCAATTAAGAAACTCACTAGCTCCTACATGTGCTTACAAGGATGGTTATATCTGATGTATGACATTTATACCAGTTTCCAAATTCTGAAACCATGCAAATGAAACATACTCCCCACCCCACCCTGCCCCATCCCTGCAACTCTACCCTGCCAACTGATTTTCATTCGTGGCCCACTTATTGGCTCTCTAAAAAAATATTGCCCTGGAGCCATACTGTTAGTCTTGGGCAGAGTAAACCCATTGAATCTTTTGAAATTTACCTATGTGTTGCCTCTCCTATCATTATATGATGTAACTGGTCTACACCACCCTGGAATTGGGGAGGATTTAAGTCATGCTAGCTTAAAGCCAGGCCTGTATCGTACAGTGGCTCAATAACTTTCACTACAATTTTTCACGTGCCTGCTTTTAACCTTATAAGGCCACTCAGCAGTATAAATTGCAACACTGCAAATATATTTTAGTACATGGAATAAGACACATTTGGGACTCGGCAGCCCAGATGATCTATGTATCGTATATGCTGTGAGCCATTCAAACCGCCACACTGGCAAAGCTGGCAACAGAAATAGCTTGTGATCTCTGGGGATAAAAGTACTCCCAAAATAGGCAGGTAAGGAAGGGAATGTTTTAGTGTTTTTCTGCTCACCGGGCACTTATTCATGAGCTTATCATGCTAGTTAGAGGAACTCATTAAGCTGTTGCCTACATTTCTTGAAATCAATTGGTCTTTGTCACTATGCTGAAGGTAGGACACAGAGGATCACAATCCATCAAAACGTACTTTCTTTTGCAATAAATTACTTTTCTCCCTGTAATTCTCATTGGAGTCTTCATTGTGAGAGTGGGAGGATGCGGAATGACCTGGTGAGGCTGAGAGGTGATATATCAGTTATTGAAAAAATATAGATAGTATGCAGTCTGGTGCTCAAAATAATTTAAAAAAAATGCTTTTCTGAAGGAGGTACCTTCTGAAGGAGGTTTTCAGTGTGTGTATTTAAAAAAGGAAGATTTCAATTAATAATCTGAAGAGTATTGCCATCTAGTCTAATTAGCTTATATTAAATGGATGATAAAAGACAAAGAAAATCACACAGACCAATGACCATTTTAATTATTTAAATTATTAAGAAAAAGACAAGGCTCACCTGGTAGGGGTGTTTTCATGCTGGCATGTTCTATCAGGCACTCAGAAGGGAACTGGCAGGTTTCCATCACATAGAAGACACAGGGGAGGTATTTGGAAATAGCACAAATGGATGGAATGACACCACAAATCCAAATGTAGCCACACACAAAAAGCATTCCACAAGGGAATCTTTTTGTGCAGAGTTGAAGCAGGGTGGACATCACCATAATCAGCAAAAGAAGATTCCAGCAAATTCACTGCAACCCCATCAAGGTCAGGAACTGATGCCCCTGATTTTTTTTTTTGTTCCAAAAGTTTAGTCAATCTTTCTCCCTGCTGCAAAGTCTTTGAAAACTGTGCATGCCAGGATGGCATCCTGCTAGGAACATCTGTATATCTAGGTTTCCCTTACATACGAGGCGGTTCTTCTGGGAGCCATTGCAGGAGTTAGTGTTCTTTTCATCCTTCCACATTACCCAACCAACAGCTCCCTAAGAAGCCCCTGAGGCCACCCCACTCAGCCCTTCTGTGCTTCAAGGGGATCAGCCAGGATCACACCTGGCTACTTCTCCATAGCTAGAAATGAAATGATGACATCAGTGGTGGGATTCTCCGGAGACCTCCAGGGGTCTCAGAGCTATTGTAATCATTTTGTGTCTGGCTATGGAGACACAGCCAGATGCTTCTACAATCCTGCCTGCTTATCACAAAGCACAGAATGACCATATGGAGCAGCATCAAGGACTTTTCAGTAAGTGAAGAGGAGGGTATAGAGCTCAACCAAGTATAAGTCTGCATGCAGAGATTTATGCTAATCTGAGGAGATGTTGGATTGCAGCCTCACTGACTTCCTAGCCCCCACCCCTATAAATGGCCATGTAGCAGCCAGGCAATGATAGGGGTAGCCAAAGATTGTCACCTGATCATGTCATGATAGCTAGCCCATGACTGTGCAGGCATCCTTCAGGACCTTGCAGCGGTCTTCCAGACATCATGGGGGATAATGTTGTCATTGTGTACATTCTGTGAAAAGACAACAAAGAGTTGGAGGAAAGAGCTGTAGCTGCCATGCAATCTGCCTTATGTCACCTAAGTTAGCCTTCTGCCCTTGGAGGTAGTGGAGAATGTTCTTTCATCATCACTGTTGAGGTAAGATCTAGTTGGTCTTTGTTCATGAAATGGGAAGAAGATGCCATCTTCTCTTTCATATTAGGCAAGCATATGTTTTTGTTCAGCAGTACCAAATGGACCAGGTGCATCACTTCAGAAAAACCAGGAAACTTTTCTATCCCATGTATATGAGTTTAGCTTTGCTGGTCATAACTTTATTTAAGTTGAAAGGATGTCTTATGCATGAAACCCAATCTGAAGAAGGCTCGGCTATGTAGTTTTACTGTCGTGGTTGGATGAAAAAGTTTCAGCTTGTGACCTCTCTATAATAGATTGTCGTGCATGGCTTCAGACCTGTTAAAATCAAATGGAAAACTCTAACACTGTATTTCCCATATCTTGATTAGTTTCATTCCCCTGAAACCTGTGTTCCTGTAATTTCCCATCAGCCATACAAGCTCAGTTTTAGCATTCAGATGTTACATTCATTCTGGAAAAGGAACTTGAAAATTGAGATGTATCTCATCCTGAGCCACACTTCTATCTTGGAGAGAAAAAAATAAAAAATAAGCAAGAACTTGTTGCCCTACACTTAACGAGTAATTCATCTAATTTCCTGTTACACCATCCCATCATATACTGCAGTGTATCACTAAAATGGAATTAAATGTTGATTTCTAAACTTCCTGTTGTTTGGCAAGTTGGTAAAGAGGTCAAGATTAGAAATCTACACGAGAAGCAGTAAATGTTCAGATCAGCTGGAAAATATTTGAAGAAGCAGCAAAATAGTTGAAATAGTTGGACCTTACAGCTAGTATTATACGCAAACTTCCCAAGGCAAATACTTGTTAAGAACGCAGAACATTGCAGGGGGATGAAAGAACAGAAGAACTAAAAGAAAATTCAACATATCACACTTAACATTCTGCAGTTTCCAGCAGTTGAAACAGATATTAAAGATAATAGGAACTATAGTTGTCGGGTAGCCTCCATGTTTTACTTGCCTTCAGTATAGCGGTAACCAGTAGGCATAATGATAGCAGCTTTGTTTAGGTTATTTCCAGGTGCAGAACATTCCTTTCAGCTGAAGTTCTCACAGGAACCGCTAGGCCTTAGATAGTAGTCATGGTGATTGGGGCAGCTTGACCTCTAATAGTTATCTCATGAGAAACTGCATGTTTAACTGTAGAATGTGGGAAGTAACTTTCACTCTCGAGCTTTGACGTCTGTAAGACAGCATCTCAAACTATGTTTCAATAAATCTTCAATCAAGTTTATTGATCTTGTGTGTGAGTCTGTTCCTGACAGACCCGGCAATAGTGGAACAAACTACTTATAACTTAACGAAAATAAATAATACTAATTATTGGCATAAATATTGTACATGTAGAAATGGAGATGATGTGCAATTGGGAGTTGACACAATACAATTCAGAAAGATGTTTCTCAACACCCCAAATAGATAACTGCTGTGGTCAAATCACCTTATGCCCACAGGTGCCCAGTGGTGAATCATGTTCTCTGGCTTTGTAGAGAGCATCATTTGCAGTCTGTGACAAGACAGAATGTGGGTGAGGTTATCTTCCAGGTGAGCTTTCTGATTCTCAGAAGTCCGTGTAGTCTGCAGAAGCTCTGGGAAGCATGGGAAAAACTGGCAGTCAGGTGGACTGGTGAGCAGGACTGTACGAGGCCTAGCAAAAGCCTCAGTCTGGTCCATTTTCTGGCGTTATAAACCAGACTCCAGTCCATTAATCAACTTTGAGCTTTGTTCCCATCTGTTCTCCCTCGTGATACTTATCATTTATTTTGGTTCTTGTGTATATGATTTTTTTTACAATTTTTGTCATAACTTTGGGTGGTTACAGCATAGGACCCAGATCCCTGTGTGCGCATCAGACCTAGTTGTGGGGGACTTGTGAAACCTTGGGGTTCTAGGCAACCAGGATTAGACCTAGCTTGAGGGCAGGTGGCTCTGTTCCCCCTCCTAGGTAGCAAAGAAAATATGCAAGTTTTTTTGCCCATCTGAAATCCCACAACCGTCTCTCTGGATATAACCAACATGTGGGCTGAGTGCTTTGGCTATCATCAGATGGCAGACAAGTTGACCAAGAGCTGTATCTAGTCCCATGGCTCTTCTGATATAACTGTGACAGGTTCTCTCTCCAGGTTCTGCCTCCCCCCACCCCAGTTCCTGCTTGTGGGCTATCACTCACCTTGCCCTTTCTCCCTTAACATCTCTCCCTGCATCTGGTACATGGGCCTCAAAGTGAATAATCTTATGGACAAGTGAGTGTCTTTTTGATAGCATGTAACTGATTTTCCTCATTAATTCTTAAATGAAAATCTATCCAGACACAAATGTGCCATGTAAAACAATGTTCATTTGTTTAAATTATTTATTTATTGAATTTACCCGCCTTTCTCCCAAGATGAGATTCAAGATGACAAAGCAATAAAAAGGAATTATATAACAAGCAAGTTAAACATCTACAATTATGCTGTTTCCATTTACAAAACAACAGCTCAGTTAAAGCAAATACTTTTCTCCGAACTATCTCCATACTCTCGTTGTTATTCTGTACCTTCAAGTCGTTTCCAACTCATGGTAACTTCAAAGTGAACCCATCACAGGGTTTTCTTGGCAAGATTTGTTCAGTGGGGGTTCACTTTTGCCTTCCTCTGAGGTTGAGAGAGTGTGACTTTCTCAAGATCACCCAGTGGGTTGCTGACCAGAGGTTCAACTTCTGGTCTTCAGAGTCATAGGCCATTTCTGCACTAGACTATTATAGTGCTATTATTCCACTTTCAACATCCTATGTAATCCTGGGGGTTGCAGTTTAGAGAGGGGGCCTTCATCAAAGCCCATCATCATATCTTAATCATGCCTACCAGCCTGTGTTACTTCTATAAGAAATTCTGTATGGAATTTTAATTAAACAATTACACTTTGACATAGAAATGTGCACAATTTGATTCAATCCAGTTTGTGTACAGAATCTGGTTTCTTCATGAGAAGAATGCAACATCCAAATAAATGCACTGCTCTTCCCCAGTTCAACATCACTGAGTTTATTTGGACCACAGACCACTTACAATTTAAAGAGGAAAAAGAAACTAGACAAAGCAGCTGCATAATAATACCCCATCATGAAAACAATAAAACCACATTGAAATATCTAGTCTTAACAATAATTAAAGACAAATTTATACAGTTAGGAATTTTACTAACATCTTTGGCCTGGTTTTCCAAACTGCATTTAAGCTATGTTTAAAGACAAGGCAAACTTCTGTGTAATTTTGAAAGTAGTAACTCATCAGAATGACTTGGAAGGGGTGCCAAAATCAGGCAGATCTGTTGTACTCTAGTCCTTTGATCAAAGGTACAATAAAATAGCATTTCTATCAATATGTCAGTATCTCCTAAAGGGACAGTCTAGAGGCCATGGGATTTTTTTTCCCCCCATAACGTCCCTCGAGCAACCAATAATTTTCCAACTCAGCAAGCTATACAGTTTTCTTGCTAGATCAGATCCTTAAGTATTCTACAGGTAGATGATTAATGCAACTGAGTCTGATAGCCATGGATCATTGGTTTGAAGTTAGGAAGGCTAATTCTGTTCCCTTCTACCAAAGATATACCAGTTGCCATTGTTGACTCCAAGTAGCTCTTTGGCTGTGAAGTCCAGACACAGGTAAAAAGTGTTTCTAGATAAGAATTATTTGGTTTATGTCACAAATTAATCATTCTTCCAAAACTGCAAGACTTTATTTTGCTGGCTAGTTTTCTAGAGTTAGTTATAAAACCAGATATGGACTGCTTTTAAAATGTTATTGTGCAGAATCCTATTTCCATGCATCAGTTGACTCCCCCCCCCCAAACCTAGGTTTGCCACTAAACTATTACATTTTAAATCTCTCCTCCATGTCTGCGTGCATTGTTGTTGCTGCTGCTGTGTGCCTTCAAATCATTTCCAACTTATGGCAACCCTAATGTGAACCTAGTATATGGGTTTCTGGGGGCTGAAGTATGTGATGCACCCAAGGTGCAGTGGGTTTCCCTGCCCACGTGGGGACTTGAGCCCTTGGCTATTATTCTACTTTCAACATCTTATGGAATTCTTGGGGTTTGCAGTTTAGGAAAGAGCCTTTGAAGCCCCTCCCAAAACTGTAAACCCAGGATTCCATAGGATGTTTAAAGTGGAATAATAGCACTATAACAGGCTAGTGTGGAAATGGCCCTCATCTCTAAGGTCACTGTCCAATGCTCAAACCACTATACTTTGCTGGCTGTGTGTGTGAGTGAGTGGATGAATTTTTCCTGAGAGAGACTTCATGCATACATGGTCAGCTTTGGTTAGTATTTGGATGAATACCAAGTGCTGTAGGCTACATTTCAGAAGAACGGACTGGCAAAACCACCTCTGAGTATTTGTTGCTTAAGAAAACTTTATGAAATTCATGAGGTCTCCATAAGTCGACATTGGACTTGAAAGTACATCCATACACATATATCTTTGGGGGCAGATTGGGAGCAAGTTTGTTGGTTACATGTGAGGAACTGTATGGAATAGGCAAATGATATAGTTGTTTCTCACACTGGCACCACTCCTCCCTGAAGGCCAACAACATTGACATGGGGGCAGTGGAGGGGGAGGATTTGTAAAGCATATTTAAACAAATGTCATGGGTAAACAAAATAGAAGACAGAATAAAATAAGATAGATCAACCAACCAATCAAAAAGAATCATATAGAAAGAAAAAAAATCTGTACAGAAGCCTTCCTACGTTGTGATAATTTAATCAATTTCCATTGCTACATTTCATGTGCCTCCTGACATTATCTTGTGGCCAATATCAAAGCTGGCTAATGAGCAGGTGTGTGGCACATTGGTCATAATGGTGTGATTATAATCTTTTTTCATCATAGAATTTACCATAGATAGCATACGTCACATCCCTTGGTCTAGCATTAGAGGCAACATAACAAATGTACACCTTATTTTTCAACAAACCTAGGAGATCTTGGAGTACGGAGTTATGAAACAATCATGATTTTATTTCAAAAGCTAAGACCATGGGTGAAGAAAAATATCTTAAAGCCATGATGGGGAACCTTTGTCCCTTTAGATTTTTGGCCTACAACTTCCATCAGGCCCATCCAACACAGCTAACGACAATGGATGGTGGGAGCTATAGTTCAACACTACCTGAGAAGGAAAGGAGCCCATCTTTCCTAAAGTGTGGTAGAAAAGTGTTTTGTTTTGGACACAAATTCACTTTATTTCCTGGCATTTTTTCCCAGTCAAATCAATTTATTAAACTGCTTCTACCATACATAGAATGTCTATTTTTACCTGATATGTTCTAAGTCTAGAAAAACTAGTTTAAGAACTGAGATACTTGGCCACTTGTTAAGGTCACATATTTTGCATATTTTAGTTACTGAAGTCTTTTTTCTTTTTTTAAAAAATGACTCAGCCACTTAGCATTCAACTAAGTTTTCCTTATTGATTTTAGAAAACTCTTGCAATTAGCCAGAATCATTATGAAGGGAGAAAAAATGATATCTTGTTAACATTAGCATTTATGCCCATAGGGTGAAAGGCAGATTTAAGATCTCCTGATATCAAGGACAGAAAAAGGACAGCATGCATAACCCTCTAAATATATTTCTAATTTGCATTTACAGATAGAATATAATACTTACTGTAAATAGCTTTGAGTTAACCATAGTCAGATTTCTATGTGCACAGCAAGTAAGTTTTGTTCTAAATATGACAGAAACATTCCATGAATAAAAGAAACCCTGTTGGCTGCTTTAGGAAAGCCTGTTGACTACTTTAAGGCCATTTCCGCACTAGACTGTTATAGCGTGATTATTCCACTTTCAACATCCTATGGAATCCTGGGGTTTGTGTGGAAATGGCCTAAGTTAAACCTTTCAACTTAGAAACATTACTTTTTTGACACTTCACAGAAACTGCAAGGCAGCATGATCATCCATTCAGTTAAAGGGATTCTGGATTTTGTACTGCAAACATAACCAAGTGAATGCATAAATAAAATAAAGATAAATAAATAAATTTCCAAGCTCTAGTCTATTTTTCTTTTACAGTTGAACGGCTGATATCAAAGTCATTTATTAAACGAGTGCATAAAATAAGGATGGGAAAATCAGTTTCACTTCCACCCTCAATTGATTTTATAAGAAAACAAAACATGCTTTTTCTGTCATAGATATAAAGAAATGTGTTAATTCAGGTCAGTTCTTTGGCAGACTGTGGCAAAATTCTCCTGTATCCACATGAGACAAATTCACTAGGCACAGCTATTCTCAGCATGGAAAGGGCCATATGGTACCTGCCTAAAATGTAAGTGTGAAATGTGAGGAGACCATCAGGCCAGGATGATAGTTGAACAGAGGCCATTTCCACACTAGACTGTTATAGTGTTATTACTCCACTTTCAACATCCTATGGAATCCTAGGGTTTGCAGTTTAGGGAGGGGCCTTTGGAATTCTCAGCCAGAGAGCTCTTTGGCCTCGGTAAACTACAAACCTCAGAATTCCACAGTATGTTGAAAGTGGAATAATAGCACTATAATTGTCTAGTGCAGAAATGTTCAAAGCTAGACTTTTAAGAGGAAACACACAAACTCTGGGGTCTGGATGAATAAAATCTGTTCTTTTCAGAGTCTCCCATGCTTGCTTTTAAAAAAATAAAATAAAAAATCTAGTCCCTTCCATCCTGAATACAAAAGAAAATGTGATTTTAGCTAAATAGAACTGGAGCTGTAGTCCAGAAGGGAAACTTCACAGGCTCTAGGGAAAGATCGAAATCATTTAGGAGAACATGGTTAGTTCACTATACTTACTTACACCAAACATGTGGAACACACAAGAGGAGAAACCAAAATATGGTGCAAGCATATCCTCCAACTATATTGATTTGTCAGGGACAGCTCTGATTAATCCTGTCATCCCATTTTTACAGCTGCTTTTAAAATGTCCCAGTGTCTGTCTCCTCCTTCCACTTTTTCCCATTGTCCTCAGTTTATTTCAGGTAATGTAAACTGAGTTCAAAGTGCAAAAGGAATTTGCCCTCAATTAACTCAGCTGGGGGAAGGAAGAGGAGGGAGCAGAATCTTGCCCTTCCTGGTAGATTTGGGCAAAAGCAAAAAGCTGCAGTATCTCCTAGCATGTGTGTTCTTCCTCAATAACTTTTTCTGTCTTGCACACACTGTGATGTTGCTCAGCCACATATATCCCAGTCTTCATTTGTGATATGTTGGAGGGTATGTGGTGAAATTTGTGTTTTATAATACCCATAAGCTCCGCTGTTAGCTAGCTCAACCTCCACAGCAAAAGTGGCAGATTCATCCATGCAGGAAGAGATCTTTGATCACTTGGGGTCTTTCTGTACTACACTCTTACAGTGCTTTATTCTGCTTTCAACATCCTGTGGCATTCTGGAGTTTGTAGTTTATGGAGGCCAAAAAGCTCTCTGGCTGAGAATTCTAAATGCCCCTCCCTAAACTACAAGCCCCAGGATTCCATAGGATGTTGAAAGTGGAATAATAGTACTATAACAGTGTAGTGCGGAAAGGCCCTTATCTAGTACAAGTTGGCTAGAATCCTTATAGTGGTTATGAATGCATAACCCAGAGTTTAGGGCAATGATGTATTTAAGTCTTTTTCTAAAAAAAAAAAAAGTCCCAAGTCTCAAGTTGAGTCCTAAGTCCTTGCAAGATACTTTCGAGCCAAGGCTCAATTCAAGTCTCAAGTCTGGGAGCCAGTTTCTGAAGTGGGGAATAGGATCTTTCTTACTTCCAAGTACTAAGCTTCAAAAGCTTTAGAAGGAAAGATCTTTCCCTGTGATCTGGTTAAGAAAAGTTTCAGAATGCACCTGTGATATGCAGCTGGGACAGGCTGCCAAGCAGAGCTCAACCCCACCTCAAGCCGGTTGCCTAACATGTTTACTGTTCTCCTCTGAGAACTGGCCCAGGCTTTGCCTTGGGACACATCATCACATGACCAGTAGGCAAAAAGAGGTGGAAGTGTTCAAAGTTGTAAAATTTCCAGATGAATGTGTTATGTTACTGAACCAAGGGCACTAAAAAAAGTACAAGTCACAAGTTGAGTCAAGTCAGTGTCATTTATTGCCAAGTCCAGTCCAAGTCAAGTCACTCAAGTCCAACTTGAGTCCAAGTCAGCTGACCTGAGTCAATTGGGATTATGTAGGGACCAGGAAAGTGTTGAGGAATTGAGAGATTTTTATTAATAAGTCTCCTAATCAGCAGAGTATTTTTTAATGCACAGGCAGAAGTTAAACAAATTACCTTTCCCACTTTATCATTTCCACCCCAGACACACTTAATCTAGCTCAAAATAAATACAAACAGTTTGGTTAAAAATATGAAAAGTTTACTCACAAAATCTTGTGCATAGTCTACACAGGTTCAATTCCTGAAGAAAATAAGATGAAATTAAGCACTCACATGCTTGCAGAAAAGCATGTGAGGATTGGAGACCACATGCTTGCAAGGTAGCTGAAGAACAAAAAGGGAAGAGGAAGAGAACATTCTAGGGGAAGTGAGTGTTGACCAACAACAGGAATTTTACTCTAGGCAGTCCCTTCTATGCCTGCAATACAAATGCAGACTAACTAGCCAGTTAATTAAGCATGCAAAAGCTGCCACTCCCAACAGAAAGTCCCCCAGTGCCCACTTACTAGGCAGCAGCCAATGCAACTGACAGGGGTCTGTTCCCCTTCTGCAGGAAGCAGCTGACTGATATGCTCATTCATCCCCTTGTGCAAGCAATCTCTGGTGCAAGGGCAATTGTGACAGGCACTCTGATTCTGTGTGTTGCCATTAAGATCACTCACAGGAGGGGAAGGAAATGCTAGTCAGCTGTTTCTTGAGAACAAGAACTTTTGAAAATTCACAAATGTTTTCATAAATGCAAAGCAAGATCTTGAGAGAAGTAATGGAATGTGGGAGATCTATCCATTCCCAAGAGCAGAGCAATCCTACTCCTGTCGACTCAGCATTAAATCCTGCTGGAGCCAATGAGACTTACTCCCAGGTAAGAGTGCATAGGGCTGAAGCCTGAATGTCTGAATAGAAAGGAGTTCTAAATAGAAAACTTGATCCAGATACACTACCTTGGATTTCCTGTGCAACGGCGGCAGATGATGATAATTTGTACCCTCTGTCTTGACCTTAGGGGCTTGCCTGCCTGTCTGCTACCAGTTGTTCCACTAGTGCTCTTATTTTATAAAACTCCATTTTATCTTGCAGTTACATTAACATTGCTGCCAACCCTGGCAGATGGTCCTAACCTTAATGACAAATCAGATCTCTTTTTCGTTTAACTTCCCAGTATGGTTTCCTTTCGGCTATCTGTCTCTTTATCTGTAAGATGTTCTTCCCTTAAATGTTTTCTAATGCTAAGTGAAATTAAATTCATTTATCATCCAGTGTGCTCACACCCTGAGTTCCCTCACAACATAAATATCCAAGTATATATTCTATTATTTTAATTGATATAATTATTCGATAATTTTTGTAGCATTAACTGCCCAGACAACATTTTTGTCTTTCTCCTACCCTTTTCTCTTTTCGGAACAGCATTCTTGTACACAGGCCAGGAATTCATCAAAAACAGTCCCCTCTTTTGGGGCCAAATTTCTCTATGGAACTATATTATTGCACAATGGCAATAAAAGATTTAAAGGGTAATTTTAAGAGATCATCATCCACTTTGGCTCAACACATTTATTATAATTATTGTTCCACCATTACCTAGCTAGGTCTCAGGAGCAGAAAGATAAAGATGAATTTACACATTAAAATGTTGGCAGGAAGCCATAATGAATTAATTGGGAGCAAGAATCCTCTCTTTTAAACAGAGATCATATTGTTAAGGAGTTTCAGTATCTGAGCATTTATTAAAAGGGGGTAATAGTGTCACAGGTTGGTGCCTCTACAGCTTTTAAGCTTGCCTTGTGCTAGAGAGATGGTTTAGTTTAAGGGAAGCAATTATTATGAATCTGACCTACAAACCAAAAAGTGTCATCTACTATGAATTTGCTTTTTCAGGAATATGAAAGATAATAAACAGTTAGCCAAGATCTTGCTTCAGGAAGATGGAGTGCAACATTATGTTCATGGAATTATGCAGTGACAGTTCATTAGTGAACTGTCACACAAAAATATGCATGCACATCTGCATGCACAATGGAACCACGTACACACCTTAACTTCTGCAAACTTGAACGGAATTCAGCTGTTCCACATTGAACAAAAATGTCCAACCTCTTGCATAGCCAAATTTATGCATGCATAAGGTGTGAACAGGATGCCAAATAGTCTAATTTACAAAGTTTCTATGACTCAGGGATGAGATACTTCCAGAATCTGAGGATAACATTCAGCCCTCCAAGAACCCAGAAGGATACATCTGTCTCTCTCTTTCTTTGTCCTTGACCCTTCTACCCTGTAAGGTGTTACAGACATTTTGCCCCCATTGCCCCAGCTTAATTTAGGCTGATACATTTTTAGTTTTGATAAAAGACCTTTCTGTGCTTAAAAATGATTGGGAAAATGGAGAAAATGATCACTCATGCCCCCCTAGAGGTCGTGATGCGCTCTTGAAGCCAAAAAGTTGGGTCAGGGAAGGCCAATGTAGTATCAGCAATGTGGGAGTGAGAGGGAGCAGGAGGCCTGGGTGCCATGTGCAGTGCATGGCCAAGATTTTGCCCATCTACACTGTAAACGTGGTAATGAAATAAAACATGTGAAGTACAGAAGAACAATCTGTTCAAAATGCCAGATGGGGAAGAATGGAGAAGAATGGCTATTGCAGTTCATTTTCGACCAGAAGTTACCAAAAATTCTCAAATGAATTCATATTCAGGATAGAAAGCTTTGCTATTTTTAGTTCACTGTTAGCAAAACTTTAAAATATTACTTTTAATCCCTTCCTGTTCAACTATATCAGCGCTGAGCCAGAGTTTCCCCCACCCCGCAATGTGCTTCTCAGCTTTAACAACTGCGTGGTAGATGGGAATCACAGGGTCATAGCCAAGCTGCTTTTGAGAATTTGGAAGCTGCAGTACATAAAGGCAACATTAGAAGCTGCGTCCTGACCTATAGTATTAGCAATAGAAATTACATTTCCATACAGCATGTCAGTGCTAAGCACTCCCTAAGTGGTTTACAATGTTTGTAGCTAATTGCCCCCAACAAGCCGGGTACTCATTTTATCGATCTATGGAAGGATGGAAGGCTGAGTCAACCTGGAGCCCAGTAGGATCGAACTCACAATGTTGTGGCTGCAGTACCGGCATTTAACCACTGTGCCACCAGGGCTCCTCACTAGTACCATTCTGGTACTGTTTATGAAATTAAAGGGATGGTTAGGCTCACAGCTATTTGCAATGGTGCCACCATACCCAGGCAAGCCCAAGGAGGCCCACTGAAAGAGAAGGAACCTACGGAGGTCAATTTACCTAGAGGCCCCTGAAACCAGGATCAAAACCACAGCGATGCTTCTGCCTCTTAGTAGGTAGAGAGGGAAGTGTAGTGTATAGCAGGGGAAGGAATCATGAGGACTTCCAGATTTTGCTAGCCTGGAGCTCCCAGGACTCCTCAACATTGGGTATGTTGGGCAGCGCTGCTGGGACTTACAGTTCAACAACATAGGCCATTTCCGTACTTGACCATTTTCCATCGTCCTGGCATCATCCTGACAGCGCCTTTGCCAGGATGGGAACATGTCCCCAACAGTCTCCTCTGCACCTGGCCAGCTGCCTGTGGATAGGACCATGAGCAACATGTGCCTTCTGTAGTGCAGCCAACCTCTTTCCCATGCTCCACTGGGGAAGGAAGCACCTAGATTGTGCTTCCACCCATTCTGCATGGCTGCTGGCAAAAGGAGCATCGCACAATTGTGGGCCGTTACCAGATTTTTTTCCCCCAGTAATGGAATATCCCACGATCGTGACGGGAGGAGATATGTTGGCAGAGGGACCGTGATGACATTGTTTGAAAGCATGACTTGCAGACTGGCAGCAGTGCATCCCCATCACAGGACACAGATGTCATGTGGAAATAGCCATAGAATCATAGAGTTGGAAGGGACCACAAGGACCATGTGCTCCAACCCACCGCCATAAAGGAACACACAATTAAAGCATTGCCAAAAGATGGCTGTCCAACCTCTGCTTAAAGACCTCCTAAGATGAGACAGTCCACCCCTTCCAAATCAGTCGGTTCAAACAACGCTTACCATCATGAAGTTCTTCCAAAAGTTTAGGCAGATTCTCTTTAATTCTCATTTGAATCCATTGAACGCAGAGGGCCACATGATTCCAACCTCTGAAACACAATTTGCTTTCATATTGAGGAGCATTCTCTTCCAGTAATACAGCCTTGTGTTGACTACACCCTTTGTGAGACGTCAGACATGAATCAGCTCTAACTGCCATTCTGCAGGGTAAAAACCTAGCTGTTTTCCTTTACTGCATTTGAAAACTCATTTTCCACACATTTGTGAACATTCTGCATGCTATTAAATGAAATCAAGGATCTGAAATAACAATGATACTGGTAGCATTCTGAAAACATTTCTGCTAATTAACATGATTCAAAAGTACCAACTGGAATAAGTAATGCCAGTTATCGGACTATTATCATAATTAAAATCACCTTGGTGTTATGCGTTCACTAACAATAACAGTTTGAAAAAATTAGACTGCTTGATTCTCATTAGCATCTTTATTAGAAGCATCCTACTCAGAATTAGTAAAATAATTGATTTCAGCTCACGTTAAGAATGTGCAGGATACACATGAACAAAAGAGAGGCAACAGTAGAGCACCTGAGACCGGGAGCGAGCCAGATTTATGACTATCAATTCACTATGGTTACAATCTTGTTCATGTTTTATGGAGGTATAAGTTCCCCTACAGAAGCAACTGGACATTTTTATCTGATCAGAAACCTCTGAATGCAGTTCAAAGTTGTAGAAATTCTGCATGTAGTGCCATTGTGCATGGATGGATACATTGTGTATGGAATTGTATCATGCATAGATACACACACTGCACGTTTTTGCATCACACATGGATGTGTATGACACACTATGCATGACACACTGTGTGTAATTGCACATGCACATGCAGGCAGATGGGCTACATTCAACTTGATGGTAGCTCCATATTTACTTAAACCCCATCAAAGCTATTAAAGAGATAATGATACAATAATATTATACTATATCATCATCATCATCATCATCATCATTGATGGTTGGAATTCAGCATGAGTCTTTGTAAATGAACTTATGTGTGCAGGAAATAGAATTGAGTAGTTCTACAATGTACGCATTCACCTAGGGGATGTTGTGACATTACAACAGCTCAGTGTTAATAACAGTGGAATGACTTATGCATCCCAGCTTCAATGTCCAGTGGAGCCAGGATATATCAGTCAATGTGTAGTGGGCACTGATGTGCTTCAGCACACTTCCAATGTGTGTCTGGACACTGGCTAGGAAGTGCCAGAGTGTAACAGAAGTGTCCAGTGCACACTAGACATGCCTGGTGCTCATCAGGAGCACCCAAAGTGCACTGGAAACACATGGCGCTTCCAAAAGGTTTAAAAAAATGTGTCAGCAGCCTGATAGGTGGGAAAATAAAGGAAATAGGTGGGCAGACAGACTGTGGCAGAGAGTGAGTGAGTTATATAGCTTTGCTGATCAAAAGAGTTAGGGGGAGCAGCCAGTGGAAGAAGGTGTCTGCGTGGCTGGCTGGAAGGGCTGTTGTTTGCCAGCACCTTCTCAAACCCTCCAACATTTTACAAGTGAAAACTGAGAGACATATGGCCAAGCAACATGAGAATACAGTCAAGGTGGCAAAAGCGAGTAATGAAGAAGAACACACAAGCTAAGAAAACCTACAGCAGTTTGTTTTTTCACATTTGCACAGTTGCTATGTCAACAGTTGGGGGCTATTTCATACTAGAACATTATAGCACTATCATACTGCTTTAACTGCCAGGGGTGCATCCTATTGACTCCTGAGATTTGCAGTTCTGGGAGGTGTATATAGAATTCTCAGATAGAGATCTATAGTACCTCATCAAGCCACAAACCCCAGGATTCCATAGGATCAGCAAAAATCCTATTATCTTATTCCAGTTGAAAATGGCCTAATCCCTAATGCTGGCAAATGTAACTCCCCTCCTTTCCAGGTTATCATCTATTACTGAATTCAACTATCAAGAACAGCCCTTCTTTTTGGTTTTTCCCACCCACTGGATCAAGCCAGTATTTCACAGGTTCAAGTACTGAATCAATGGGAATTTGATAAGTCAACACTTAAAATTCTATTAATTCAATAGGTATACTATATTTAGGGCTAATAATTAGAATTAGGGTAAAGACACCATTGACCATGACCAAAAAACACATACATGCACACGTGCACATACACATTCACACAGCTCACAAAAATCACAAAAGGAGCTATTTGTTGTTGCAGTGGCCTCTAAAACACAAGCTACTAACATTGTCATTTATATTTGTGCCCTAAAATGTAGGATATATTTGGGGGGGGGGATCTTGTACTCTCTCACTAGTATCTTTGGCCATTTCAACACATTACCTGATCCTGTTGTCCTCCAGTCACGATCCCAGCAGCACTTTTGGCAGGAAGGGAGCACAACAAAATTTAAAAAAAAAAATGCTCCGTTCTGCACCCAACCAGCTTCCTATGGAAGACAGCATGAGGGACACACCTCTTCCTTCTGCAGCACAGCCAGGCTCTTTCCCATGCTGTACCTTGCACAGGAAGTGCCTCCTTCATGGCTGGGAAAGATGGGAGCATTGCACAATCAAGGGTCATTGATGGAGAAACTCCATCAGTGATTTACCACATGTTCACACCAGCTGGCAACGGGAGAAGGGCAGGACTGCGACGACGACATTCAGAAGCGTTGTTGTGGTCCTGGTCCTCTCATGTGCCCATGCGGGAACACTACTGTCCTGCAGAAAGGGCCTTCATATTGCAAAACATAAGCACCTAGGAACCTTTGATTGCCTCTGTAGGACTACATATCTAAATAAAGGAAGGCGTAAGGGTTATATTGCTCCTAAAAAAAACCATGAGGAATCTGTACTCAGCACCCTGAACATAATTTAACACCGTCTGACCAATTTCAAAAACATAAATGGCAAGGTCATGTTAAATAAATCTAATGCATCAGGGTCATACCTACCGCAACACCATATAGATCTTCAATGAAGATCTGCTGCAATTGCCATTGGCATGCATTAAAAATACTTGCATTATACATACTGTACCGAATGCTTTTACGATCATTGGCTTCAGCTCTTCTGTCAGTGACTGATTCCATCTCTTTACTCCAGAAAAGTGCTTGGTTTTTGTTTTGTTTCCTCGGTGTGACTTCAAAATATAAGATCTGTAGACTTCTTGTACTGGATGGACATCTATTTAGATTTAGAAGATGACTGGTGGGTAGAGGGAAGAGATGTTTAAACATTTCCCATGCCATTGTCCATTAAAAGTGCACTCAGGTTCTAAAAGCTTTGCTTTGGCATCACTGGGCTACTCATTACTGTTTGCCCCATCTCCAGTCCCTTCCACACCATCTGGGGGATGAGAGAGGGTAGTTGACATGGGGAAGTCATAACATCCAATATTTCACAGATGAAAACAGGAAATGTATGGCTAGGCAACATCAGAATGTGGTCAAGATGACAAGAGCTAATGAGAAGAACACACAAGGTAGGAGAGGCTGCAGCACTTTGTCTGGGCCTATTGGGAAGGGTGAGATTCCATCTCCTTCTTTCCTCTCTCTTTGCAGAATTGAGAGCAAACTACTTCTGTACCTTGAATTCAGTTTGCAGCAACTGCAGCTTCTCCTAGCTTGTATGTTCTTTCTCATTAGTGATTTTTGCCATCTGGACCACACCCTGATCTTACTTGGCTACATGTGTCCAGGTTTTCATCTCTAAACTATTGGAGGATATGGGTATCTTATACCCAATCGTACATTTGACCAAGTATTATCTACAGGAACATTATGGAAATTAAAAGCGAGATTGATGTTACTTAATGTGCTAGGCCAGAAAGCATACTTTAAGGAGTAGCCAGAACAGCCTCAGGAAGGAGCCCTACCATGTCTTTGAGCTTCAACCGTGGGCTTTATCCTGTCTTTGGGCCCTAGAAGCTCCCAAAGCAATCCTTAACTAAAGCCCATCTCCCCAACCTCCCACCCCAAATTTTGTTACTTTGCTCTCATGCAATGATCAGTTCTGGCGTGAAAAATTTATCATTTGCTCTGCATGTGTGTGTGTGTGTGTGTGTGTCTTCAAGCTATCTGTTAACTTATGGTGACCCTGTGAATTTCATAGGGTTTTCTTAGTCAAGAGCCAGTTCCTTCCTTTGAAATATAGCCCACGTCACCTATTCTTTGGTGGTCTCCCACTCAAATACTAACTAGGGCTGACCCTGCTTAACTTCCAAGGTCAGATGGATCTGGTGCCTTTAGGGTATTTAGCCCATAACACAGTGGTTCTCAACCTGTGGGTCCCCAGATGTTTGTGGACTTCAGCTCCCAGAAGCCCCAGCCACTATGGTCAGTGCTCAGGGCTTCTGGGAGCTGAAGTCCACAAACATCTGGGGACCCACAGGTTGAGAACCACTGCCATAACAGATGTGGATTCCTTTGGTCCAGTATTTAAATGAAGTTACTTTTTTGAATGATAGTTGTTAACCACTGATGCTTGGGGGTAAAGCGACTCTTTGGTACTTTCAGTTACATATGTGGTAGATTTTTTCCCCAGTACTTGGAAACAGCAGAAGCAAGAAGGATGGCAAGATGATGTCCAAATTTGCCAGACAGATGAAACCTCATTGCTGCAGGAACAGATAATCACATTAGGGAAATTTCATGTACAAGAATTAATTATAGGGAAGCCTTCAGGGCTATCATTACTCTAAACAAAGATGTTGGAGGAATACGATGATGAAATTGAAAGAAGCTGAACATTTTTGCCTTCTCGTTAGAGAGGTTTAAAATATGTGCAAAATTAGAGCGTTAATGCAGCCAGTAAAATAAAGCGCTGGTCGGCACTGACCCCTAATTGTATGCCCCAAAGGAGAAGTGGATCTACTAAAGACAACTGCATTAAACTGGTTTTATTTTTTTAAAAAAATGAAGTATTAATTTGAACTCAAAGTGAGTTCACCAGTCCATGGCCTGAGTCAAACTTTTACTCTGGGCTAAACTAGATGAGATGCCAATCAGTCCATTAACAGTTGTGCATAAATGCTTTTATAAGGTATATTGAAAGGATTACATACCCTCCAACTGTCCTAATTTGGCATCGGCCATTTCCGCACTATGGAATTCTGGGGTTTGCAGTTTAGGGAGAGGCCTTTAAAATTCTCAGCCAGAGAGCTCTTTGGCCTCAGTGAACTACAAACCCCAGAATTCCACAGGATGTTGAAAGTGGAATAATAGCACTATAGCAGTCTAGTGCGGAGATGGCCATAGACAAACCCAATTAATCCTTGATCATCCCACTTTTCCAGCTGCTTTTAAAACAGGCCAGTTTCTCTCTCCTCCTCCCACATTCTCTCCTTGTCCTCTGTTTACATCAGTTGCTGCAAACTGACTTCAAAATGCAAAAGTAGTTTGCATTCAAGTGACGCAGGGGAAGGAGGAGAGGAGAGGGCAGAATCCTGCCCTTCCCACCAGGCTCAAACAAAAGCAAACTGCTGCAGCCTCTCCTAGTTTGCCTATTCTTCCTCATTAGTAACTTTACCATCTTGATATTACTTAGTCACCCACGTCCTGGTTTTCATTGGTTATATGTTGGTGGGTATACAATTGAGAGTGTGAGTGATTAGCATGTGGACTTTGAGCAATACAGGCTAGAGAGCTTTAACCCTTTCTCGCACCCTGCAACCTAATATTTATCCCCTGCTATGACACACCTACAGTTTACTTTAAGATAGTCATTCAGAGTCACTCATGAAAGAGAAACATGAAGAAACTTAATAGCTGTCTAATCTACCTGTCTATCTATCTATCATCTATCTGAGAAAACGCACAGAGGTTTGGAATATTACTTCCTGAGCTATAGTTCTTAGAACCCTCTAGCCAGAAAGATCCATTTTTAACCTCCTCTTTCCCAGCCTGATTTAGACTCATATGGGTATTACCTCAAAGAATGAGGAACTGACAGAAAATACAGTGAAATTCCATTCGGAAAAAGATCCTTTCTAAGAGTCATTTTTAGACATATAAATGACAGACGTGCCACATACCTAGGACAACAAGTTGAGGGAGCATTAGTCCTGAAAGTGTAGTTGAGGAGAGTGGGACTTGGGTTGCTCTTCTGGTGCTTCCCACCACACAGGTGAAAAAGTGAAACAAACAGAACAGCAAGAAAAAGACTGCAAAATAGAAAGTTTATTTACTTATTTTCAAGCTATCTTGGGGGTATGTTATTTTAAAACTTGTTTTGGGGCCAGTTGCAAAAAATAGTTTCTGGAGCCTTCCTATACATCAAAGGTCAGTTAAGATTCTTGCTAAATAACAAAGTTCAGTTAACCTCAGAAGGCTCACTTGCACACTGGAAACCTTTATCACTTAGTTGAACAACTGACTCTTCACATCATAATAAGAACTAAGCCAAAGAAACCCGGGGAACTAAATGATCATGGAACATTTCCCAAGAGCCGATGGCAAGGAACACAACCCCCTGGTCTCACTTTCCCATTACAAGATAAAACTTTTTGCAGCAAAGCCCAGGAACTAAGGTCAAGCCATATTTTGACCCAGAAAGTGCTCTTAGCATTGGCTGTATGCCCAGACACAGCATACTAATCACACTTTTGCTCTTGTACTCAGGAATAATGGAGCAAGATAATATATTAGCTCCTACTTGACTGGCACCTGCAGTTCTGATGTGTGCCAAATTCCTAATTCCATTTTGTTTTAGATAAGTTGAGAGGAAATCATATTAGCTGGTCATAAGAATACAGATTAACTTCAATGGCAATCCCTGATTCCTCTCTTAATTTGGACTTTTCTCTGCTGTATACATGTTTTACAAGTTGTACATGATTTTAACATTTACATTGGCCAAGATTCTTAACTAGGGTTGTATAGCATGTATCTTGGCATGTAGAGATATATACTGATTGTGGTATGCAGCCCTTGTTTCGTATGGCAGCGTTGAATGATCACCTCTAAGTGCAACCAAATGTGCATGCGCATTGGAATGCATGTCTGTATATAAAATGGAATCATATCTGCAAATCCACCTCTGTAGCCTTGAACTGAATGCAAACATTCTGCATTGGACAAAAATGTCCAATCTCTTCCACAAAGAAGTGTACATAAGACACCAACAGGATATTTGTGCATAAATCACCGACAGGATTCTGGCCACATGTCTTTTACTGTCAAATGAGCAAACTACACTTGGTATAACTTTATCACCCATAGTTAGAAGCAGAGCTTCAAAGTTTATAAAAAAATAATTTGTTACAGTTACAGCTCCAAAATCCCAGAATGATGTTATGGTTATTTTGAAAAATCTGTTTACATTCCAATTTCTCGAAAGTAACTAGAAGTGTCACCTTCTAGTTACCTTTTTAGTAAAGATGTAGGGGATATAACCCACTGGCCTATGGTCTTGTCTTATCTGCTTCATTGCTGTCTCAACACTCAGGGACAGGAAGTCTGCCCTTAGTTAATAGCTTCTTCTTCTGTAGATGCTCTGACTTATACAGGAGCTATTAAAATGCTTGGCGCTATTCCCAATGGAGGTTGGACATTAAGAGACCTCCTATACAACACAGAGCATCTATACAATTGAAAGTGAATTCACTGCTACCATGTAACAGATCTACTGGCTGTCCTTGTATGAGACACAGTGCTAGAACCATGCAGTATTCCACATTTACCATTTGCTGAGGCCACACTTCTGAAACTATACAAGCAACTTTGAAAGTTACTGGAGGTGTCTGGTCGGCCATGCTGACACATGCCTTAATCACATACTGTTTGGATTTCTGTAACACGCTTTGCCTGTGGCTACCTTTGAAAAGCCTCCAGATACTTCAGTTGGTCTAAAACACTGCAGCCAGCTTTTTAACTGGGGTTGGCTATAGGGACCATACAAGTCCCTTGTTGTGACAGTTTCACTGACAGCTGGTCCATTTCTGGGTGTAATTCAAAGTGCTAAACTATGACCCATCAAGTTCTATATATGGCTTAGGTTCAGGATATCTAAAGGACCATATCTCTTTATATATGTCTACCCAATCTCTAAGATCTCTTGAGAGGACCTTCTCTCTGTCCCATCTTCCCAAGCATGTTTGGTGAGAGCAAGGGAGAGTGACCTATCAGTAGCTGTCCCCAAGCACACTCCCTCCCTAGAGACACTGGGATGGCTTCCTCTTTGCTCACCATCTACTGGTAAGTAAAAAAATTCTGTTCTGACAGGCTGATAGGAATGAACTACAATGGGCTTTTTAATGGCATGCTATCTTCTTTATTTTTATCTTCTGTTTTTAACTGGATTTTAAGTGGTTTTAATTCTCTATATTGTTTAACTTTATGTTAAAAATAACTTCTATATGTTTCTACTAGGTTTTTATGCATTTCAGTCTGTATTTGTTTTAAATTTGTAAGGCACCTTAAATTGCTGTAAGTGAATCTAAATGAAGAAGTTTTAAATGAAATAATAATGGCAATAATGATAATAATTTATCCCTCATTAAGTCACAGTCATAATGTAACTGGAAAAAGAAATGAATTGTTATTAGAAAAAGAAATACATTAAAATTTCCAGGGATTAGTTATCTGTTAGAACTGTGACCTTCAGAAAAGGGGCTTCAGAAGCTGTGGCCCCTAGGCTCAGAGATGACCTATCTTTAAACATGAAGAGAATCTTATCTCCAGCTCTTTTCCATAATGCCTGCAGAAGGAAACTAGCTGATATGAAATCTATTATTGGATCTTCTGTAGTATGAGCTTCCCATAGAGTTCTTCAACAAAAGAAAGCAAAGCAAAGAGAAATGTCAGATAAGGGTAAAAATTTCCTTTGTTTCATTTAAAACATTTTGAAGTCATTTTGTTTCTGGGTAAATAAATAATGGGTGAATCTCAACGGGTAATAACTGTGAAACACCTTGAGATCATTATGTGGGTAACTACATTTTAAGAGGTCCAGAAGAAGCAGTATAGAGCTAGAAAATGGCACAAGTGGGAAGAGTGGGACCCTAGTTCCCAGCACAATAGGCCTGATCTAAATTTAAACTTGTTCTAAACAGAGTGTTCACTATTAAATCCATTCTGTATCATATCTGAATTAATGTGAGGATGTTCTCCAAATTGTGCTTACGTAATAAGTGTAACATGGTAGCATGGAGGCAATGTTAAAGTGTCCACCTCTGCAATGTCATTGGGGAAGATGATGTGTCATTACAAAGTTTGATAACAATCCATTTTTAGTATTTTAGAAAATTAAAAATTAGTTTTTTAAAAAAAGCAAATTCTTTTGATTTGCATCAATTTTTTTAAAAAAAATTAAATTTCAAACAAGTAGTTTAAGAACAGCATAAGTCAAAGACACCATCATCCATATTAATTATACAACTTCTAATTATATTCTATGAATATGTTAACAGCAGTTTATGGACATGAGAGACAACTCAATCAGTCATTTTCTAAAGCTGTTGTACAAGAAATATCTCCTCCTCCCCTCTTGTCCTCTCTCAATTACTCTCTCTCTAGTCTTGATTCTCTATAAGTGCAAAGAGAGAGAAGATCAATGAACAGAGAATTTGGCAGGGAGCAGATCTTATCAAGAACCAAGTCTAGGTATAAATGCAGAAGAATCCCAATTTTTGATGAATTAAATTTAAAATGAATCTGAAAAAAATCAGATAATTGCTTAGTGTGCACCTGCCTTCCAAAGAAACTTGTATGCTTCGATATGAATTAAGATTATATTAAACAATACTACTACTAAGATACGACCATTGAACAGAATTTTCCTCACTATTGATTCAAACCAAGATTTAAATCATTACAACAGTCTTCCAAAACCTAAATGATAAATATATTTCAAGTAATCTGGGAGGTGAAAATCAGGTTGGTTCACATCAGAATATGAACTGAATGAACTCTTTGAGCATTCCTACTTCCCCATCACCTTTACTTCTGATAATATCAGTTATTCTCTGCCATTTTATCTAGTGTCATAGCTCAGTGGAAGACCCCGTGGTTTGCATGGAGTGTGTCTGCTTCAGTCTCCAACATCCTCACTCAAAAAAGTTCAGGTAGCAGGCAAGAAGAAAGACCTCTGCTGGAACCATGGAAGATTGCTTAGAATTATAATGCTGGATTAGATCAACAAATATTTCCCTATGCAGATGCTCCACTGCTTGCACATAGACCTAAACAAGAGACCAGGAAAGGTGTACCCACGCAAATTCTACCGTCCAATGTCTCTGTGTACCCAGCAGCATCCTTGAACTTGACTTTCACATTTTGGAGAAAAAAGGTCCACATAAAGATCTATAACCATCTTTGGTTGAACCGTTAGAAAGCCTTCATAATGGGGAGCCCTAATGCTGTTGGACTCCTGATCATGCAATATCTGTAATTGTGTTCAGTCAGACTTGACTATACATCCTAGTGAAGGTCTGTGATGATACCAGGAGTGTAGTAACATTGGAGGGGTGGGGCCATATACTCCATGTCGCTGTTCCAAATTTAACCTGACATGTATGTAGATGAACACTTGCAAAAAGCAACAGTCTGAGCTGATACAACTTAGGGAGAGCTCAGAGCACAGTAGCAGATCACATACCTTGCATACAGAAGATCCCAGGTTCAGTCTCTGGAAGTGGCATATCCAGATCAGCCTGGGAAAACTGATTTTAGACTGAAATTTCAAGGAACTATCCATTTGGTATATGGCCCTCAAATAGCAGCTGTAAAGTTCAGATTAAAACCAGCAGAAGATTTGCTACTCCATTGATATGGAAGCCACCTCTCATGTCAGGGAAGTGAAAATTTTTAATATTTTTTTTAAAAAATCTCAGCTGATTTTTTTTTTTTTTTAAAAAAAGGAAAAATGTTCTGCCCTTTTCTTTTTTTGCCTTGTAATAGACTGTAGGGCGAAAAGTTTTTTCTTTGCCTTAGTTTCTCCAGTGTGGCCAGGGAACGGGATTGATCTGTTCATGTAGACTGTGAAATCTCATCATAGGACATAAATTCAAATTTAAGAGAGTAGATTTTGCCCTGATCTTCTTACCAGCTTTTGCAAGCATGGGATGTGCCGGCATAAACTATGTGACCTATCAATCCTTTCTAAATGCAGTAATTAAGTTACAAGTTCAGGAAAGAGTCAGTCTTCTTATCTAAGTTACCCTTAATTGGATGTGTTCTTACCAGTCTGTGGGCCATGTCTTTCTGTTTTAGCTCTCACATCAAATGGAACACACTGAAAATGATGACTAAATTGTTCTCACATGCAACATGAATAATTTTAGAAGCCTTCTCCCAGCTAAGCAATACTGTAAGACTTTCTTTCTTTCTTTCTTTCTTTCTTTCTTTCTTTCTTTCTTTCTTTCTTTCTTTCTTTCTTTTTTTGTCTGTCTGTCTGTCTTTCTGTCTTCCTTCCTTCCTTCCTTCCTTCCTCCCTCCCTCCCTCCCTCCCTCCTTCCTTCCTTCCTTCCTTCCTTCCTTCCTTCCTTCCTTCCTTCCTTCCTTCCTTCCAGCATGGTGTAGTGGTTTGAATATTAGACTATGACTCTGGAGATCAGGGTTCAAATTCCTCCTTGGCCATGGAAATCCCCTGGGTAACCTTGGGCAAGTCACACTCTTTCAGCCACAGAGTAAGGCAAAGGCAAACCCTCTCTCAACAAATCTTGTCAGGAAAGCCCCATGATAGGTTTGCTTTAGGGTCACTGTAAGTCAGAAGCAACTTGAAGACACACAACAACAATATGGTTATACATAATCTTTGTTATGGTGAAAAAAACACATTTTGGATACCATAGTTGTGAGTTTGTTTGTTTGTTTTTACAAATAATACATTTTGTGCTATTTTTAACAAAAGGTCCTAAAATCAATAAATTAATAATTAATAATAGCAGTTGATAATATCATGGCAGTTGACCATTTCCTTGACAAATTCTCGCAATGTGCAAGAAACTTTTCCTCACCAAGGTAAAGTAAATTTGCATTTTTTAATATTATTATCAATAATATTAGTCAGTAGTGATCGATCTAACTATTGTTCAGTACTAAACAATAGATGAGCAATATTTTAATAGAGCTGTAGAAAATATGTGGGATATCACTATGGGGAGAGGGGCAATAGGAACGTAGCCAAATAATTCTGCCCCCTCCCATGAATTTTTTCTTCAGTCACTAAATTTTTAGCATTATAGAAACTTTACATTTCACTTGAGCTTTTAGAAATGAGGTTCAGGTGAACAGGGCAAGTGTTCTAGGTATTTATGATTACCAGTTACTCATTTTCTGCACTGCTGAAATTTCACGGGGAGAGGGATAGAATTGTTATTGGAGGAAGCAACATCTTCATCTTGTCCCTCTCTATAGCTACACACCTGGAAGTTCAATTCTTTTCAATAGGACTTATTCAATAAAACCCATGCTTAGAATTGTGGCCTATATCTGCATGCCTATTTTTACTCAAAAAATAGTTCACACTGAAATACATGGGACCTACAGTTTTATATGGCTAGAACTCAGGTTGCTAAAGTTAGCTGGTACTTTGGAGATTAGCTGGTACTTTTCAATGGCAGCATTTACACAGCCCTGTTACTGAATTTGTTAATCAAAACTGACGTCAAAATTCTATTAGATTCAACAGGAGAGATTTAACTACACATTTAAAAACAGGACAGATATAAGCCCATGTTTAACCTAGCAAAGTCAATAGGAATGAACAGTGCTTAAATTTAGCTAGAGTATGAATATTTTATTTCTGATCCAGAAAGCAGCTAATTACAGAAATATAATTTTGGGATATAAACCCAAATAATAAAAATTGAAGAATCAGTATTTTTCCTCAGTACTATAATCCATAAATGGACTTCTAAACAGTGTTCCCCTTCCTAATAGTTCCCTGTACCCCAGCCACATCTCATATCTGCTGAGAACAATTCCCCAATCCAAACAATTTGAGGACTTGCCAAGGAGGTTGCCAGAAGGAGGGAATCATAGAATCATATTGCTGGAAGAGACCACAAGAGTTCAACTCCCTGCCATGTAGGAATATGCCATCAAAGCATTCCTGACAGATGTCCATCCAAACTCTGTGTAAAAACCTCCAAAGAAAGAGACTCTGCCAGATTCCAAGGCAGCGTATTTCACTGCTGAACTGATCCTACCATTAGAAAGTTCTTCCTAAAATTTAGATGGAGTCTCTTTTCCTGAAGTTTGAAGTCATTGCTCCACATCCTTGTTTCTGAAGCAGCAGAAAACAGGCTTGCTCCACCCTCCATATGAAAATCCATTCCTTGGTGAGTGGAACATCAATGGACTCAACTGAGCGCCTAAAGACCAGAGTAGTGATAAACAAAGCACAGTAGGACTCCTGCAACTTTCATAGTTCTGAAGAAAAGGAAATGGCAAGCTAATGCCTCCCAAAGTTCCCTTTTCGACAGACAGCACAACTGCCACAAGGTTAAGAATCCTATCAGAGAAATCCAAACATTCTACTTAAGGCATGGCCAACAGTTGATAATAAAAGATTTATCCAGCTTTCCTTCCTTTCTGTAGGTGGTCATTTGGATCACCCAGAGACACAAAAAAAAAAAAAACCCATTCCAATGAAATTCTAATTCCTTGTCATTTTAAGAGATCGTGATAGCCATTCCCCTAGTGGCACATACAAAGGGACATTTCTAGAGGAATTGTTACTAATGCAAATGCAGGAGACCTTGAAGAAATTGCTTATATATAATTTACAGTCATGCATAATGCACATTTTAAGTAGCTTAGAACAATATGCTGGTGGATGGAACAGCCTCAGAAAATGCAAGTTGTTTTATCCATGCTCTAAATGACTACAAGAATTATGTACTCTTGTCTGCAACCAGTGGTTCACAGCTGAAAATGTAGTGTGGAATCCAAGATGTCTGATGAATGGAGGTTGGTAAGTGCTGATGTCATTGGGCCACTGAATCTGCTTTGGGTTTTAATATGAATTTTAAAAGAACTATCCAAGGTCTGGAACCCTGTCCCACAAACAGCTTCAGCACCTAGGATAGCTCATTCAAAGTTCAGACAAAATCCTGGAACAGATTCACTGCCACATGCAGATTAGAGTCACTACTGGTCAGCTCTTTTATTACCAGTTTATTGTATCCATAGAACAGAATTACCTACTGTATACCATTTTAGGATGCAGTTCTGGGGGGGTGGTTATGTTCAAATACTTTTGGTCGAATAGACATTCTATAGTACATGCAAAATAACAGTTGGCAAAGGAGGACACTAGACTGAAGTTTTTTGTTTTTTGTTTCTTTTCTGAGAAATTTTCTGCACAGAGCCCTCACACACACAAAACTTCTCAACTACAGCTAAAAATGGTACAGCCAAGGAAAGGAAATATCCAGGATCCTTTTCATATTGCAAATCACATTTGATACCACATTAACTGTCAATGGTTACATCCTATGGAATCTAGAATTGTAGTTTTGAGAGGTAAACGGAACATTCTGCTGAACTAGAGTACTATAACTCTCTGGCAAAGAATGCTAAGTACATTTAAAAAACCTCCAGCAAATCCCATGGTTCAATAGGATGGAGCCATGTCAGTTAAAGTGGCAACAAACTGCTACAATTATATAGTGTGGAAGGGTCCTTGTTCTGCAAGTCATTCAGGAGGCAGAGCTGTTGTTGCTTTTGCTTTTATTAACAGAGTACTATCAATGTGATTTTTCAGTTTGCAAAATTTAACTGTTTAACCTGTACCAAGAAATATATACTTTCATTTCATGACTTGCCACAGATTATTCACTATGATTACATGTATACAAATTGATGAACATTCATATGGGATAAGAGTATTTTATTTGTTAACAGAGTGAAGCAAGGTAGCCAAAACCACACAATCTGGAGTGTCCTTATTTCTGTGGGAGACTTATGGTGTAATTGAGGGCTTGCATGGTTAAATATGTGTGTAAAACTGGCGCAGATGCTACATTATTGTCCCACTTTTCTCACTTTTCCCATGCAAAATCTACTTGAATGGTTGTAAAGCACAGGCGTTCTTTTGGGAAGACAAATAGGTTCCATTGTTTAAAAATGAAATTGCGTCAGTACATTATACAGCAAGATTTCTGTTGAACCCAGCCTTCAGAATGATGAAAGATGGAGATTTGGACAACAGTAGCATGATTTAAGATAACCAGTGTGGTGTAGTGATTTGAGCATTGGACTATGCACTGTAGAGACCAGGGTTTGATTCCCCGCTTAGCCATGGAAACCCATTAGGGACCTTGGGTCAGTCACACACTCTCAGCCCCAGAAAACCCCATGAAAGATTCACTTTAAGGTCACTGTAAGTTGGAAATAACTTGAAGGTACACAACAACAAAGCATGATTTAAATCACCATGTAATTTCTCTCTCAGTAGTCAGAATGGAAATTTCCAGTTCATTACTCATAAAGGCAATCCCCAACAGTCAAAGCACAGACTGGATCTCTCCCAGCAAAAATAGATAGATAAAGAGAGAGATTTTACTTTGTGTAGGGAGGCGAGATCTAACTACAGAAGCCCTTCCAGTCCCAGTGGAAATTTCTGCAGCCCTTTCCTCTCTGAAGCTAGTAGTGATGGGAAATACATTCAGTAACCCCTACCTTCCCAGATTCATCACCACCATGAGGCAGTGAACAATATATGTCCATAGATGATTGATAGATAGATAGATAGATAGATAGATAGATAGATAGATAGATAGATAGATAGATAGATAGTTTCTTCTTTGAAAGGAAAATATTGCCTTAAAAATAATTCTCTCTGTCTCTCTGTCTCTCTCTCTCTGTCTCTCTCTCTCTCACACATACACACACACACACACACTTTTTCTTTGAACTGGACCCCATTTGCAATATTAAGATATCTTGGAGTCTCTGATGTCATCCTGTCCCAAACGGGGAGGTGGCATTGCCCTGCCTGCATCACCTCTCCCTCCTGTTGTGTAAACTTTGTCTTGTAAACTTTGGAATGGCTACCAAGCAACTTACTGGTGTCATGTACCCAACATCAGGCTATTTTTAGCTGGTGATGTCTTTGTTATAAACTTGCGTAGATTTTATTGTACCAAATGCCAGAAGAGATGGCTGGCATCCTTTAAAAAGGACAGTGTGTCTTTTGAATGTGGAACATAGCTATATTTTTTTCTTAAAGATATTCTTATATTCCTTTACTTGCCAAGTAAATTCCTGGCAGGAAGGCTTTCTGGTTCACATACCTAACACTCCATGACATTTCAGGGAAATAGGATGTGTAGTCTGAGAAGAAACTTTTTTTTAATCAAAAAGTGGGCAGAAATAACGGTACATCTTCCTCCCTAACAGCTTCATTGCTCTATTTCCTATCAAGAAATGGGAATTGCCGCATACATGGTCATGGATATCCCCTCAAAATTATCTATCCTATACGTGGGCAAAGATCTTGGAAAAGGTTAACACTTGCACTTAATTTTCTTCAGGAGGAGAAAAAATTATCCAATCCTTTTTCAGAGGTGAGGATCAAACTCAGCACATGCCTCACCAGGTTCTCTGCTTTTTGTGCTTCCCCTGCAGCAAATGAATTGACAACCTGTCAGTCATTTTATACTTTCCTCTTTTCCCATCATATTTTGGAGCCCCTTCTATATTTCTGGGTAAATCCTCCATTAATAATTACTATAGTTTTCTCCCTGTTGTCTGGGGGCGGGGAGAGACCAAGGATTTCCTTGCATTATTCTCTTTGTATGAAAACGTCTCAAAGAATTCCATGGACATTATTTACAGAGAAGAACACACGGGTTTGTTTTCCTGAAAAAAAAAAAATGGCCAATATTCTACACCACTACTTAGCCATGAATGCATACCCAAAGTAATGTCTCTTGGCCCAACCTCTCCAAACCTAATTTACCAGGGAGCAGCAACAAGAGATAAAGGTCTGTCCAACCAGAGATGAGGGAACAGTAGAACGATATTTCCATTCCACAATCATTCCTACTGCCACAATTGTGACTGCATAGCATTAATGTATATTGAGCAGATACAGATCCATGACTCTAAGTAATGAATCTATAAATGCAATACAGAACGCCAACTGTTTTCTGAGCAAAAAATGTATTTCCTGCTCAACAAAGAGTGTTTGCTCCCTCTCTCAAAACTAATTTTAGTCCTGCAGAATAATTTCTCAGAATACTCCAGGATATTGAATATTGGGAGAAAACTATACAAAATCTCACTGCCCTTATTACTTTTCTCAGTGGTGTTTCCCCACTGTCATGGCTCTATTATTTTTCCCAAGGGAATTTGGGCTGGGAAATGAATAACTGAGAATGTTCTTTCTGATCTTAATGTTCACAATTGGGGGTGAGGGGAGAAGTGATGGAGAAAATTTGCAGAAAATGCTGCACAATGCCCTTCTATATCCAACAGGCTAAGAAAAATGAAAATCTCAGAACTGCTTTTAGAAGGGGAAATCTTGAAAGACTTTGGCTATGTCTTAGTTATATCTCCACACTTTCTTCAAGGTCTCCAAAGTAATACATTTGTAAGAAATGATTGTTGGCACATCTTGTCTCTAATCCAGAAGTTTAAAATACTCTTTCATATAGACATGCTCTCCTTCAGAAAAGGAATGTTGTGTCCAGATTTAAAGGAAGAGATGGAGGCTGCGGCCATTCTGCACTACACTGTTATAGTGCTATTATTCCACTTTCAATATCCTATGGAATTCTGGGTTTTGCAGTTTACTGAGGCCAAAGAGTCTCTGGCTGAGAATTCTAAATGCCCCTTCCTAAACTGCAAATCCCAGGATTCCATAGGATGCTGAAAGTGGAATAATAGCACTATAACAGTGTAGTGCAGAACTGTAATGCAGTGTAGCGAAGAAATCTGTCTTTCAATATCCCACAAGTTTCCTTGATTTCTGATCTTACTTTATCAATGCTAAGGGATTGAGGCTTCTGTGTGTGTGTTTTCTCATTATAGTACATGTCTGTCCATCAGTATCTGCTCACATGTTCTGATCTCAGAAAAGAAACAGAAGAGAAGGAGTTATTACATTTTCTGTGGAACATTAACTGACATGTAGGAACTTGGGGAAGTTGTTGGCTTCTGGACAGATGACTGCAGGATGAAAGACAAGACACTCACACATGGTATCTACTTACTTCATGAGGAAGGTAAGCACAACAATCACAGGCCCTTCTCTGAACATTTTTGTAAGGTTCTGGTCTGTGGCTAAGTCCTTGCAGGATCCTGCCCAGTACCTCAGACTCAGCTGGCTGTTCTGATGCAGGGCAGCTGGAGCAGCCAGCAGCCAGCAGCCAGCAAGATAAGGATTGGGGTTACTCTGCAGCCTTTGCCACAGTAACATGTTGCCTTAACTCTCCAGTGGTCCTTACCCTGTTGACCCCTGGACTTGGACCCCTGTCTGTTTACTGGACCTGCCTCTTCCCTCTGGCCCTGTTGCCTTGATCTCTCATTGTGTTTTGACCTCCTGCCTGTCTCTTGGACCTGCTTCTTGCCCCTGGCCCTGTGGACTCTTGCTATGTGGAGGACTGCTGCCTTGGACTCTTGTTCTGCCCTGACCATTGGCCTCCTGACTTAGCATCCATCCTTTGGCTCAGTCCCCGTACCTGTTCCAGTCAGCCCTTGCTGCGCATGCCTTGGACCCTGACAATTTTGTTTATAAAGCAATTTCTGCTCTATCTCACTGAAGGAGAGTGGTCAAAGTACAGCAGAAATGCACAGCCCTGCAGTAAAATTCAGTTTCACAGAAAATGTTTCTGATACCCCAGATCATGATTTAATCTCATATTCCTTCTAGATGGCTCAGTCATCCACTAAATTGGATACAGGTTTAACCATATTTAGAGCTGAGCCATTGAAATGGGTATAGTCTGGGAATGACTAAATCTGGATCCAACCCATAGTATCATACCCATAGTATCAAAGTTGGAGGCCTAAATACCTTGTAGGCACCACATCTTGTCTGATCTTGGAAGCTAAGTAAGGTGAGCTCTTGTTAGTTCTTGGATAGGAGAATGCCAATGAATCCCAGGTGTGGTAGGCAGATGGGAAGGCAGTGGCGCCACTGCTGAATATTCCTAATTAAACCCTATGAAATCCAGAGTGTTGATATAAGTGGACAGGTAACACAAAGGCACATATATTGTACAGAGAAACATGTAATATCTATTTAGTTTGAATATATTAATCTGCCTTGAATGTCACACTAGTGGTTGTCCCCTACTAGTGCAATTGGACTCCCCGCCTCTTGCCCACAGACCTCTTGCCACCTGGAAACCTGCCCTGAAGGATTTCTCAGCCCTCTAGAAAGGCTTGGGGGCACTTAGGGGCTGCAGGAGGGAAGGCAAGGCCTTCTCCCTCCTGTAGCCCCTATGTGCCTTCAACCCACTCTGGAGATTCCCAGTTCTCCTGATGGAAGCAGTTCCATTAGAAGCATAAACTTGTGCAATTATTCCTATTGTATTATGCACTTGATATCCATCTTGGTTGTCACTGACTGAAGGGCTGCCTTGAAATAAATATTGACTACCAACCTTGATTTATTTATTGCATTTCTTACCACACCAGTTTCCAATTCATCTCCAGTTCTATGTAGGAGCAATGCAAAGAACTATTATATCACTAATCAGGCCACTAATCTCTATAGGCCTGTACTGTTTATAGTGACAGGGAGTGACTCTTTCAGGTCTTTTACAAGCTTGAAGCCACAAATCCTTTCGCTGAAGGTGAAAAAGAATGAATCTGTGGATGTCCCCTTCTGATAATCCTCCAGTCTTTTTTCAAAAGTGTATCTGACAGAATGTCAGTCCAAGGTCTACCTACCACAGGAACTGCAGAAGAGTGTGGGGAGATGAGGAAAACAGCACCTCCTCAGAAGACTTCCAGGTGCCATTCATTGTGAAATTCATATTTATGTTTCCTCATGCTGACAATGTACAAGTTGCCAAACTCTCAGCACACACCTAATTTGATAAGGTACAGATGATAGTTAATAGCCAATGTCAGGTGAATGTTAGAGTAATGGCTAGGAATTGGGTTAGGGGAGATCCTGTTTCCAGCCATGAAGTGATGGGCCAGGTAGTATCTGTCTCAGTATAAACGGCATCATAAGGATGATGGGAGGACAAAATGGGACACAACAGAATAATGTGTGTTATTTGGACACCTTTGAGGAAGTGTAGAATATAAAAGCAAGCAAGTCAGCTATTAGTATTAAATTCCATCTTCAAGTACACACATTTTCTCCTTTTCCCTCCTCTCTCCTTATTTGAGGTCACCCTAGAATATATTGGTATATTTTAAGTCCTAAAGTTCAAGACTTCTATCTTCTTCCCACCTGCCACATTATATCCTCCCATAATTGCGCTGTGCTAAATCTCTTCAACCAGCTTTTATGGAAATCTGAACTCAGACATTTGCTCTGTCTCCATTTTTGATTTTTTTCTTTTGTTTGAAAAGAGAGATCTTCACTTTTAAAAGCAGGTTGCTATCACTGAATGGCATGACAACATTTCACTTTCCAAAAAAGCAAAACAAAACTTCTTTTCTTCTGCTGTTAAATCTGGGGAAAGTTAGTTCACAAGTTGCTTGGATATGAGTGCAGCAAATATCACTTAATGATTACAGGTGTATGGCATTCTGCTAAAATACATAATGAGATACATCCACTGAAATGCAAGGTGGTTGTTCACTAGTAGTGATTGGATAGATTGTTCTCTGTGACTTTTGTGCTTCTACTTCATTCACACTTGATAGTAAGCTTTGACATGTAGACCACACCAGACTCTTCTACTCATCTGTGTGTTCAGTCTTCAGCTAGTCACTTCCCACACAACAGCTGTAGCGTCTGTTTTAGAGAAACTGAAATGATCCCCCATTACACAGTAAAACAAAATATTGGTGACGTAACATGTGCTACTGGTTTTTAAATCTCTTTCACAGAAACTTACATGTAGAATTGGGAAAGCATCTTCTAGGAAGTTGTTGACCATTATTCAGTCACAGTTTGATCATCTGTTGCTTTTGAAAGAGAAGCTAAGAATTTCACAGCAAGTATTTTCCCTAGTTGTGTTAATGTTGTCTGAAGAGGACTAGTAACCAGCAGTTTGACCCAAGGGTTGTTGCCTAGGGAAGAACAGCAAATATTGCCCTGCCCATGCAAGTCAAAGTGGATAGTACCGCAATCCAGTCAAGGTATTTGGGCACATGAGGCAGAAAATCCCACAGGCACTTTGCTCCATTCCTGGAAGGACAAATACCATAATAATATATTAAACAACTATCAATTTATTGCTCTTTCACAGCATCCAAAATATGGTGCCCACCCTCACAAATGGTACAGAAGCAATGAGTAACAGCCATCTTATGTGCCTTCTTAGATTCTACCCCCGCCATGATCCTGTACTGTAATACTTCCAGTGCTAGTGTATACATCAACATGAAATCTATATTACCCCAAGGATAATCTATTGGAGAATACATATCAGTGGTGGACAGGATGTGCTTCATTGATAGGCAGAGCCATTTTCTTTCCAATCTGTCTTTCTACCACACCCTCTTCCTCTTGATTCATTTATTTAAATATTTCTATTTCTATTTCTATCCCTCCCTAAACCTGAAGGTTTGGGACATCTGAATGCATAATATCCCTTATGCATACAGATGTGATTTCTCTATCATTGCAGGGGTATTCTTGTCCTCTCCATGCTGTCAAATTTCTTCCAGCAGGTCATTCCACAGCGTAGGGGCAGCCAATGAGAAGGTCCTCTGGGTGACTGTTGCCAGTCTAGTCCTAGCTGGTTTAAGTAGATGGCCTCCAGTGGACACGAGTGTATGGGGAGGATTGTATAGGAGGAGGCATTCCGGCAGGTAAACTGGACCCAAATCATGTAGGGCTTTAAAAGTAATAACCAACACTATATCATCCCATTGATTGTGTTGAACCATAAAATGATCGATAAAATTCATGCTTAAGACAATTGCCCTTGTAAAAGGATAGTTTTCAGGGTAAAAAGCAAACATTGGGAAATTTAACTCCTTCTTAATCCAGCCAGGTAACTATTCTACTGATAACAATTGTGCAAGACCTTTGCCATGTATACTGTGCAAAAAAGGAAGTGGAACTGCTTTCAAATATCTGAAGTTAAATCTGATTTGTGTTGTGAGCTTTCTGTAAAAAGCAATTATTTTCCTTGATGCTATATCCTATGCTAATACAGTGCAAGTTATGAATGTTTCACATGAACAACATCAAAAATAGTTTTCTGATACCATAGCTGAGCAATCCACCTGGGGAAAGCATATCTAGGTAGAGAGCATGGAGCCATTTTGTATGGTAATTGATTTGCAGCTCTGAATATGAAGATGGAATTTTCTCCTGCCAGAGGCTTAGTTGGACCCATTCTATCTTTCTGCACAAATAGCTTTTCACTTAGAGAGGCCTTTGGCTGCTAACATGTTGTGGCAAAAGAGTCTTTTAATGTGTTGTGCTTTTGTCATCTTTAATATGGTTTAAATATGATTTAAAATGTTTTTAATAGAACTATTTATTATGTGGTTGTTAAAACTAACTACATTATCAGCCGTACTTTGTTTTGATCTTGTTGTAAACCACCTTAGATCCTGTGCTAGGTGAAAAGAGGGATATTGGAGTCCCTCCAGAGGAGGAAAATAGGTTTCTGGAAGTCCCAGGTTTTGTTCCTGCATGAACTGATTTTATTCTGGAGATCCACATGAAGTTTTCTTCACCTGAAAGTATTTCCTGGAATCTCTCAGCATTAGTGAGGATTCTTCATTCCTACTTCCCAAGCCAGTTTAAGTTCCTTCAGTATTTTTCAAGTAGAGTCAACATGGTGTAGTAGTTTGAGTGTTAGACTATGACTCTGGAGACCAGAGTTTGAATCCACACTTGGTCACAGAAACCCATTTGGCAGCCTTGGGCAAGCCATACTCTCACAGCCCCAGAGAAAAACAAAGGCAAACCTCCTCTGAACAAATCTTGTCAAGAAAACTGTGTGATAGGTTTGCCTTAGGGTCGCTATAAGTCAGAAATGACTGGAAGGCACACAGCAACAACAGCAATTTTACAAATGAAATGTGCCTCTAGTTGGCTGTCTACTTGTATTATCCTAGAACTAGCTAAGATGGTTACCACCAGTAAACACAGCTACATTTTCCGTGACAAGATTCAACAGAGACCAAGTGGGAAAAAGAGGACTGTTTGCACCAAAACAAAATGATCCTATTTAACTAGTCTAATAGTGTTGAAGCACTTTAGCACTTTGACTGTACTTTAGCACTTTGACTTCGACTGTTGGATAAAGATGGCTCGGCAGAAACTGGAGAAAATCAGTTTCTAAAATGTAGCCTGAATGTAGACGTGGCATATGATTGGTGGGAGTGGGAGGAGGAAGACCACAAGGGAAGGCGAATGTGTGGGAAACCTGGTATTTCAAGAAAAAGTTAGACACAGATTTGGGAATATGCAGGTGAAATCAAAACAAAAAGAACTAGAAACTGTTTCTACTTCCAGAGCCTTTTTTCACCTTCAGGATGAGCAAAAAATTGAATAAAAGGATCAATGAATGCATGAATTTTTATCAGTACATGGCTGCACAACAGAAGAGTTAGCTGAATTCTATTCAGCAGTAATATTTTATTTGATATTTAACTTCATTTTGTTTCCCATTCTGTACAGGCATGGTAGATATGTATTCAAACTGATCTACAGGACACAGTCTTTATTTCTTTGTTATGTGTTTTGGTTTTGATTAGCAGCCCTTTAGATCAAATAAAACTGTCTCATCTTTATTATGATGGACTTAGTGATAAACCATTGTAAAGTAAATTGATTTACAGTAGTTTCTGCAGGAAGCTTTTGTCTTGGCATGAGGATGGGAGAGAAGCAAGACTGACGATGTTTTTGCAAGACATCGTCATGATCCCGTCCTTCTTCTGTCACCAACCAGTGTGATTCCAGAGTAAATCATCAATGGCTTTTCCCCTTCAATGACCCCTGATCAAGCAAGGGTTCCCCACTTACCTGCCCTGTGGATGGCCCAGAAGCACAATGGAGGTTCTTCCTGCCCCCACACAGCATGGGGAAGAGCCTGACTGTGGCTCTTTCCACACGGGGTAAGTAGTATGGCGTGGTGCGATCTCTGACGGAGGTCATCCGCACCGTGGGAGCGGACTGAGTCGGATTACTTGTCGCAGTTCCGCACCTCAGTTCACTCCGGAGTGACCTGAAGTGGCCGCACAGTGTGCTTTTTAAAAACCTGTTTTTACAGGTTTTTCAAAAGCATGGAGCGCGCCACTCTGTGCCACTCCGTTCCCGCGCTCTGGTGCAGATTTGCAGGTGCACACCAGTGCGTGAATGCAGATCTGCCAGGGGCGGGCTTCCAGCTGGCGAGCTTCTCCAGTTGGTGGAGAGCCTCCACCAACTGGAAGCCGCCATTTTGGATGCCGGAGGACTGCGGATCAGCGAGCTCGTTCTGCTCTGCATGGGGACGGACTTACCTGGCTGCCGGTAAGCTCCATTTCAGCACGGTTTCCCCCGTTTCCTCCTCCACGTGCGGAAAGGGCCTATGCTGAGGAAGAAAGAGGTGTGTCCAAGGAAGAGACATCACAAAATATAGATATACAAGAATGGAGAAAAATTTGGAAACAACGTCATTTAAAAAAATTATCAATAAGAATAAAAGAGAATTATATAAAATAGTTTGGAAATGGTATTTGACTCCAGTAAGATTAAACCAGATAGATGAGAAATATTCTAGATTATGTTGGAGATGATGTCAAGAAATTGGCACATATATGCATATGTGGTGGAATTGTAACAGGATTATGGAATTTTGGCAAAAGGTTTTTAAAGAAATAAAAGAGATAGTAGGAATTGATATACCAATATGTCCAAATATAGGGTTTTTGTCTATATATAATAAGGTTGAGTGTACTCAGGCAATGAAGGAATTAATTACAAATTTGTTAACTGCAGCAAGGTTAATAATAGGAAAAAAAATGGAAAATAAATGAAGAAATTCAAATAGAGGAATGGTATAAAGAAGTGTGGAAAATTGCAGTTAATGATAAGTTAACTTGTAGAATCAGATTTATGAAAGGTCTTGTAAAAGGGAATGATTTTGAAGAAATTTGGAAAATATTCTTGGAAAAAGCTTTGATAAGAGATGGTAAAGCTACCCTTTCACAAGAAGAATGGCAATTTTGGAAAGTGGAGTAAACAAAAAGTTGGCTCTAGGGATGGGTTTATTCATTTTTTTTGTTAATTATGTAGTGTTTTGTTTATTTGGATTTGTATTGTTTAATTTTTTCTTCATAATAAAAAAAGAAAAAAAAATTAAAAAAATATAGTTGAAAAGAATAGATTTAAGAATGAAATTATTATAGCAATAATGAGCACAAGGAGAAAGAGACTTAGATACATGAAATAAAAATATATAATCAATGTGATATAAAATATGTGGAATAAGTATATGATGATAAAGGATCTGGAGAGTAATAGTAATGTACGCCATTAGTGTTGTAATTTTTCTCTTTGTCACATTTATGTTATTCACATGGTGTTTTTGTGTTATTCTGCTATGTATTGTATTATTTTTTTTCTGTAATTAAAAAAAAGAAAAAAAGAAAGAGGTGTGTCCATCATGCTCCCTTCCAGAGGGAACCGGTCCAAAATAGAGGGGAGTGTTCCCGTCGCACTCCCTTCCCAGCAGAGGCACTGCCAGGATTGTGGCCAGAGGACAACATGAGAAGGTAAGGTGTGGAAAGGGCCTAAGTAGTATAAGTCTACTTAGAGGTAAGCTCCATAAACATTGTTCTTAGATCAAGTTCCTGCTTCCATCAAAGCTCTGTTCAGAAAAGATGCCTATGTGATCTGTCAGTGTGTGCATAGGGCACACGACTGTACTATCTAGGCTCCACCTGCCATCCATACACTCAGCAAAAAATGTCTGTAGCAAAAAGTCTGTAATCAGGCTTCCCAGTTACAACACACTAGGGATGGAAAAGACCTTCATTGGATCCAACAGTCTTCATGAAAGTAGCCTTTTCACACAGAGATAGGTAGGGGTATATTATGAGAAGAAATACACCTCACCTCAGGCTTTCTCAGATTTGTAATGCTTGTAGGATGTTTCACAGAAACAAATTGTGCATGAAACCATGCATCCTAAATGTGACTAAAATGTGCACAATTGAAAAAAATACACAGAAATGTATTTAAGTCAATGAGTGAATACACAAGCTATGTTAGAATGCATAAATAAATGTAAATGCAAAACATCACCCCACTGTCTCACAATACAATATGAAACAAGGATGAAACCCAGCCCTGCTTAGTTTCCTTGTGTTTTCTGCTCGTTGTGCCTTCAGAGAGTGGCCAAATTTGAAGGGAAATCTCTCCATCCAAAAATTGTGTGACTGAAAGATGCTTGACAAAATTCTCTTGTGGGATTGCTACTTTGGTAATGGACATGAATTAACAAGTATAAATCAAATCCTGATTCTGCAAGTATGTCTACAGTCTGATGTAGTCTGGACACAATGGGATTTACATCTAAAGAAGCACGCACATGACCAAGCTGTAGAGCTGTTAAAGCTAGTGTCAGACAAACCTTAGTCTGAACAATTGAATCAGTGGATTTACTCTGTTTAATCCAAGTTAGAACAGATCCATTAATTCAATTACTGAAGGGCAGATCAACATATAGCCTTTTTGACAACACCCAGAGAAGGAAACCCCACTACCTCTCTGTAAAATTGATTCCATTGCCAAATCACTCTCGCTGTCAAGAAGTTCCTTCTAATGTTCATATGTTTGAAATCTACTCTCCTGTAATTCAAACCATTCGACCTGTCCTACCCTCTAGGACAGCAGAGAATGGGCCTACCCCTGGTCTCAGTAACAGCCCTTGAGGTATTTAAAGAGTGCAATCATGTCATTTCCCAGTCTAATCTTCACCAAGCTGAACATGCCCAGCTCCTTCAACCTCCTCATATGTTTTGTTCTCCACATCTCTCATCATCCTTTTCTCCTTCTCTGAACCTGCCCCGGCTTGTCTACGTCCTTCTTAAAATTTCTGTATCCTTAAAATGAGGTGTCCAGAACTAAATGCAGTAGTCCAGATGAGAACTGACCAGTGCAGAATATAGCAGGACTATTAATTCCCTCATCTTGGAAACTATGGCCATTTCCACACTACACTGTTATAGTGCTATTATTCTCCCTCAATATCCTGTGGAATTCTGGGGTTTGTAGTTTACTGAGGCCAAAGAGCTCTCTGGCTGAGAATTTTAAATGCCCCTCCCTAAACTGCAAACTCCAGGATTCCACAAGATGCTGAAAGTAGACTAATAGCACTATAACAGTGTAGTGCAGAAATGGCCTATGCTTCTATTCATGAAGGCTAAAATAGTTTTTGCCTTCTTTGATATAGCATACACTGCTGGCTCATGTTCAACTTATGATCAACAATAATAGCAAGATCACTATGGCATATAGTATTGCTGATCCATATATTCCCCATCCTATACTTGTGCATTTGGTTTTTGTGGCCTAAATGTAGGATTTTGCATTTATCTCTAGTGAATTTCATTTTATTAATTTTATTAATTTCTGCTCAATTTTCTATTTAGGTCCTTTTCAATTCTGTTTCTCTTCCAGTATGTTAGCCATGCTTCCCATTTATGTGTCATTGACAAACTTGATAAGAATTCTCTCCATTCTTTATCATCTAAGTCATTGACAGACATGTTGAAGAGTAATGGCCCCAGGATAGAACCCTGAGGCACTCCACTTGAGGCCTCCCTCCATTTTGAAGCACAGACATTGATGCTGACTTACTGAACATAGTTTTTCCAACTAATTATGGATCCATATGACAGTGTTCTATATTTAATCAGTTTGCTAATCAAAATATTGTGGGAGACCTTATCAATGCTTTGTTAAAATGCAGATAAATGACATCCACAGCATTCCCACCATCTGCTGAGCTAGTGAACTGATTAGAAGGAGATATAAGATTAGTTTGGCAGGATTTGTTTTTGACCAACCCATATTAACTCCTCCTGATCACTGCATTGTCCTCAAGATGCTTACAGACAGACTCCTATATAATCCATTTTAGTATTTTTCATGGTATTGAGGTTAGAGTGAGTGATCAGTAGTTTCCTGGATCTTCTTTTTTGCCTTTTTTGAAGAGAGGGACAATGTTTGCTGTTCTCCAGTCTTCTGGCACTTCATCTGTTTTCAAAGATTTCTAAAAAAAATTATGGCAAGTGCTTTAAAGAGTATATCAGCAAGTTCCTTCAGAACCCCAGGATGCAGTTCATCTGACCCTGCCAATCTGAACTCATTCAGGTTAGCTAAGTGATTCTAACTCCCTGATTTGCAGATTATACCCATCTCAACAAGGTGGCATGTGGTTGACTTTGCGTGCCTTCTTCAAGTGGTCAGTTCAGAAATTCAGCAAGAACAGCTTGTCCCTCTTTCAATACTCTGTTGTGAAAGAAGGGAGATAGAGGAGAGTGTCAGAAGAAATAGAAAGAAGAGGGCACGGTAGGAGAAAGTTTGGGAGAAAAAACATGATGACTTCCCTTAGCCACTTTTGACTAGTTTCCAGAGGCATATCTAGGGTGGGGCAAGTAGGGTTTGCGCCTCAGGCACCAATGCCAGGGAGTGAACAAAAGCAGTGCTGAAGCAGCCCTGGAGGTAGGAATGCAATTTCCACACTTGTCCTAAGTGCTGTTTATGCTAGATACGCCCCTACTAGTTTCAGCCTTCACTAATGCTTGCTCATTAGCAACTTTTACAGTCCTCAATAGGTTATACCCTCAAAGGACATGGCCCCTGAATTACAGGAAAACACTATCGTAGAAGGTTTTGCTGAAACGCCTGAATGAAGGCCTTACAGACAGTGGATACTATTAACCTGTCTGAAGTAGAAAGGAGGGAATGGTGTGTATGATTAGCTTGTTTGGTATATTTTATTCATAATGGTTGTCCTGAAAAAAAAAAATTAATCCCGTGAAAAGCATGCCATTCCTCCACTCTTTTTTGGCTCAGCCACTAATCCTAAATGCACTTGCAGAGAAGATAGAGAAGAAGTGATTTTGGCAATGTCTCCACCCTTAATGCTTTTCATCTGTGATTCATACAGTCTTGCAATGGGAGGGAGACAAAAAAGCACATTAAAAATAGATGAATGAAATGGAACATGGCATTTTGGTCTCTCCAGATCAAGACACTGGCTTTTCCTCTGTTTTGTGATACCAGGTCCTGAAGTAGCACAGGAAAAAACAGCAAATGTCTGTGCTATGGTTGTCTTTGCTTTTTTAAGATCTAGTGTGGCCCTCTGAAGTTAACCATTTCTACAGGGATAGGCAACTCCAAGTCCAGAAGCCAATTTTGTTCCTTCCCAGACTTGTTGTGAGTCACAAAATCCCCACTGCCACCTAAAGTTGCATGGAACTGTACCACCAGAATTTGATGTCATTGAAAGCAAGCATTTCCCTTGCTTTAAAAACATTATAGTGGCAGGCCAGCAAAACTCAGAGACTGACCAGGACAGGCCATCTAGAGCAAGCAGTTGCTCATGTTGAATGAAGTTTTCTATATTGGCCACCACATTTTAGCAGCAAGCAGCTACAAACTGTTAGAGTAGGACTGTTCAAGCTATCCCACCGTGATTTGGGTACAGAGCCCAAATGAGTGATTCAGATTCAGTACCAATTTGGTTCAGACAAATCTGACCTGACCTGATTCTTAATCTGAATCAAGTCAGATCTTAATCTGAATCAAAATTCAGAAATCTGAATCTTCAAATCTGCCATGGACCTACATTATGGGAAAAATGGAGAAGGATATAAGGGAAGTCTCTCTGCCAAATAAAATTACTATCAAAAAAATCATTGAGATCAAATCTCCATAAAATAAACAATAAACATAATGAGTATGAAAGGACTGGACTATACTGGGGAAGGCTTAGGGAAGAGTATTCGGTAGGATGAAGGAGGGAAGAACACAGGATGTAGTAAAAACTGAATTTCATCAAACTCCAGTGGAGATCATTCAAAAATACTTCTGCCGCTATAGCAAAGAGCACCAGAGCAGGGAAGATAAGGTCTATATCCTTTCCCCTGAAGTACAGTGATTAAAAGTGGTGGTGAGATTTAGCCTCTGATTGATACCTAGTTCTGTCATTCAGGAAAATCTAGAACTTTTCCTACCCTTTTACCTACCTAGAGTTTAGCTTATATGGTGCTGCTTTGCAACACTGTGGACAAATATTGGCTTTCTTTTACTGTAGTTTGATGTTCAGATTGCTGAATCAGTCAAAATTTGATCCAATTTGAACGTGACTGAGATCAGACTAATCCGACTGAGACCTGTTTGATCCTGGTTGATTCATATGGGCTAGATTTGGTTTGAGATTTGGTATTCAGTCAAACTGGTTGCCCAACTCCAATTATAAGTGAGCAAAATATATGCTTTAAATATTTTCCCCCTGTTGTCACCCCAAATTCGTCCAGTAGTGCTCCAGTTGCTCTATTTGAAGGACTGTGTTATCTAAGACCAATTTTAAATAAAGAACTATAATAAGGAGAGTTGAGACCTTGAAACTGCCCATTAGCAGTAAGCGCTTGAAGACTAGATAGAGTAGGTCATCATCCGGTTACAGAATTTTCCAATTTGGTGAGATGCATTGTGTTTTCATTTAAATTCTATTGTTTATTTCTAATTTTTATTTATCCATATTTTAACTTGGATGTTGTTGACTATGCTGTTCACACAGAAAGCAACATCTCTGTACAGCAAACAAGTTTCCTGCAGAGAAAACTATTTTCTGCACATAAATATTACTTTTCTGAGCAGGATGCTTGTTTCTGTGCCAAAAAAAAAAAGTTCTTCTGCAAGAAATTGTTTTCAATGCAAAGAAAATCCCACACTTTTTTAAAAATACAGAATAAGTTTGGTGCTGATAATTGCCATCAAGTCAATGTCAACTTATGGTGACCCTAAGGGAGGCCACCAAGTCACTCTGTAGTCAACACTCCTTCTCAGGTTTTACAAGCTGCCTTGATGGCATCTATCCATCTGTAATGCAGTCTTCCTCTTTTCCTACTGCCTTCCACATTACCAAACATTATCATCTTTTCTAGTGAGTTATCTTTTCTCATGATATCTCCAAAGAATGACAGTCTCTTTTTGGTTTCTTGTCTTTGAGGGACAGTTAGATTTCATTTGCTATAGGTCTTCCCCCAACCCCTTTTTTTTTTTTTTGTCTTGTTGGCAGTCTATGCTATCCCCATAACTCTCCTCCAGCACTATATTTCAAATGGGTTGATTCTTTCCCCAGCAGCTTTCTTAACTGTCCAGCTTTCACAGCCATACATGGAAAATAGAAATATAATGACATAGACAATTCTGACTTAGGTAGTCAGTGATGTATCTTTACACTTGAGGGTGGTATCTAGTTCCTTCATAACTGCCCTTCCAAGTCTTAGGCCATTTCCACACTAGACTGTTATATGCTATTATTCCACTTTCAACCTCCTATGGGATCCTGGGGTTTGCAGTTTTGGGAGAGATAAAAACAAAAGGGCAAAGAAATGTGGGAGTGAAGTCAAATGCACCTAGCTATGCCGCTGCCATCTTCAATCACTCCATTATAGTTCTATAGTTCTAAAGCACTCTTCAATTTAAGTGAAATTTTGTTATTATTTTGTTGTATTTTTTAAAAATAATGTCACTGGAAAGACACTTCAGCACTGCTTAAAGGTTATGTGAAACAAAACAAACAGGTTATTTTCTTCCTTGATTTTCTTTAGTAATCGTTCCAAGTCTTTGCTATCTTATGCTAGTAGTTCGGTGTTAACCATGTATCTTAAACTGTTGATGTTCCTTCCTCCAGTTTTCAGAGTTCCTTCATCCTAGTCTAATGCAGTTTTGTGTATGATATATTCGCACACAAGTTAAAGAGAGAAGGTGATAAAATGCAGCCTTGCCTGACCCCCTTCCCAATTGGAAACCATTCTGTTTTCCCATGTTCTGTCTTGACTCTGGCCTTTTGTCCTGAGTATAGGTTACACATTTGGTTAATCAAATGTTGTGGCATGCCCATTTTTTTTAAAAAAAGAGTTATCAATAATATTTCATGATCTACACAATCAAAGGCTTTGCTATAGTCTAAAAGTTTGGCTGTATTTTTTCTGAAATAATTTGGTGTTCTCCGTTACCCAAAATATGTTTACAATATAATCCCTTATGATCCTCTTCTGAAGCCAGCTTGGATATCTGACATTTTTTGCTCCATATATTTATCTTTTTTAAGCATCACTTTGCTTGCATGGAAGACTAAGGCAATGGACCACTGCTTAGTGCAATCTCTGGTATTCCCTTTCTTGGGGATTGAAATGCATATTTAGTGTTTCCAATCTGTGGGCCATCCTTTTATTTATCATTTTTATATAGATTTTAGTTAGAAGTAGAGTGAATTCTGTGTCTGTAGCTTGAAAAAGTTCTATTAGTATGCCACCTGTTCCTGGGGATTTATTTCTCTCAAATGCTTTGTATGCAGCTTCCACTTCATTTTTTAAAATTGTGAATTCACCTTCAAATATTTCTTTCTTGAACAAATCTGTAATCTTTTCTTCTTTTTTTATATTGTATTGTTTCCAACATTTTTTATTTCCGCTTGATCATGCATTGTGTTCTTCTGTTGGTTATATAGCATTCCCACTCTTGGTTTAAATTTCCCTTTAATTTCTTGGATCTTTTCTACCCTTTTTTGTTGCCATCCTTTATTTCTCTGCATTGGTTCTTATAGCAGCTTTCTTTGTCCCTAAGCACAAGTCAGTAGTTGCCTTCAGGGTACTGACTCTATTTCTGTCCCCTTTTACTTTTACCTTAACATCTGTTCTTAAATGCTTGAACAATTTCAGCTGTCATCCAGTGAGATCTTTCTTTCTTTGTCACAGCATATATTGTCTTTTTTCATTCTTCCCTTACAGTGTCCATGGCTTCAGTCCAGAGTTCTTCTAGTTCAATTAGGCTTAATAGTGTAAATCTATTTTTTTCTACATTAAATTCTGCAGAGATATTCTTCAGGCTGTATTTTGGCACAATTATTGATTTGGTGTTCATTTTTAGTCTAATTCTTGGTATTAATAGTTCCTCCTCTGTGCCCCAATCTGTTTCTGGTCCTGTTTTTGCAGAGAGAATGGAGTTTCTCCATCTTCTGTCTCCAACTGAGTAGTCTATCTGATTACTATATTGGTCACCAAGTGATGTCCATATATAGTTACCTCTTTGATTGCCTGAAGAATGTGTTTGTGATGAACAAACTGTAGGCTTCACAAAATTCAATCAGTTGCTCTCATTCATTTCTTGATTATAGGATAAATTTTCCAACAGTATTTGTTTCTTTTCTTCCTATTTTTATGTTTCAATTTTCTGTGACTACCAACATGTCCAATCTGGTATGTGATCAATTTCCTTTGGGACTCCAGCATAGAATCTTTCAGTTTCTTCCTCTTCTGCCTCTACAGTTGGAGTGTAAACTTGGATTCCTGTCCACTTTAGCTCACTCAGCCCAAGTATTGTAATGTTGATATGCTCCATTTCTTGTTTTACAATGTTTAGCTTCCCTTGATTCATGCTCCTCACATTCTATATTCTTATAACATATTTTGTTTAGCTCTGGACTCTCCTTTTATCTTTAGCACGTCAACAGCTGAACATCCTTTCAATTTGAATCCAGTTGTATCAGTAGCCATGGTGCTACTTGCCCTCTGCTTTGTCTGGAATCTCATCATCTGGCACTATTTCTTGTTTCACTTTGGACTTCCACAAGTATGGTTTACTATTGCCTTCTTCTACAGTACTAACAAGCATTACCTATGGTGCCACTGCTATGGATCCTCTGCTGGTGTTACCCCCTCACACTACTTCTGCTGCCCAGTAGCTGTTTGGCATGTCTAGTCTGTGTCTTCAGCAACAGCCTGTCTGACACGGGAGACCCAACTAGAAGCAAAGGTACCACCAGCATAACCTCTTGCCATACACAAACACATAATCCCACCACCACCACAAAAGGCAGTCTCATGTCAGGACAGAGTAATTTGTTGTTATGTGCTTTCAAGTCATTTCTGACTTATGGCAACCCTAAGGTGAAGCTATCATAGGGTTTTCTGGGGCTGAGAGTATGTGATCACCCAGTGGGTTTCTATGGCTGAGCAGGGAATTGAAATCTGGTCTCCACAGCTGTAGTCCAAAACTCAAGCCACAATATCACACTGTCTTGGACAGAATATGTCTTGAACTGCAAATCATCTTCAGAAATTACAGTTTTTGATTACTTTCTTGCATCAAGGAGAAAATCTATTAAGATTTACATCCCTAGCTGAAGATTGTGTTTCTTCATGGCTCCATCAATTTCTTGCGCACTAGAAAATGTGAACTGATTTCCAGGAAAAAAAATGGATTTGGTAGGACAATTCCTGCTGTCATCCAAGTTCACAATGACATCTTTTCAAATGGAATGGATATACTTATGGATGCATATCTTAACATATAATTTGGCCCTTCAATATCATCCTTCGAATGTGTGCAATGATAAAATGTTATTAATTCAAATTACTCTGTGAATTCTTTCTACACAAGGAAGCAGCGGTGATTAAAATTAATAGGATTAGCGATCCCTGATGCCTGACTTGTCTAGTTATTGTTCAAATGCTGCTATTAATAGCATTTTAATGCTTTTGGTTGAATATTTTATCTGTAACTTGCTAAAAATGTTATCCATCTATGTGTACTTACTCAGAAGTGCAGCCCGCTGAGTCCAGTGTAACCAATGCAGCCAATTGTAACCCTATCACGAAAGGTGGTACTTTTTGCAAGATCTTGTGCCTTAGCTATCTATCCACTAATAAAGTTGATAGACTCCTTTTACATTTTTAATTGCATTTTTATTCTGTAATGTGGTGATATTAATTTAATACTGTAGCCAATTTAATTCTACTTCAATTATTCCCTTTTTGTACATTTTAATTGTGTGTTTTTTTAAAAGTGAGCCACTTTGAATCTCAATTTTGAGGAAAAAGTGGGAAATACTACTACTACTACTGCTACGACTACTACTACTAATAATAATAATAGCGCAGTCTTAGGGCTGTCTTTATGTTAGTTCAGATTTTCAGCTTCTGCAGCATGTGGCTGGATCATGTTACGTCTACACTGCAAGAATTCTATTGTTAGCTGATGCATTGTAGTGTTGGTTTTAACTTTTAAAATTTTAAACAATTTAGGATCAAGCTACACAAAGGACTGCCTTCAGGCTGTGATCACCCGCTGAAACTCTATGATTATCTGCTGTAGATATATTTATGTAGAGATGGGACAAATCCAGAATTTTCCAAATCTGAATCGGAATCCCTGGAAGGTTCTGCGAATCCACGAATCACACAAATCTTGAATCTTTCAAATCCTTTTTTACAAAAAGGTTTAAAAGGTAAAGGAAACAAAGCACTTCTACTGAAAAGTGTTTTGAAGCAGAATTTGACATCTTTGTTTAATGGAAAACAAATTAAATTATAGTTTTCACTTTCAAGAAAACATACCCATATACTTCTTATTAAGAATTACATGTAATTTGGAAGTAGCTCCACATGTTGGAGGATGCTCAAGATAACGCCATCTCCTGGGTTGACTATTACCAAAAAAAAAGGGGGGGCAAGGATAATCTTGGGAAAGACACATTCTGTCAGCCTTAGCAAAAGCCTAGGCAAAGGCAAACCTCCCTCTGAAGAAATCTGGCCAGGACAATTGTTATCGTTTTGCCTCAGGATCTCACCAGATTGAAAATGACATGAAGGCCCTTTCCACACAAGCAGGAAAATGTGGATTATTAATCCCACATTTTCCTGCCTGTGTAAACAGGGCCACATACTACAGTACAGAGATAATCCAGGTCAAAACTGGATTTTCTTTGCATAGCTCCTTTTGGCATCCTGGGATTTGTAGTTTGATGATGCACTAGCACACTTTGACAGAAAAGGCTCTGACACCTTGTCCAACTACAAACCCCAGAACTGTGTATGAAAGAGCTTTGCGAGGGAGCCATGCAAAGCAATCTTCTTCAGCTGTCCTTGAAATCTCAAGAACACTGTACTTGGTCAAGTCTCAAGTCCTGCAACAAGGAAAGCACTTTAAAAAAACAAAAAACAAAAACACCAGCCTCTAGCCCAGCCTGAATTCTCTACCCTGATGTTCAGTCTCAAGTTCTAAAACAAGGAAGGCACTTAACAAAAACAAACACCAGCCTCTAGTCCAGTCCCAATCGCTACCCTCTAGTCTCAAGTCAAAAGAATAGGAAGAGGAGAATAATTACCTTGTAGAGGGAGGCAACCACAGGGGCAGGCAGCAGGAGTGAGCTTGATCCGGGCCTCTCGCGCCAGCTCAGGCCTCCTGGTGTGCAGGAAAGCAGCTCTCACTGGCCCTGCACACCCGTGTGGGCCTGATCCAGGGTGCTCAGGCCCCGGGGCTTGCAGGGATTTGAAAGATTCGATTTGTCTGTTTTGGCCCAGGGATTTGGATTCACGAATCTCAACTCCTTCCCAAGGATCTGAGGATTTGCAGTTCCGGTTGGTCCATCCCTATATTTATGTGTCTGCTGATGGCAACAATTAGAAAAGTGGACATGAGAGGAAAGATCTTTCTAGCTCTGGCCCCACTCTTGTGAATTTCACTGTCAGCTAGATTGTATCAGGTCCTGTTGCTGAACACCTTGGAAGATCCCTAAAGGTGAATTTATTCCTGTGGATTTCCCTTAAACAGGTTTTATGGGCTGACAGATTGAAATGCAGAGCTTGGAAAAGTTTTTGGGATTACACCTTCTAGGATCTCACTGGCTAAAGGGTTCCGGGAATTACAGTAAAAAATAAAATGGTATTTTCTAAGTCCGGTAAATTGTTTTAGCAGTGAACCCCCCCCCCCATACCAACTGCCATTTCTCTGGCCTTGGAAGGAAAGAACAGCAATTAGCATTTGCTGGACACAGTCTCCTCCCCCACTGCCATCTCTTTTTCCTTTGTGTTTGTTGTCTTTTTATATTGTAAACTTGAGGTCAGGAAACTGTCAAATTAACAATTTGTAAGCTGTCCTGGGAGCCTTTTTGGCTGAAGGCTGGGGTATAAATGCTGTAAAAAGGCCCCTAGAGGGCCAGAGTGTAGGGACAGAATTGTATGGGAGAAGGTGATCTTACAGGTAACTTGGACCCAAACCATGTGGGGCTTTAAAGGTAATAACCAATACTTTCTAGGCAAAGTATGAAGTCTTACATGGTTTGGGTCCATGTTATCTGCAGGATCATCTCCTCCCATACAATCCACCCTGTACACTCAGGTCCTCTTGGGCCATTTATTTAAACCAGCCAGGACTAGACTGGCAACAGTCACCCAGAGGACCTCTGTTACCCTGATTTCTGGGGGCCACCTGGGAGACACCTTGATTTGCTCCCAAAATGCAAAGACTAGGGGAATAGCAGAGAACTGGCTATGGTAGAACAAGGGGAGGGGTAACCCAGCAAGACCTTCAACCCAATTTTTATGAGGTCAGACCAAGCAAAAGCCAGCCAATCATGTCAATAATGAAATTTATTAACAAATATGTTCCCATGCACAAACTCAGTCACTCACTCACGCACACAAGGACTTTCAAGAAAGGAAAGAGGTGAGAGCTTATAGGGGATAAGACAGAGAGGGTGTAAGGTCAATAATACTGCACCTGTCTTTGATCTGGGAAGTGGCAAGGAAGAAGGATCTCAGCGAAGAGAGGCAGCTGAGCAGAGCACTTGACTAATAGAGTGCCAGTCTGCTACCGTAGCGGGGGAGTTCTCCAAAGAGGGTCTCAAAAAGGGGAACTACTTATAGGGCAGAACGTACCTCAGGGTCAGACCCTCTCCCAGGAAGAACAATGGTTGAAACAGAAGGAGAATACCGCACAATAGCAACTTGATGGCTTGCATGATTGTTTCATGTAAATGGACCTCGCCCTTGTAGGATTTGCCGATGCAAGCATTGCTCAACAGGGGAAAACCCAGTAATCCCCTCAAGTTGGCTTTGTGGCTGAGGACCCTTTGTTTGTGCAGATGTGCCTTGCCTGAGGTCTCCTTGGGAAACATGACTGGGGATTTTCCTGGCCTTTACCTATGTCCGGTTGCTTGACCTATTTGTCTATGCACCCACCCAGGCAACCTCTCTGGCATAGCTGATATTTTTGATATTAATTTTATATCTCCCTGGGATGGGATCTGCTAATGGAGATAACACCTTCTCATTGGCTGCCCCCAGACTATGGAATGACGTGCTGGAAGAGATCCGACAGCAAAATATGCTGTCTGGATTCAAAAAACTATTAACGATCTATCTCTTCTGTTAAACCTACCCAGTCTATTTTTAATTCTGCTTTTAATTGTATTTTAACTGTACTTTTAATTATGATTTTAACAATGGTATATTTGCATTTTAAATGGTTTGTGTTTTAATGTATTTTAACTGTGATTTGTTTTTATTTGTATCTGTGCTGTACCTTGTCTCAAGCCTAGGGGGAGAGGTGGGTAAAAATTAAATCATCATCATCACCATCATCAAATAAAGTAAATGTTTAATTTCTTATTGCCCTTCGGTGTTTTAAAGGACTTGATATTTTAAATTCATGGATGATATTTATTCATTACCAACACTGTGCCTGAAATGTATTGCCATGTATATTTTAGACTGATTATTAAGAGTTAAAGGCAGGTGACAAACATTTTAAATAAATGAATACATAAATAATTTTCCCTTCTTGAGTCAAGGATATGATTGTGATTTTGAATTTAGTTGCCATTGAATCAAAAGAAGCAAAAGAGTCTCTCTGAAGAAGTGGACCAGGCTTATGTTTGAGTATTTCGATAGTTTATGATTCTTATGCACAATTCGTAGCAAAGGTGATGTAAACCCTTCAAAAGCATCCCTCTTCATATGCAGAGATGAATTCCTTTGAATTGTTAAATCAGCCTTTTTCACTCAATCAATCAATGCATTAACTCATATTTAATTGTACTACTATTCAATGAATTGTAAAATTTATGTTTTAAATAAAACCAATAAAATATTTATTTGATTTTTCTTTAGAAAAATGGAAGATTCCAGTATAGATTTCAGGCAAGTGTGACAATTTATCAGCTCAACTGAATACTCTAAATGAAGAACAGACATAAATTTTATAATTGTACTGTGGAAAATGTATTTGGAATGAACTCAGCTGGTGTTTGGTGGAGTCTTATTCAAAGTTTTTGCATCACTATAATATTTTGTTTCCTTTCTCTGCCCATATTTCCCCTGCAGCATAACTCATAAGAAGCTCATTTGTTCAGACACAGGACGCCTTGGGGAGACCTACAAACATAGGAGGCAGTGCCATTTATTATATTGTACTGTTTCATTATCCGTCCTATTTTTCAGAAGATTACACTTGAACTACAGAAAAATTCCCTTCAGGCTGGAATGTAGTAATGTTGTACACTTCTTTTTAGGATTATTAGACTGAAATGTGATTTCGGTTCTACCTATGATAGGTGTACCCTTTGTTTAACAGAAATCTATTTATTTGACTTGACATTATTTTGTATTCCTTCAAGGTAGCCTCAGCAATGCAAAGAAAACCCTACTATCTTGTCCTCAGAACAACCCCACAAGGTAGGTTAAGGTGAGAGATGTTCACTTGCCCAAAGTCACATGGAACATGATGGCAAATCAGCTTTTCACATTGTATCAAATTTAACATACTATATGAAACTTCCTGAGAAGATAGACAAAAATAATCCACTAATTCATATGCTTGATGCGACAAACAAAACAAACAAAATCAGAACACAATAATAGCTCTCATGGGTTAGTCGGAAAGTCCACGTTCAAAATCATGTGCAGGATATTAAAAAGAAAGTTTCTCTTCCAGAAATTAGCTTGATGCCTCATAGCTTTCTCAGGGTCTGTTTCAAAAGAAAAAGAAAAAAATACCCGTATCTTAAAAACTTTAAACAACATGAACTGAACAAGTACACAAAAGTTGTGTCTGCATTATGCTTCCTGTTAACTTATGCATCACATAGGATCCCTGAAAATTAATACAGTAATCCAAATAAAATACATACCTGTAAGATAGGAAGGTCTATGTACTTACAAAACTATTGTAAGGATTTTACAAAGACATGTTTCCAAAATTAAAACAGCATTCAAAATAGGAAGTGAAGAATTTTAATCTTAACAAATTTTCCTTTTCTTTTATATGTCAAGATCACAGTGCATTAGCAGTGGTGGAAAAATGTGAGGTACAGATCAAATAACTAAACCATCAAGGAAAGAGATAAAGTCCAGGTATTAATTCAGACCGCAGAGGGCAGCAATTCCAATCCTCAGAATACAATCCATTTTTCCTCTCAACAAGGACTTATCATTTGGGGAAGAAAGTTTCCCCAGAATGTAGATTCTTAAAAGAATGATTATATTCTATAAAGTGATTGAATAAGGGTTCACTTGATTTCTTGTCCTGATTTTATTCCTAATGTGGCTGCTAGTATTTCCCTCGTATGTGTGGCTGGAGCCATTGTGCCTACATCAGAATTCAGACAGAAATTATTGGTCCCTTTTGCTTTATACAAATTTGAATAGTAATGATAGAAGACTTTCTTGATTTTTCCAGCGTCTGTTGTAATCTCTTCTCCAGATTTTATTTTGATAATTAATGCTCTATCTTTTTCCCCCTTCAATTTTGTTGCTAACCGTTTTACGGGTTTATTCACTCATTCAAAGTGATTTTGTTTCAGATACAACATTTTTTTACTAATTTCTATTGTTAAATCCATATCTAATTGAACATGTAGAGCTTTTATTTCTTTTTGGAGAGTATTATCTGCAGGTTTTCTTACTAATTCCTTCTTATTTACTTTAATTTGGTCAATAATATTTTGTAGTTTTTCATTTCTCTTCTTTTTCAATTCAACATTTTTTTTTGCATGAAAAAGCCATGCATGACTGCTTTACTTGCATCCTAAATTACATCTGTGCTTGTATCTGGCTTATGATTTTCATAAGATAGAATTTTATCTTAGAATTAGAATTTTAAGTTTTCTTTGGCTTTGCTACTATCTTTTTGTCTTGTAAGAGTCTTTCATTCAAACGCCATCTATATTCTTGTCTTTCTTTTTTTAATGATAGAGTTATTGCATTATGATCAGATAGGGTCCTGGGGAGAACATCCATTTTAACTACATTACTACAAAGTGTTGTTGAAATCAAGAACATATCAGTTCTTGAAAAGGATAGAAGAATGTAAATTCTTTAACGTCACCACACAAGTATGGCTTCACCATTCACATATACATCATATACTTACAGTATCATTCAAATTGGGACAGATAGATTGTTGCAAACAAAAAAGAAAACTGTGAAACCCGCTACACGCATTCTTGCCTTCAGTAAAAGGAGCTCACACCTCAAGCCAGCTAGCAATTTAACTGTCTTTATTGCGGATAATAAATCAAGCTGATTAAGTCACAGCAAAGCGAGCCATCTCTAACAGAACAGAAAACAGAAGTCAGACAAAAACCCTTCAGTGACCATTGTTAAGTAGGCATGTACAGCGACTTGAATATACAGGGTGCAAAACAAGTCAGAGACATAACAGGCTGCTGTGTCCCAAAATACACACGGACACAGCTGCATGTTCCAGAAGACCAGATAACACATAGTCACTACACAGCATTACAGAATAACATTCTCATGAGAACTAGCTTTAGCCCGCTAGCCTAAACAAATCTACAAGCAGTTTACTTTCTCATACACTGGAACTGTGAAATTGTGAAGCAAGGAGTCCACTACAGGTTTCATACATTGTGACATAGATACAGATATAGCTGATCTTAGAAGCTAAGCAGAATCAGTCCTGGTTAGTACTTGGATGCCAATGAATGTTATGTTGTGGTGGTTGCAGTGGTGGTGGTGGTGGTGTGCCTTGAAGGCACTTTTGAATTATGGCACCTCTAAATGAAGCTGTCACAGAGTTTTCTGAGGCTGAGAGTATATGACATGCCCAAGACCACCCAGTGGGTTTCCATGACAGAGCATGGAATCAAGTCCTGGTTTCCAGGGCCATAGTGCAATGCTCAAACCACTACACTACACTAGCAGATGCTGTAGGCTATATTCAGAGGAAAGAATTGGCAAAACCACTTCTGTGTTTTCTTCCCTAGAATCGTAGAATCATAGAGTTGGAAGAGACCACAGGGGCCACCCAGTCCAACCCCCTGCTATGCAGGAACATACATCAAAATGTTCCCAACAGATGGCCATTCAGCCTCTGCTTAAAAACCTCCAAAGAAGGAGACTCTACCACACTCCAAGGCAGCATATTCCACTGCCGGACAGACTCTGACCACAAGGAAGTTCTTCCTGAGGTTCAGGTGGAATCTCCTTTCCTGTAGTTTGAATCAATTGCTCCTTGTCCTAGTCTCTGGAGCAGCGGAAAACAAGCCCACTCCCTCCTTGACATGACATCCCTTCAAATATTTAAACATGGCTATCATGTCCCCTCTTAACCTTCTCTTCTGCAGACTAAACATACCCAGCTTCTTAAGCCGTTCATCATAAGACATGGCTTCCAGACCCTTCACCATTCTGTTTGCCTTCCTCTGGACATGCTCCAGCTTGTTGATATCCTTCTTGCATTGAGGTGCCCAGAACTGGACACAGTATCCCAAATGAGGCCTAACCAATGCAGAATAGAGTGGTACCATTACTTCCCTCGATCTAGATACCGTGCTCCTATTGATGCAACCAAGAATTGTGTGGGCTTTCTTGGCTGCCTCATCACACTGCTGCCTCATATTCAGCCTGACTCCTTGATCCCTTTCACACGTACTGCTATCCAGCCATGTGTCCCCCATCACATATTTGTGGATTCCATTTTTTCTGCCTAAGTGTAGGACCTTACATTTCCTTCTGTTGAAATTAATTTTGTTAGCTTTGGCCCAGTTCTCCAATCTGTCAAGGTCATTTTGAAATTTGACCCTGTCCTCTGGGGTATTAGCAACTCCTCCCAATTTGGTGACATCTGCAAATTTGATCAGCATGCTCTCTACTCCTTCATCCAAGTCTTTGATGAAGATGTTGAATAGCACTGGGCCCAGGACAGAATCCCATGGCACCCCACTAGTCACTTCTCTCCCAGATGAAAAGCAACCATTGGTGAGCACCCTTTGGGTTCTGTCTGTAACCAATTGCCAATCCAGCTAACAGTAGCCCTGCCCAGCCCACATTTTATAAGCTTCTTTGCAAGAATGTCAAGGGGAACTTTGTCAAAGGCCTTACTGAAGTCAAGATATGCTATGTCTACAGCACTCCCTTCATCTATCAAGCTTGTAACCCTATTGTAAAAAGATATAAGATCAATCTGGCATGACTTATTTCTGAGAAATCTATGTTGGCTTTTAGTGATTATGGCATTGTTTTCTAACTAATTACAAACTGACTGTTTAATGATCTGCTCCAGGATCTTTCCTGGTATCGATGTGGGACTGACAGGGCAATAATTATTTGGGTCCTCTTTTTTTCCCTTCTTGAAGATGGGGATGACATTTGCCCTCCTCCAGTCTGCTGGGACTTCTCCTGTTCTCCAAGAGTTCTCAAAGATTATTGTGAGTGGTTCAGAGATGACTTCTGCTAGTTCTTTTAATATCCTTGGATATAATTCATCTGGCCCTGGAGATTTGAATTCATCTAGTTTAGCCAGATATTCCTGTACTACTTCTCTACTTATTCTGCTGCATTCCCTCCCCCCTTCTTCACCTGCTCCGTACCCCCCAGGTTGAGTACTTCTATCCTTTTGGGAGAAAACTGAGGCAAAGAAAATGTTGAAGAGTTCTGTCTTCTCTCTTTCCCCTGTTAGTAATTGGCCATCTTGTCCATACAGCATCCCTAAGAAAACTCTATGAAATTCATGGAGTCACCATAGTCGACAGGTTACTTGAGGGCATGCACACACAGAGGTGCATACAGATTGTTTAAGAGCAGTCAGATTGAACTGTATTTTGCCATTATAATCAGAGATCAAGCTGGGGAGCATTTTAGGTCTGATATTCAGAATATCTCTCAGCTAATTTATTTTGAAGGTTTGAAGTGTAGGGAAAGTAGGTTTGAAGAAGGACCATGCTGACTGTGAGTTCAAAAGGGTAAAAAACAGCTGGCTTATAGATGTTTAAAGTCTGGTGAGTGATCTCTAACAGTTTAACAGTTTGCCCCCAGACTTTTCTGAGATTATACTTTCTTAGTTTGGACTGGGTCATTTGCAAAACAGTTTTCTGTGTCAGTTCAGGAGCACTTTGTACCAGTAGGAGTAGTATGAGGGGTTTTCAATTTTTTTAAAAAAATTAAAGCCTATTTGATGCTATAGGAGTCCCTTTGTGCATGGTCAGAAGGAATCTGTGAGGCCTCATAAATATTCAGTAGGAATCTGTGTAGTAAACTGTATCTCCAAAATTCTTATCATACCCCAACAAGTGAGATCATTACCATTGTCAACACATTGTAGATGGAGTGCTAAAGCTCAGAGAGTATGGCTTGCCAGCTTGCAAGTTCATGAGTAGGATGGGTGGCAGAGACTTCTTTGGTCACATTGTACAAAATAAGCTCTGTTCCATTATGAAAATTCAGTTCAGATATGACTGCTAGCTATCTGATTATTAGAAATAATACAGAGAGCTTGGAACAGTTACCTTTTTAACAACAAGTTCCATAATTCCACAGGAGGTTATGAAAATAAAGGTAGCTCTAGTTTTATGGTACACAATGAATGTGGGCAAGGAGGGTTCAGAAGTAGATAAATATGGATTTTCATCCTATTGTACTATTTCAGAGTTCAAAAAGACTTCAAAACAACAACTGAAGCATGGCAAACTCCTTTTATATTCTTCTTTCCACTGAGAATCAACATTCATTCATCCCCACCATCATTACCCACCATGCTCCTATTTTTAACACACAGGATGCTAGCAATTTCTTTTTTCTGAAGTTGATACATCAAGCTGACTGGGAGTTTGCTGTATTGCATAGCACATATAATACCCAGCATTCTTGCCCTGAATACTGTTTGGACAGGACTAACGTAGAAGCCACATTTTTGCCCAGATAAGTTTGATATTTGTTTTCATAGTGCTGTCAATAGATGTCCAGCTGCTACTGCTGAAAACACTGTGGGAGGAACTGGGAAATTCTGCTCTTGCTGAAACTCCTGCTGTGCCTCTGCGTGCTCCTTAGGTAAGGCATGTCACTTACATTAAATGGAACTGTGCATCTGTTCCTTCAGTCTAGAGAAAGACAAATGAGACGGGGCATCATGGAAGGTGTGTGTAGAAAATTGGAAGTTCTACATTCCAGTCAACCATAGTTGCTGTTGCCATTTTACTTAAGTGATTCCCTAGGACAGTGGTTCTCAACCTGTGGGTCCCCAGATGTTTGTGGACTTCAGCTCCCAGAAGCCCCAGTCACTATGGTCAATGCTCAGGGCTTCTGGGAGCTGAAGTCCACAAACAGCTGGGGACCCACAGGTTGAGAACCACTGCCCTAAGAAGACACTGATGGTGGCAGATCTCATTCTAGCAGAACATAATCTGTGAGTGTTATTCAAGCATACAAAGGTTGGTCATGAAATGTGTCATATTCTTCAACAGCCCTGATCTCTCAGACCCACCTCTTTTTTTAGCGTGTGTGTGTGTGTGTGTGTGTGTGTGTGTGTGTTGGTTTATTTTTTTGTTTTTTTGTTTTTTTGCCCCTGCTGTCTGATAGACTATTGTCTGTGCCCACTGTCCTTTTTTGCCATTGGCCGTATGACAATGTTATTATAGTGAGTTTTCAAAGTGGATATTCTTTAAATTTTTACTGTGTACATTGCCTCCTAATCATCTAGATTGGGATAGTGAGGGACAGATGTATCCCATTTAGTGCATGTGTATCAGCAAACATATGAACCCAAAGGTAACCTGCATACTTGGATTATATTCATTTTTAACTGTTAACCTGACATGCTTTGGGCTAGAGGGAACAGTAGCAGGAGAATATGGAAATAAATGGAAAACATTATCCCACATTTATTCCTTGGTATTCCCAAACTGCTCGGGAATTATCAGTCTAATGCTAAAGAGGTGCATTGTTAACTGCTGCCAATCAGTTTATAGTTTGAAGTTACAAGAAAGCCATTAGGAGGAGGTTCTTGATAGTAAGAGCAGTTCAGCGATGGAATCAATTGCCTAGAGAGATGGTGGAGTCTCCTTCTGTGGACATTTTCAGAAAGAGACTGGACAGCTACCTACTGGGGATGCTGCTGGAGATCCCACCCTGAGCAGGGGATTGGGCTAGATTCTATGATTCTATGGATGGGAAACCTCCAAGTCACCCTATCATCAACAACCCTACTCAGGTCTTGCAAACTCAGTACTCTGGCTTCTTTGATTCAGTCTATCCATCTCCAGTGGAGTCTATCTCTTTCCCTACTGCCCTCCTCCCCCGCACCTTGCCAAGCATTATTGTTTTATCTAGTCAGCCATCTCTTCTCATGATATGTCCAAAATATGATAGCCTCAGTTAAGTCATCTTGGCCTCTAGAGAGAGTTCTGGTTTCATTTGCTCTAGGACACAATTATTTGCCTGGTGACATAATGGTTAAATGCCAGTGCTGCAGCCACAAGGTTGTGAGTTTGATCCTGCCCAGCTCCAGGTTGACTCAGCCTTCCATCCTTCCGCAGGTCGGTAAAATGAGTACCCAGCTTGCTGGGAGCAATTAGCTAACACATTGTAAACCGCTTAGAGAGCACTTAGCTTATAAGCGGTATACAAATACACATGCTATTGCTACATGCTATTTTTAGCCGCTCATGATATTCATAGAATCCTTCCCCAGCATGACATTTCAAAGGAGTTGATTTTTTTTTTCCTATCAGCTTTCTCCACTATCCAGCTTTCACAACTATACATAGAAATTGGAAAGGCAATGGCATGGATGATCCTAACTTTAATATTCAATGATACATCTTTATACTTCAGGTTCTTGTCTAGCTGCTTTTCCAAGTCCTAGTCTTTCTTCTGATTTCTTGATTGAAGTGTCCATCCTGATTAATGACTGGGTCAAGGTATGGAGAATCTTTAATTACTTCAATGTCTGCTTTAAAGTTATGTGAATCACCTATGGTCAATATTTCTGTTGCATACCCTCCAACATTTCACAGCTGAGATATCAGGAAGAATAAGTGGTCACCCACTTCCACTCTTCTGCTTACCATTGCTGCCTCCAAGGTACAGAACCACCACAGGAGCACTAATAAGCTGAGTGTATCCCTCACTGCACAACTTTTGCACTCTAACCAAGTCAGCAGTAGAAGTTCCAATAGTGGATAACATGGACAAAGTGCTGGAGGCAGCACAGGGAGGCAAAGACAAAGTTAGCCCAGCCCCAAATAGGAGGAGAACAGGAGAAAGGGGAAGGAAAAAGGAAAGAGCTGCAGCTGTAATTGCAACTGCTACTACTAGAAAGTTGGGGATGCAGCAGAGGAGGTGGAACTGCCTCTGGAGTTCTTCTGGCCACTGTCAAGAGAATAAAAGGAGGTCCAGTGCCTCCTGGGAAAGCAGTTGGAGGGCTGGGCTTTGCAGAATATGCAAACTCAAGGGGACAGACTGGCTGTTTGCTTGCGAATTTTGGGCCATACCTACAGATTGCCTGGCAGTGCTGTAGGTAGTTCTCCCTATCTTGCTTGATGAATCTTACAATCATCTCGCCCACCATCCCACATGATCCCTGAGGAGCCTGAGGTTGTGAACAGGCTGGGAGATTGATGAAAGGCTTATGTAGGGCCATGAAAGGTCTGAAAGCTGAGAGTGAAGACAGGTGGAGATGCTCAGAAGGGTAAATTGCATACAGACTCTTGGTAATCCATCATCAACCACACAGCAACAAACGGCAGAAAAGCTTGGAATCTGGGATGGATGATGATAACAGAGTGGGAAAGTGGGTCATTTTAAAAGCAGCTGAGCAAAGTAGTAGGGCAGACAAAAAGCATGGCCACTCCACTCAAACTGGGCAGTTACAGGATATGCAAATGAGATACAACCATTCTGACTAATAGTGATTGATGGACCCATCCTCCATGTATTTATCCAGGGCCCTTTTAAAGTCATCCAGGTTGGCAAACATCACTGCATCCTACAGCCACAAATTCCTTCTTTTAACTGTGCCCTGTGTCCTTATCTGTCCCAAATTTACCACCATTCAGTTTCAATGAATGGCTACTCCAATCCTTTTGTCATTTTGGTTGCCCTTTCTAGCACCTATTCGATCACTTCAACATCCTTTTCAAGTGCAGTGACCCTTATACATCTGGAACATGTACACAATATTCCAGATGTTTAAGGACAGTATTATATTGGCAGTGCTATTTCCTGTTCTTTTTCAAATTATGCCTAACTTGGAATTTGTTTTTCACAGGTGCCACACACTGGGTTGACATTTTCATCGAGATGTTAGCCCCAGGCTCCCAGATCCCTTGGTCAGTTGCTACCAGCTCACATCCCATCAGCGTTTATGTGAAGTAGGGACTGTTTTCATTCCAGTACGCATCACTTTATACTTGTCTTCACTTAATTTTTATTTACCATTTTTAAAGCCCATTCTTCCAGTTTAGAGGCAATGGCCAGAATCCTATTGGGAATTAACTTATGAGTAAACACTGTAGTTATGGTGCTAGGCAATGAAAACCATCCTGCTCCTCCCAATACTCTTTTACTGGAAGTAGTCTCTGTAATTGATGAGGATCTGCTCCCATGTCACTCAGGAGGCAGCTGCCCAATGTTTTCATCCTTTCCCATGAACAATATCTGCTGCAACAGCCCAGAGCAGGGCGCCTGTCACAATTTCCCCATTGCCAGAGATCACTTGCACAAGGGAGTGAGGTGGGACTGTCAGCCAGTTGCTTCCCAATGAACAGAGGAATAAGTTCCCATTAATTACAGTCCCTGCTGCTCAGTAAATGAGGACTGGCAGACTTTCATGAGCCCTATGTATCCCCTAAACTAGGGGTTACTTAGGGATCATGAATATAAAACTATCATGAGTGTATAACCCTAGGTTATATGTTTATATCTGCCCCATAGGAGTCTGGCCATGCTTTTGGAACTCTTTTTTCCCCTCACCATATTAAATAATTTATTGTCATCAGCAAATGTGACCATCTCACTATATATCCCTAACTCCAGGTTTTGCATCTAGAGATTCTTACCCCTCAAATCTGGTAAATATGCTTTTTTAATTTAATTTTATTTGTATTAATACAAACAATCTTGCATCTTCTGGCATGGCTTTTGCTTTTAAAATAATACAGTGGAGGGGGAGGCATTTGTGTTAGAGACTTTATAGGCATTCACTTGATGGGATTTTATGTTGTTCTTCCCTTGACATATTAATTGTATTTTTATTGATTTTTATTTTGTAATAGCTCGTTTATTATTTGGACATGGTTTTCTCTGGGGTCAGATTGTTTCCTGCTTCAGTTGGTAGTTTTGTTAAAGTGTACCTGCAAGTAATCAAAGTTAATAATGACCTACTTGACAATGTTGGGGGCTGCCACTCTCTAAAAATAGTTCCAGGATCTCTGTAGCTAAAAGAATCAAATAGGAGATTATGTGAAAGATGTCTGCTAGAGAAAACCATGGGAACTCATAGTAAGAGTAGACGGGAACTGGGATGGAGAGGCAAATATTCTGATTTGCTTTAATTCCCTCTATACATCTCGCTTCTGGAATGTCTAGCCCTCATAATGAGTTTTTTCCCCTCTTTTTTTTTATTATCATTTTCCCAGGTTTCATTAGGAGAAAAAAAAAGCCCTTTGGTACTCTTGCAGTTATTCTTTATTTCACACAGTTTTAAGAGTTTTTAAATTTCTTCTTCATAGTATATTTTCACGTTTCCTCCACAATACACTGTTATAGTGCTACTGTTCCACTTTCAACATCCTGTGGAATTCTGGAGTTTGTAGTTTACTGAGGCCAAACTGCTCTCTGGCTGAAATTCTAAATGCCTCTCACTAAGGTGCAAACCCCAGGATTCCATAGGATGTTGAAAGTGGAATAATAGCACTACAACAGTGTAGTGTGGAAATGGCCTTAGAATGTGAAAGGGCCACAAGGGCCTCCTAATCCAGCCCCCTGCCATTCAGGAATATACAACAAAAGCACTGCCAAAAGATACCCATCCACCATCTCTTTAAAGACCTCCAGAGGGGAGTCCACTTCCCTCTGCAGCTATCTATGGTTTATATTATCTATTCCTCTCTTGATCAGCTATCACAAAAAAATTCTTCCTAATGTATAGGCAGAATTGCTTTTTTTACAATTTGAATCTCCTAGTTCATGTTCTGGTCCCTGGAGCAGCAGAAAATAACCTCCCTCCATCTTACACATAACAGTCTTTCAGATATTGTTTATATCGTTTTATAGCTATAAATATTTTCTGCACATTGTCCAAAGGCCTTACTGTTCAAAAGTTAAAATAACATATTAAACATATATATATATTGTTACCCTGTTTACTGGGGGTCCCATGAGGGACACCAAAATGTGCTCAACTATAGGTGGAGAAAATTAGCTCTGAGCACTGCTTTAGCATTACGAGAGGCAGGATAACTTAGCCGGATCTTGAACCCTATGTCTACGGGGTCAGGCCAGTCAAGAAGCAAACTGTTTTGAAAGAATAAATGAGATCTTTATTAAAATACAGCCAAACAGTGTATGCAATTCACTCACTCAGATAACTGTAGAAAATAAAGGTAGGAGTGGGATAGAGGGATTCTTCAGAGGGATAGTTGAGTTGAGTGATACGAAACTTGTCCTGAAGTCCAGGAGAATAGAGAGCGATACTGTGGTTCAATGTGGCTCAGCATGTGAAGCTGAGGGGAGGATCGCCAAGCAAAGAGGCAGCAAGGTGGTTAGGAACTCGGGAGTGATCCGAGGAGGGTCTCAGAATCAGGGGTTTTTATAGGGAGAAGTGTGACTGCAGGCTGTGCCATACTTGGTGAGAACAATGAATTTCGGGTGCGAGACAAAGCCTCGGAAAGGTCAAAATTTAGCATGATTGAGTTAGGTCCGAATTAACAAAGGAACAGCCAGTATGCAAATGCGCAATGCTAGACAGTTGGTAGTTCAGCTAGTCAAGTTACTTGCTCGGTGTAGGGAGTCCTTTGTAGGTGGTACACATACATAATAGGGTGTCTGCCAGGAGGTCTCCTGAAGCTGTGATCTGTCTATTTCTGGCTTGCCTGTATTGTTTAGGAATATTGCAGCAATCAGCTGCCGAGCCTGGTTTCGTGCTTGTCCAGGGGCCTCACAAACACGTGGAGAGGGGTGGTGGAAGAAAGCCGAATTATTGATATCAAAAGGATATCTTTATGCTATCACCAAGGCGGCCTAGAAGCTGCAGTAACAATTTATATTAGTAGTGAATGAATATATTATGATTAATTTCATATCTTTGGCATTCTCGGAGCTGCCCAAAGTAGTGCACAGTAGGCTGCATACACACACACACACACACACACACACACACGTGCATGGACAAGCCTACAATCAGATACATTCACGCGGCTGGCCACTTGCATGTTACCAACAAAGAGAAAATGTATCAACAACAAAAAAGAGAGAGAAAGTGGTTATAGAGGGCTTAAATTTATATCTTCCAATTTATATATATAGATGGAAACTTACAAAGAATTACAGTAATTTAAATAGAAGCACAATATAATGTTTCCACACTATAGTGAAATATAAATACAGTATAGTGAAACAGAAGCACAATGTTGTGATTCCACACTATAATGGAAAGATGGTGACTAGGTAACCTATCTATCTGTTGAGTCTTCTGTCCAGGTGCTAAGTACTGATGGACAGTTTTAGGACTTCTGTTTATCCTTCTTATGGTTCTTGATCATTCAACCAGACTTGAGCTAGATGCATTTCAAACAAAGGATACCATTAAACAGAGCATTTTCCTCTGACCAAATTAAAGGAATACAAAGTAGGGCATGTAGTCTTCCTAGCATATGCACACAAACATATGCAAAACTTTTCAGTTTGAACAACACCCCAGTTTTCCCAGTTTAAAAGAGCAAGGAAAGTGAGCCCTGTAAACCATCTTCCTCAGCCCAGCTGTAGCTTTAGCAGTGGCTCTAGGGAAAGGGAATTTGGGGACAGCAACTGGAGTGTGGGCACCTGTGACCTGAAAGCCATGGATGGCTCATTTGTGTGAGTATCCTGAATCAAACTTCTCTGCTTCTACCTCAGTGTAAAACATTTTATTAAACATCTAAATGAATATCATTTAAATCATGGGCTGTCGAGAATATACAGTTAGCCCTCCACATTTGCTATGGTGCAGAATCCCCACAAAAGTGGAACAATTGCAGGGTCCAAACCAGGTCAGGGAAAGGAGAGGGAAAGAGGACAGGTCAGCATGACAGCCCTATATTTCCTTTCTCACACCCAACTCCTTCCTTGGATATGGAGGGGAGGCGTCAGGAGTGGATTTGTGATGCTGAAAAATCAGGCTGTGAGCTGTCCTTAGTTTGCCAGGCAGCAGCTGGTGGAGGAGGAAGAGGACCAGAGGTGGGCTTTGCAGGGGCTACGTGACCTGATTGGAGATGCCACAAGGGAAGATTTCCCTTGAAAAAGAGTGCCTGAGGTATTGGGGGCAGGGGTTTAAGAAACTTACAAATAAGGAAATCTGTGAAAGTCAAACCTGAAAATGTGGAGGGCCAGTTGTATATGATCATCCCCATTTTCATCTGTGAAATATTGGATACAGTATGATTTTTCCAGCTGACAATGTAACCCACTTCTTTCAGGAACTGAATTCACACACACACAAATATAACAGTGCAAATACACTACTTACTAGGAGCATGATACATAGTACAGGACTTCAGTGAGTGAACTGGAGGCAATTAGCAAAATTCAAAAAGTTAAAGGCAAAGAGTTTCTCATCCCATCCACAAGAGACCTTGGAGTTCTGGTTTAGCCTGGCAGCACTTATCACTACATTCCTAGCTTTGTTTATCTAATGGTCTCTGGTTCTCATACCTTGTTAGAAGCAAGCTGCTGCCTAACTCCTACTACATGTCCCATAAGTAAAATATGGAGGGCTACCTGACATCCTGCCCGTCCCCCAAAAAATAGAATGAATATATAGCACAGCAGTGATGAATAGGGAAAAGAGAAAGGTCGTGGGAGTGGAAAAGAAAGGGGAAGAAGGGAGACAACAGTCAAAATGCAGATGCAACATGCATTAGTTAAACATGGAGGGTTGAAACTCGTGATGCAGGAACAGCAGGTCGAGTAGGTGGGTTAATCACTGAAGAAGAATTTGAAGGAGCTGGTTTCAGTAAACTAGAATGAAAAACAGGGTGAACAAGTTTGTAAGTGTCAGGCAAAGAAAGTTCAAAGGTGACATCATTAATGGAACGTTTGATTGGGAAAGGACTAAGGTATTTGGGGGAGAGTTTTTTGGAGGGAGCATTGCAGGAAATGTTCTTGGAGGAGAGATATACAAGACCCCCGGGTTGGTATGTAGGACTGGGTTGCTGTTTCAGTCAGCAAAGCATTTGCGAGAAGCTTTTGAAGCTTCAAGAGAGGAACGTACAGAGTCCCAAGCAGAAGAAATTTTTGTAATCTAAGAGGTGAGTGAGGCAGGTTGAGTTGTAGAGAAGGTGGTGGGGAGTGAAGGAAAGGGTGTTGGGGTGGCACCGAGGACAACTTCAAATGGAGTTTTGCCAGTGGAGGACTGTAGAGCAGAGTTGTAAGCAAGTTCGGCAAAGGGGAGGAGGAGTGCCCAATTATTTTTGTTGGAATTGACAAAGCAGTGTAAGGATTGTTCTAGGGTTTAATTTGTGCATTCGGTTTGTCCATCAGTTTGTGGATGATAGGAGCTGCTGAGTTTTTGGGAAATGCTGAGAGATTTGAGGAGTGAAGTCCAGAATTTGAAAGTGAAGGTAGGTTCTTTGTCAGAAATGATTGTGCAAGGAAGTCCATGGAGTTTCCAGATGTTACTGATGAAGAGGTCGGCTAGTTTTTCAGCAATGGGAACCTTTTTCAGTGGAATGAAATGAGATTGTTTGAAGAAATGATCGGTGACAATCCAAACGGTATGGAATCTGCGTGAGTTGGGCAGACCAACAATGAAGTCCCATAAAATAATGTCCCAAGGTGAGGAAGGAGCCGGAAGTGGTTGGAGAAGCCCATGTGGCTTAGATGAAGAGGATTTGCAGGTGTTGCAAATGGTGTAGTTTTTAATGTATTCTTGGACTTGTTTCATAAGGCCTGGCCAGTGGAAAAGTTTTCTAATGGAATGTAGAGTTTTAAGAAAGCCAAAGTGTCCAGCAGGTTTGGAATCATGGTATCTCTTTAAAATTTCGATGCGGCAAGCTAGTAGTACATAGATTTTAGTTCTGATGAAAGCCAAATCGTTAACCCAGGTGATTGAGTCTTTGTGTGATTGTAGCCAAGTGTCTCTCTGGTAGGCAGACTTCAGAGAATGCTGGAAGGCAGAATCAAGTAGTGTTGAAGCTGATTCTCAGGCTCTCTGTTGTGCACGTGTAGTGACTTGTAATCCAAAATGTCTGGGGAGAATAGAGGTTTTTCTGTGGTTGGAGAAGAAAAGGAGAGAGGTTCGTGGCAGGGAAGTCTTGAGAGAGGATCTGCCAAAGTGTTACTTTTTCCAGGTTTGAAAACAATTTTGAATCTAAATCGCTGGAAAAATTCAGCCCAGCGTGCTTGTTTAGGGGTTAGTTTTTTGGCAGTTTTTAGTGTTTCGAGATTGCGGTGGTCAGTTTAGACTTGAAATGGAAGTTTAGAACCTTCAAGAAAGTGTTGCCATGAGGTGAGCGCAAAATGGATGGCCATGGCTTCCTTTCCCCAAATTGGCCAGTTGTGTTGTGTGGCGGAGAATTTTTTGGAGATGAAGGTGCATGTTAGGTGGTTGTCTGTGTTGTTTTGAAGAAGAACAGCTTCCATGGTGAAATCAGAGGCATTAGTTTGAATTATAAATTCTTTGGCAGTATCAGGGAATAAGAGAAGCTGTTCAGAAGTAAATTTTTGTTTGAGGGTGTTGTGTTGAATGCCATTTGGCATTTTTCAGTCCAGACAATGTGGTTGCATTGGTTAGTTTTGTTGTTGGTTGTTTTCTTCAAGAGGTCAGAAAGAGGGAGAGCAATTGTGGCAAATCCTTCTCTGAAGTTACAATAGAAGTTTGCAAAGCCAAGGAATTGCTGGAGTTGCTTTCTAGTTTTGGGGGTAGGCCAGTTTAAGATGTGTCAATTTTGGCAGGATCCATGTTTAGGGTATTCTGGCAAATACAGTACCCTAAGTAGTCAAAAGTTTGAGCGTGAAATTTGCATTTTGAGAGTTTAACAAGTTCATTGTCCATGAGTCTTTGCAGCACAGTACATACAAGTTCGGTGTATTGTTCAAGGGTTTCCAAGTAGATCAAAATGTCATCTAGGTAAACAACAACACCTTCGTAGAGGGGATCTTGTAATACAGAATTGAGAAACATTTGGAAGGCTGTGGGACCAGCTTGTAATCCAGAAGGGAGAACAGTCCATTGGTAGTTTCCCAGTGGGGTTGATAAAGTAGTCAACCACTCATCTTTGGGGTTCATGCATATTCTGTGGAAAACCTCCTTGAGATCTAATTTGGTAAAGAATTTGCCTTTAATCAATTGATTTAGGATATCCTTTGTTAAAGGAATTGGATAAATATTAGGCAATACTGCCTGATTGATTAAATTATAGTTCACAATAAACCTTGGTTCTCCTCCATCCTTTTTATTGCGGAAAAATATTGGACTGGCAGTAGGAGCAGACGAGGGTTTAATAAATCCACATTGTAAGTTTTTGTTCAGGAATGTTTTTAGAGCCTCTAGTTCTTGGTTGTTCATTGGGTATATTTTGGGTTTGGGAATTTTAGCTCCATCTATTAATCTGAGTTTGCAATCAAAGTCTCTGTGTGGGGGCAGTTTGTCTGCTTTGTGGTCTTCAAAAACTTTCTGCAGGTCTTGGTACTCTAATGGGATTTTTTGTAGCTCCTGAGGACTCAAAGTGAGTGCCGAGTCAGGGGGCTTTGTACGGGCACTAGATTTACATCATGGTTATGCTTGAGTAAACCTTGTGTCCAGTCAATTTGGGGATTGTGTTTTTTTAGCCAGTCATACCCAAGGACTACTTGAAACCCGATTTTGGTGGGCACTAGGAAACACAATTGCCCCTGAAAGTTTCCCACCTGAACAGGGATAGGTTTGGTCCTTTCCCATACAGGGCCTCCTGCCATGGGTGAGCCATCCATTTGAGATAACTTGACGGCCTTTTTTAGGAGTTCAAACTTTACTGCAAGTTCTTTTGCCACAGCAGGATTCAATAAACTAGTTGTGCAGCCTGATTCAACTAAGGCTCTGTACATTCGTAATTTCCCATCATTTCCTTGTAAGGTTACTGTAACATATACATGACAAGTTTTGGTTGCACTTACATTGACAGACTGGTTGGAGTCCCAGTCATCGCTGTCTGATTCGGACGTGGTCAGTGGGCTGTCCTCACCATCGCAAGTTCCAGCAGCGGTTTTGCCAGTGGGGCGTTTGGTTGTTGGCTTCGGGGTGTCAGCTTTGCGGGATACAGGTTGGGTGGTAGGGGTAACCAACTTTTCTTCAGTGGGTTTCTTCGATCCCTGCCATTTGCTGGTGATGTGGCCTTTTTTTCCACACTGGAAACAGGTGCCTTCTTTGAGTCATTTTTTCTTTTCCTTGCTGCTCAAGAAAGTGGTTTTTTGGGGTCCCGGGGTTCAGTCCCGGGGTTCTTGCACTTGCCTTCACCAGGCAAGCTGGACACTCTTCATGAGGCTTTCCACTTTTCTGGCTAGTTTCATCCATCCCAGGAGACTGGCAGGATTCCCTTGGGTCAGGCAGCGATCTAAGATGGTGGGGTTTAATCTGTCTTGGAAAAGTTGCTCAAGAATGTCATCTTTCCATTCTGGAACCTTAGTGGCTAAGTTTCTGAATTCTTGGGTGTATTCGCCAACGGTTCCTTTTCTTTGGTGCAGTATTCTCAGTTGGTATCTGGCTTGTTCTTGAAAGAAAGGATCCTTGAACCTTTTTCAAAGTTGATACATGAACAGCTGCAAGTCGGCTGTTTCTTCAGCTTATGAGTCAAACAGGCTGGCGACCCACTCCGCTGCTTCTCCTTTGAGGTGCTGGCTCAGGTATCTGACTCTGGTAGCATCATCAGGGAAACTATTTCCATAGTCGATCATATAATTAGAGGCCATGTTGAGAAAGTATGTTAGGGTGGCTCCATTGCCATCATAAGTGGTCTTCAACTCTCAGAAAGGCCGGGGCCCCACTTGTGGTGCTGGTATCTTGGGAGGTGCAGGTGCCGCAGCTGCCAGAACAGCTGCTGCTGCTGGAACCTGGGGTGGCGCTCGCCCAACCTGAGGCACCAGGAGTCTCCAGTCATGCAGCTGAGCTCTCAGTTTGGAAATTTCTTCTCGCTGCTTTTCCACTTCTTCTTCTCTGGCTAGAAGTTGTTCCATTAAGCTGGTCTCAACAATAGATGTGTCCCATCTTGTAGCCCAGTGGCATTGGCACTGAGCAGTTTCAGGTCTCTCTCCCCAGGCCCAGGTTTGGCCTCCGGTTGGGGTGGATGGAGGAATTGAAGGTCGTCTTGGCTTTAGCATCAGGGCTCCGGCTGGGGACCGTCTCATCTCTTTCAGTGATTCCCTCGCCTGGAGCTTCGATAACTCTACTGGATGCTCCCTTTTCTTCAGAATCTTCTTCACTTATTTGATACATGTTGTTAATATTTTGTGCAAGAGTTCGCTCACTCTGTCAGGAACCTAATTCACACACACAAATATAACAGCACAAATACACTATTTATTAGGAGCGTGATACATAGTATAGGACTTCAGTATGCGAACTGGAGGCAGTTAGCAAAATTCAAAACATTAAAGGCAAAGAGTTTCTCATCCCGCCCTCAAGAGACCTTGGAGTTCTGGTTTAGCCTGGCAGCACTTATCACTACGTTCCTAGCTTTGTTTATCTAACGGTCTCTGGTTCTCATATCTTGTTACAAGCAAGCTGCTGCCTAACTCCTACTACATGTCCCATAACTAAAATATGGAGGGCTACTCAACATCTTCTGAGTAAACATAAATGCATAGGAGTGGAATGCAAGCATTCCAAGACAATTTGTACTGCATGCTAACAGAATGTCAACAATAAAACTTCAGCCAAAAAGTTTCCACAATTTGAGCACTGAAGTGCCACTAACAGTTTTCAATCTTCTCTATCTGTGTCCAGAGACCATCTGCCATCATCATCCGGGTAGAGGGAACACATGAAGCAGTGTGTGAGATTCATTTTTGTGTGAGGGTTTCTCTTTTTTGAGTGCAACTTCCAGAAACCATGGGAATTTTTAGCCAAGAATGTGTATTATGCATAATCCTGGATATATCCAGAGCTGTATCTACTGTATGTTTGAAGGGAAAAGTCTATATGAAAGGACACAACAATGTAACAAGTTCTGTATTAGAGATGGTCCAGGTTTTCTGAAGAAGGAAACTAGAAAATATGACTGCCCATCTTTGAAAAAAAAATCTTATGACTTGGGATGAGTACAAGTTGTTTGATTCTCTGAAGAAACATTGGGCAAAATACTTCATCATGTTTGTGTAGTGCAAATCTATACTAATGTAGTTACATGAGTTGCACTATACCACAATTCTATTTAATATTGGTAGTGTGCAACTGTTCTTCTCTAGCAATATGCCTGCTTATTGCCACATTATGCAATGGGGAGTGAATAATGGCTGGTCCGCAGTCCCAGTAAAATATGTGATGGTTATGTAGCATTCAAGAATGCACCATCCTGTTGGTTGATTCCAACTAGTGAACCCATTAAATCAATTGTTGAATGGGGAATCAATGCATAAGTAAACCCACTTGATTCAATGACAGTCATCTAGCAGGAACTGACATTAGGATTTAGGCCATGTGGAATGATAACAGTGGCAGAATTCTGCTTTCACAACCATGTGAAACTATGTGGTATAACAGCTAAAATAGACCAGCCACATGTTTAAAGGAACTTAAACAGTTGTATGTATTCCAACCACTATTTTTCAGAGCTTAAAGGAATATTGATAGTAGTAACTAAAGTGGCCTCTCCGCATTGATGAGTGTTCTGGGCACAGAAGCCTCTTAAAAGTAGAAAAACTATGAATAACTCCCTTCCCACCCCCTCTCATTCCCTTGCCTCTGGCTCTGGTGCTCCGGGGGTGGCGGGGCAGAGGACAAAGGCATGGTAAGGGCATACTGGTACTTTCCCCTCAGATGAAGAAAAGCAAAGCGCTGAATTCTGGCATTCTCATCAAACTTGCTCTGAGTTTTTTGACATCATTCCCCTAGACATCATACCATGTGTTTATCACTAGCAGTTCTCTAGTAAGCATGGGGAATTGTTTGTCCCTGCTCCATAAGGAACACTTGTATCCAGTAGCCTGATCATTCCCCATTCCAAAACTTCAACAGGATGCCTGCTTAGGCAACAAGAAACTCTCTAAAAACCAGCAGGAACATTTGAAGTAAATCTTACATAACAATGACATCTCATTCATGTTCTTTCTCTGAGTCAAGCACTTGCAAAGTGTGTTATCTAAAACAGAGGGAAAACAGTGCACATTAGTGGCTCACAGTTTTATTTTGTGATTCTTTTCTCTTTTTTCTTAGGGACTTGTTTGATGCATTTTTAAAAAATTCTTTTCTGTCACTCTTGGAAGCTGACAGAAAAAGTTCCACATTAATTCAGAAGCAGAAAGAAAATTCCCCATGTTCTTGGTCTCAAAAGTAGAAACCGATATATTTGTTGAATAATATGTTTCATACTTCTTTTTCCTAAGGGGAGAAAAACTATTTTGAAAGTATCCAGTATTCTTCTCCAAAAGAAACAACAAAAGGTAAAATCTGTCACTTTCTACACTTGTGAGTTCCTAGCTCCTAGAAGAACATTCTAATCAGAAATCCTGGCTTATAATATTGCTGTTATAAGGGCACATACAGTCTAAAGATCTATATCTCTGCTTCTTAGGGCCTTTCCACTCTACACTGTTATAGTGCTATTATTCTACTTTCAACATCCTGTGGAATTCTGGGGTTTGTAGTTTACTGAGGCCAAAGAGCTCTCTGCCTGAGAATTCTAAATGCCCCTCCCTAAACTGCAAACCCCAGGATTCCATAGGATTTTGAAAGCAGAAGAATAGCACAATAACAGTGTAGTGCAGAAATGGTCCAGGTTTCACTGTGTCCAACATGGATGTCCCTTTTTCAGGTATTATCCATTGTGTGTGTGTGTTTTTGTAAATAAAGCACCAGCTACACCAACTATGTCACCTTAGCTTTCTTATTATACCTTCTTGGTTTCTAAGTCGCAATGGAGAAAATTATGCAACTTTTCCCCAGCTACAGGTATCTTAATAAATATATAGCCCTGGGTGGAAAACAGAACATTTGAATGAAAAACATGTCAACAGAATAAAGGGGACATATGACAGATCCATTACTACATGCCAGGAAGAGCAATGTTTGAAGAGGGTAAGTGAAGACTTTGTTTCCTCATGTATCCAGCTCCCTGTTGTGTGTGATAATAGAGTCATCATTTTCTTCCCTACTTTTGTATTATTTTGTTTTCTAAAATATGATATAAAATGGTGCCTGAAATTGAGGGAGCACAGAATTCTTGACTTAAATGAACTAATGTAATCTTGGAATGGTCCCTGTGACTGTTGTTTTGCTTGAATGGATTTGGACAGCTTCCAGAGATCCATGTGCCACATACACACACCATGAGACTTCAAAGAGCTGCACCCATTCTTGGCACTTGCACTATCTTCTATCCAAAAAAAGACCTCTCATGCTCACTAATGGGCATGGGGCAATTATACATGCTGCCTACACTGCTTATAAAAATGACTATTAACACATATTTTCTTTTTAGATGAATGACAGTAATCTACATTGCACTATTGAAGACTATGGGTATAAGTGAGAATGGATCTAGGTGACCACTCCAGGCAGCAGATGCTTTAGGGCAGTGGTTTTCAACCTTCCTAATGCCGCGACACCTTAATACAGTTCCTCATGTTGTGGTGACCCCCAACCATAAAATTATTTCCTTCCTTCCTTCCTTCCTTCCTTCCTTCCTTCCTTCCTTCCTTCCTTCCTTCCTTCCTTCCTTCCTTATTATTTAGTTAGTTAGTTAGTTAGTTAGTTAGTTAGTTCCAACATCGAATAGATTGGAAACACTGCCCTAAATCACTGCTCTGGATAGACTTCTAATGCCTAAAAATTGGTAACCCTCCCCTTTTTTTTTAAGCACAGAAAGCGTCCATCAATGCCAGAATTAAGGCAGTAGTTCTAGTTCTGAATGTTAGGTTTCCACAGTTCAAAAAGCCAGTCACTCCCAAAGGCAATGCCGAAACAGCCCACATTTTACATGAGGCGCAGAGAGGAAAGGACAAGGAGAGAGGAAAGATGGCAGCGGCATAAGCAGACGCGTTTTGTTTCACTCCCACCCTCCCACCCTCCCTCCCTCCCTCCCTTAAAGGGAACATGGCTGCTCGGACACTCTCACTCCCACGTCGCACGGGCGACCCTTCCTTCCTCCTTTCGTCCCTCTGAGGGCTCGGGAGTGGGGTGCGATACCCGCTGTAGCCCCTCAACCACACTACACCCGCGAGCCCCTCTCGGTCTCCCTACCTCCACCCCCCCACCCGGCAGGGAAAGACGGGGAAACGTCCCCACACATGCCCAGCACATCTCCTCTCACCTCCTGCCAGCGTAGGGTCTCCTCTTGCCACCTCCACTGCCCCGCCTGGCAGGGAAAGATGGGGAAACGTCCCCACATGTGCCCAGCATGTCTCCTCTCACCTCCTGCCAGCGCGGGGTCTCCTTTCACCACCTCTGCCACCCCACTCGGCAGGGAAAGACGGGGAAACGTCCCTACACGTGCCCAGCATGCCTCCTCTCACCTCCTGCCAGCGCGGGGTCTCCTTTCGCCGCCTCTGCCACCCCGCTCGGCAAGAAAAGACGGGGAAACATCCCCACACGTGCCCAGCACACCTCCTTTCCCCTCCTGCCAGTGCAGGGTCTCCTTTCGCCACCTCTCCCCCCTGCCTGGCAGGGAAAGATGGGGAAACATCCCCACATGCGCCCAGCACACCTCCTCTCACCTCCTGCCAGCGCGGGGTCTCCTCCCGCCACCTCCGCCCCTCCACCCAGCAGGGAAAGACGGGGAAATGCCCAGCACGCCTCCTTTCCCCTCCTCCCAGTGCAGGGTCTCAGAAACAGCGCTCCCATTGGCTGTGAGGCCATCTTCTTTCAAAAGGGGGCGGAGTGGGATAGAGGAGCGGCGACACCTGTGAAATGGTCATTTGACCCCCAAAGGGGTTGCAATCCACAGGTTGAGAACCGCTGCTTTAGGGAATAGAGCAAACAGGATGGGGGCCATTTCCACACTAGACTGTTATAGTGCTATTATCCCACTTTCAATATCCTATGGAATCTTGAGGCTTTCAGTTTAGGGAGGAACCTCCAACCTGTGGCTACTCTGGATACAACAGAGGATGCTCTACCATCACCATCACTGAAGCATGTTTTCATGATCAGCTGTTGTACCTGGATTGGGGTAGGGTGGGAAAGATGCTGTCTTATCTTTCACCTCTAGCAAAAGAAATGGCTTAAGATGGCTCTGCATGGGGTTGAATTTAGAAAGTCAAATTGGCACCCCAATTCAAGGTGTGGTGATACACCACAGCTCAATCAAACACTGGCACCATCCACAATTAGAAGGAGAGTTCAACAGACCATACTGCTTGCAGAGAGTGTATTTTCTTTTCTTTTTCATTTTTTAGTGTATTCCTAATTGTTATTGTTGTTGTGTGCTTTCAAGCCATTTCCAACTTATGGTGACCCTAAGGCAAATCTATCACAGAGTTTTCTGGAGCTGAAAGTGTGTGACACACCCAAAGTCACCCAGTGGGTTTCCATGATAGAGCAAGGAAATGAACCTTGGTCTCCAGAGTTATAGTCCAACATTCAAATCACTATACTATGCTGGCTCTCATTTTGTTAGCAGCTTAAGTGGTAAACCGTCTTTGCCTGTCTAATTGAAAGCTAAATTTGCATTTCAACTGGGTAAAAAAAAAGAATTTGTTAAAACTTGTGTTTTGCAAATTAAATCTAGAGAAAGATATCACTTGGTTGAATGAAACCTATCCCTGCGTAGTTACAGGACTGCAATTATGCTGATCCTTGTGACTTTGCATTGATTTGAACATTGTGCATATGGGTGCTTTTTGGTGTGTTTAGTATGGGTAAGAAAAATCCCTAAGCAATTATAAGAATTTACCAAAATTCACAAACGTATGCAGGATAGAACAAGCATGATTTAAAAAAAAAATGATAAGAAAGTAAGTTGGATGTTGGGGAAATCAAAACAGATTCATCCATCCACACCCAAGGCTTTGAACTCTTAAACATTTCAGTCTGGATTTCTGAGTATTCAAGCATAGTGCTGGGTTAGAAGTACCACCTCCTTTTTGATGAGAGAGTTATCATTTTTATAATCTATGCAGCAGGGAGATGCAAGATAATTCTCTCCATACTGGGAATACAATCATACAAGGACAGAGTTGAAAGGGTCCACAAGGGCTCTATAATGTGACTCTCCTGCCATGCAAGAATACAGAAGTAAAATATTCCTGAGAGATGTCCATTGAACCTTTGCTTAAAACCTCCAACAAAGGAGAATCTACCTCCCTCTGAGGGGGTCTATTCCACTCTCTATTCTACTTCTTACAGTCAATAAGTTCTTCCTAATGTTTAGATGGAATTAGAATCAGCTGATTCTGTTGCATTTGGTCAATGCAGCTGAAGGAGAACTATTTTTCTGTTAGTTTTGTGTGTGTTTTTTTAAAAAAAAAACACCTCACATTCTTTTTGTCCATAATATATGATTTGCAACTCTTGGTGAGTTGTTATAAAACTGAGTGTGGGAAAAAGTGACACTGTTGGTTTCCCACTCCACACACCCCTCCATGATTTCCTGAACTTAATTTATCATTAAGTAGATATGAAACTGGATGACCAAAAGGACCATTTATTTATGACCTAAGAAACAGTGTAGTCAGTAAAACCCAGACTATGCCACAATAAAGAATGCAAATTGCAGCCAAAATTCTACATCATAGTACCGTTGGTCAATTTGCCAGCTCACCTACATAGTGAAGCAGCCCCTCACTAGATACAGACATTATGGAATTGCCCAATTCTAATTTCCACAGATGTAAGCCCACTTAAAAAAAATGTAAATTTCCAACACAATTTCAGCCATTATTTTAAAGAAATAAATCATTGCAGTGTCTGGGATGACATACCAGCTGTATGAGTGCTCAACTTCCAAAAGTTTTCACTTGTTAATCTGGGCAAAGTGACAGAACATAGGAAAGGTATGCTGGATCTTATCAGACGACCTTCAACAGAGATTCAAGGGTTTGATTGCACTGCGTTACTGGTGTCCCCACTGGTTGCTCCATCATTAAGCAATCTCTTGCTTTCCAAATGTTGAAATGCACTTTTACCATTGTGATTTCTATACAGCGACCTTAACCCTTCAAAATGAATATTGGGGAAAGCCAGGGAAGCCTCATGATTGTCTCTGCATTCTTAAAGAATGTCTATCTGAAACCTACAATGGTCTCACCATATTTTATTATTTAGTTGTAGCACATTTATAGAGAAAGCAAATGTCTTGTGCACTGATTTCAGAAGCTCATGAGCTAAACCTAGATAGGAAGAACAAAGGGAAGAACAATAAGAATGATACCTGCTGCTTTCTCCCATGCACGTTCATTTCTTTCTTTAGGTTGTTACTTGAAAAGGAACACTTTTCGTCAGCCTTGAATGACACGGGACCATACCTACCCCATATAATCCATCCCATACATTAAGGTCCTCTGGAGGACATTTACTTCCACCAGGCTGGCAACTGTTAACCAGAGGAGTTTTTCATCAGCTGCCCACAGTTTGTGGAATGACTTACTGGAAGAGAGCCAACAGCTGGAGATATTATCTGTGTTTAAAAAAGCATTAGAGATCGATCTCTTCTGGCAGTTCTACTCAGATGGTTTTAAAATTACAAGTTTTTAAATTATGAATTGATTGTTTTTAATATGTCTGCTTTTTAAACGGATGTTTAAACTGATCAGTTTCAACTGATTATGTGTTTTTAATTGGTGTTTGTTTTTAATTTGGATTGTGTGTCTATTTGTTGCTGTATTTTAATCCATTGTTCCCCACCACAACCCATAGGGAGAGGTGGAGAGAAATAAATAAGATGATAGTGACGATGGTGATGGTGATGCTGTTACAAATGCACTACATTAAATCTTCATGCCTTTATAATACTTCACAGATTTAAAATACTGTATTCTATGGACTATTGATTTGTTTTATTTGTGTAGGGTTCTTTTACAGTAATTCTACTCTCCCACAGGATCAACATGTAATTCTGTCCAGTCCCTGGAAGATTATTTGTTAATCTGGGCAAAGTCACTTAAGAGCATTATTGAAGTGCCAGAAGTCTTGGCCACTATGCAACTAGTCCAGTTGCATCTTACAAGATTAAAAACACAAGGGCGTTCCCATAGGCATCTCATGTCTCAACTGAGTTGTGAATCTTAACATTTTGTCATGAGGTGTGTGGACAGACAAAATTTTAACCCAAAAATGTCTGTGAGCCCCATGAAATTCAGCAGGAGTAGCTCAGGAATAAACTATGTGTTTGATGCAAGAGCCCAATTTAAGTTAAGGACTTCATTAATCCTATAACCATTTTAGGGAGCTCTGTTGGAGAGCACATGCTTTGCATGCATAAAGTCTCGGGTTTAATCCTAATATTCTCTTCATGCTGAGAAAATCTTTGATAGCTTCATTTCTACATGCAGGCTGCTGTCAAAGGCAATTGAAGTGGAAGGGATACCAATCATAAATGAATCTACTGGACATGTGAAAATTCTCATTCTCATTGAGAATGAAAGAAGAACCATTTGAGATTTTAGCAAAGATAGACACTGGCATTTGGGCTCATCACTAAGATCACATTTAATTATTATTAAGGTTTACTAATGTGAAAGACATACCTAGTTTAAAAAAAGAGAGAGAGAGTTGAGGTTTGCTACCTCTAGCTCAGTGGTAGAGCTTGGGGGGGGGCTACAGCACGAGGGGCATGGCCACTGTGTGTGGGGGTGTGACTACAGTGAGTGGGGGCATGGCCAGGGCATGTGGGGGTGTGGCCAGGGCATACAGGGGCATGGCTACAGGCAGGGATGCCCCAAAAACATTGCCGCCCGGGGCAAATTGCCCCGCCCCCACCCACACATCCCTACGTGACCGCTCTAGCTATAACAGTAAGAGAGACAGAGGAAGGATAGGATATGGGGTAGTGAAATCAAGGCTGAGAATATCAAACTGTGAGATAAAGAAGCAACATGGGAAACAATAGAAAAAAGAAATACTCCTAAAGATCGTGCCTTTATCTCTGTTGCCCTGTAGTAGCAGATATTCACTTCTGCAAATATATTTTCATCTTTCTTCATTTCCAACAGACTAAAGATCTGCCTATTCCAGCATTCTGTTTCCACGGTGGCCTGTTAATAGGATATGTGTGTAATAACACTCTCTAAATCTTGTTTTCTGGGAAAACTGGTACTGAGAGGAAATATAGGATGTATTGCGTAGTCATCAGGCTTAAAGCCATTGATAGCTTTATTCTCTTTATAGCTTCCTTCTTATTAAAGCCATCAAAGGTATTGGCTGTTAATGCATCTTGTGGAACAGAGCTTGTAGATTAACTACGTACTATGTGAATAGGTAATTCCTTTTATCTTCCATCAATCTCCCACCAACAGCTTGAATGAATCACCCCCGAGTCTAGCATTATAAAAGGAGCCCAACGCCTTCCTATCCACTTTCCTCACACCAAGCATAATTTCATACACTTCCACAACACAAATTACTGTCTTCTTTATCTAGGGCATCCCGTCAGTGATGCATGAACTTAATGCCTATTTATAGCTTTTTCTAGTCATTGCAGAGGCTGGTATACTCTTCTACCTTCCATTATAACCAACACCCCCTGCCAGAATCACTGTTCAGTCACTGCATGCACACATTCATATTAGCCATTCAGCAATGAGTTGAGACCAGGGATAAGACGCAGAATGATTACATCATCATTAAGCCCTCTGGTGCAGCTTGGCAGATCTTGGTGGATGATGGTGGATTGTTCGTGCCTAGCCATGGGGACACAGCCAGAGACTTCGCTGATCCTCCTTACTGTCCATCAATCAATGGATGGCTGGAGGAAGGGCTGCAGAAGCTAAACAGCTATGCTGTGCCATGCAGGATCTTGGTCAAGACAAGCATTTTTTTTCAGTTCTACAAAATCCTTTGTGAAATATAATCAGAATTGTACACAGCATTCTACTTGTGCTGTTGCCAAAATTTCAGTAAAGACATGGTATTGGAATCATGGCAAGGTATTATTTCTGTAGCTTTCTTAAGGATCTCTGATATATCATTTCCCCACAACAGCTACAGACTGCGTCCATGTTTTCCTTGAGCTATATGCTACAATGCTCTTCCTGGTCAGTCACTGCTAGGACACAATCAACATATATGCAAAATTTGGATCCCCCCTCCACTGTGCTTCTCTTTACATTTGTTTATATTGAACTATTTTTGTCATTTTAATGTCCATTCCTCTAGTTTGGAGAGACCCTTTGGAGCTTGGATTGTCTCTTTTTATTTTCATTATTGAAATATTTATTGGTTTGTTTAACTTTCTCCCAACATGGCACCCAAGGAGCTTACAACACAAATTAAAACAAAGCACCATTAAAAACTTGATTTTTTTTTAAAAAAAATTAAACTATCTTATTATAGCACCACTTTAAGAAGTATATAAAAGCACCTTAAAAACATAACAATAAGAATAAAAGTAAAGCATACCCCAGCCTCTTAAAAGACCCTTCTGACAAATGCCTGTTTAATTAAAAGGTCTTTGCCTGCTGGCAGAAGGAGAACAGAGAAGAAACCAGCTTAGTCATCTGTAGAAGACAATTCCACAGCCTGGGAGCAGCCATTGAGAAGGCCCTGACACAAGTCCTCAGAGCCCTCTTTTGAGCACTCTCTATTAACCAGAAATCATTTGGTGTCCATGACATACTTAATAAACCATTTTTAGCCTGTATGTCCAAACTGATATCCAGTCCTGATTTTTGGACACTCAGAGGAGACCAGCAGTGACCAGTGTCTCCCATATCAGTAGGACAAGTTTTAAAGGAGTCCTGCCAGGTGCTGGATCAATTTGGGAATAGGGATCAGCACCTTGGAAAGCTCCTATAAAACCTGGTTAAAATCCTAATATGGATTCATTGCCCTACCAACCTGGGAGCTATGAGCAGTCAGTGGTTGAGACAGATGGACACATACAATTTAATCAGTGATTGCTAGCCCTGTTTCAATAAAAAATATCCCCATACCCATATTATTTCTTTCCTAGATCAGTTGTGCTTTCAATGAATTTTTCTAAATTTTGGTAAGAGTTCTAGTTTTTCTTGTTTTTAAAAGAAAAGGTCATGTATTTCCTGTTGGTGGGCAGGATAATGGTGAAACATATTTGCAGCTCTGTATTCTCCTTTATAAAGAAAAGAAAACCACTTTGAGCACAAACTGAATGTCAGGATTGTGTTTAGTGGAGAGGTTTCCACTCATGAATCTTTTGAAAGAGAGAATGGACACCCAGTCCACTTCCTTTAAAAATGTCTTAACAGTTAAACACCTCACTATGATCTCCAGACCATTTGAGAACAAGTAAAAAAGTTCTGAAGATTTCCCTAGGGAACTTCACATATTCCCTGTGGAACACCCTGTTTATACCCTCCCATTCTGAGAACTATATACTTATAACTACTCTCTGATTTCTGATATATTCAAAACCGAGAAATATCATTTTTATGGATACAGTTACAGTGATTTGAGAGCACTTTCCCCAGCTGTTTGAATATTACATGGATAGTATTGTTACACTGTATAGTCACTAGATGTTTCTGGGCTTCACTGCATGTCAGTTTCTCACTGTGGTTCCATCCTAGACAGAAAAAGCCAATATACCTCTTTTAGTTTCCTGATTGATGTGACCTCTGTGTTCTGCATTAACTGGAATCACTGTATCTGTTGATGGGTGAGATCACATGTGACAATCATTACATAACTGCATCTGCAGCATGATTCAGATAGTGGTGGCTGGTGGCTCTGATGTTAGTGGAGCAATGAAATGCTCTAGGATTCAACCTAAAATTTAACTGAGACTAAAACCTTGAATGAATTCACTACAGTACTGGAAGTAATCAGCTGCCACTGAACATAGGTGCAATTGTTTAAATCATGCAAACCAGTGGACTAGCTCTAGCAGCTGAAATACAATCAAACAAAAAGAAGCAATAGCCGAATGTTTGCTTGCTTGTTTGGTTGATTGCTAGCTTTATCTTTTACTTCTTTATCACCCAGCAGTGTGATTTCTATTGAGGTTGCATAGGTCTGCCAGGAACAGGAAATTGGAAAACAGATGTTGATTGAGATGGTATGTCTTGCCATTGAAATGGCATTGCATTAATACTTTGCTGGTTTTCTTTTTCCCTCCAAAATGTCACTGTGAGTATGACCAAAGAAAGAGTGGACAGTGAGACAAATTGTTTTTAATAATAAAACAATTGTTTTATTATTAAAAACAATAATATTGAATTGTGATTAATTTTTCTGGAATATATCTCTGTGATGTCTGCAGAACTCTGTTAGTTTCAGGAAATTTACAACAGACCTCATTCAAAACTCTTTGCTCTAGTACACAACCAATTTGAAGTATAGGAAATTTTGGTATGATCACAATACTGCATGAAACATGGCCAAATCATGTAGACTTCTGTTCTGTGTTGGTACTGCTATGTAATTGTTGTGTACCAACATAAACATTTTATTTGCAGAATTCAATAAGAGTGTTTTTAACAATACCTGTCCTGCTTAAGTCAGGCAAGTGTCCAGGTGAACACAGCTAAGTCAACAAAAATTGGCAGGGGAAAACCAGGCCTCTCCCAGGGATAGGATGACAGGTAGCAGTGTGGTCCAGACAGTCAAAAATTCAAAGGGAAAACCAGCATCCAAAGCCAAGAAGGAAGCTGCCAGAAAGATTAGTCTGAAGGTACATACATGCCAAAGGTCAGAGATCCATAAAGCAAGAGAAGTTGGACAAAGTTGCATGGAAGTTGTCTGCAGCCATGGAATGGCCTGGGCTGAACTAATTTAAAACTAAAAGTTAATCAACCTAGCTGACTGCTGTAGTTCAACATCTTGTATTTAAAGTGAAGCTGGGCATTGCCTGATGCTTTGCTCCTTGTGACTGATCGATCGATGACATTGTACAAGGTGAAGTACTTTTCTCTCCCACTCCCAGTCTATAGCTACTGCCTGGGATGCACCAGGCTGTGCCAATGCCATGAGAGGATGGCCAGCCTCCTCCAACTCGAAATGGGGCCTATCATCTTAGCACTCCTCTTTCCCTCCTTCACCCAAGAAAGTCACCTCCAAGTGGCCCATGACAGCTAGTTGGTCTCAGTTGTTGTTGTTGTTGTTGTTAACTGCCATCAAGTTGACTTCAACTTATGGCAACCTTATCAATGAGAGATTTCCAAGCCACCCTATCATCAGCTGCCCTGCTCAGGTCCTGCAGATTCAGGGACATGCCTTTCTTGATTGAATCCATCCATCAGTAATGTGGTCTTCCTCTTTTCCTGCTGCCTTCTGCCTTATCCAGCATTATTGTCTTCTCTTCTTGTGATGTGGACAAAGCATGACAGTCTTAGTTTAGTCATCTTGGCTTCTAGGGAGAGTTCAGGCTTGATTTGCTCTAGGATCCATTCATTTGTCCTTTTAGCAGTCCAAGGTATACATAGAACTTTTCTCCAGCACCACATTTCAAAGGAGTTGATTTTTTTCTTATTACTTTTCTTCACTGTCCAGCTTTCACAATGATGAGAAATTAGAAAGGGCACAGACAACGCTAACTTTAGTATTGAATGATACATCTTCATACTTCAGGATCTTGTCTAGTTCCTTCATAGCTGCCCTTCCAAGCTGATCTCAGTAACTTACTATAAGTAAGGACTGCTCCAGAGACTAGGACAAAAAGCAATGGATTCAAACTACAGGAAAAAAGATTCCACTTAAATCTCAGGAAGAACTTTTTGATGGTCAGATCTGTCCGGGAGTGGAATATGCTGCCTCGGAGTGTGGTGGAGTCTCCTTCCTTGGAGGTTTTTAAGCAGAGACTGGATGGCCATCTGTTGGTAGTGCTTTGAAGTCTGTTTCTGCATGGCCCTTGTGGCCTCTTCCAACTCTATGATTCTATGATTCTATAAATCCAAAGTTATGAAGACTGAAGGCTAACAGTAATAATGGTAATCTATTTCTTTATCATTTACTCAGCTGTTTGTCTTAAGAAATAACCTTGTTTCTGATTAAAGCCCATATTAACAACTGTGTAAGATTTTATTTCCTACTTCACATCTCATTTGCCTTCTGCACAAAATGCATCCAGCTGAACGTTAAAATAACTTTTGCTTTATAAATAATAACAAATAACCTTCATCTTCATTTAACTATAACCTAAACATATGGTCAGACCACAAAAAGGATGAATAGATGTCATCATAGGTGCAGGGCTAACCTCTGTCTTCATCATGTATTCTGTCTTCCTGTCATGGATGGGGGAAAAAAAATAAGGAGAGATGATGGAGAGCAACTCAGATCTCTTCAGACTTCATAGAAATGTAGAGTTGGAAGAGACCACAGGGGCCATCCAGTCCAGCCTCCTGCCATGCAGGAACACCCTCAAAGCACTCCCAACAGATGGCCATCTAGCCTCTGCTTAAAAACCTCCAAGGAAGGAGACTCCACTATACTCTGAGGCAGCATATTCCACTGCCGGACAGCCCTGACTGTCAGGAAGTTCTTCCTGAGGTTCAGGTGGAATCTGCTTTCCTGCAGCTTGAATCCATTGCTCCTTGTCCTGGTCTCTGGAGAAGCAGAAAACAAGCCCTCTCCTTCCTCTACATGGCATCCCTTCAAATATTTAAACATGGCTATCATGTCCTCTCTTAACCTTCTCTTCTGCAGACTAAATATACTCAGCTCTCTAAGTCTATCCTCATAGGGCATGGCTTCCAGGCCTCTCACCATTTTGGTCGCCCTCCTCTGGACTTGCTGCAGCTTGACCGTGTCCTTCTTGAATTGGGGTGCCCAGAACTGGACACAGTATTCAAGATGAGGTCTAACCAAAGCAGAGTAGAGTGGTACCAGTACCTCCCTCGATCTAGACAGCACATTCCTATTGATGCAGCCGAGAATTGCATTGCATTGATTTGAAGAGATTCTGTAAATTTGGGCCAATGACTACATACAGCCATTTTCTGGAGTGTTTTGAGCACTGTGCAAAGGAGGATTATTTCTCCATAGTCTGTCCTGATTACCATCACAGCACTATATATTATTAATGGCTGAATGACCCATTTTTAAGAGCAAGACTTCCAGAGCTTTCCACACACCTATATCACCAGGGCAGATGCTGAACTTAGAAGAAGAAGAAGAAGAAGAAGAAGAAGAAGAAGAAGAAGAAGAAGAAGAAGAAGAAGAAGAAGAAGAAGAAGAAGAAGAAGAAAGTTCAATTGACATAAAAGAAGTCTTCCTACAGCATACAGAGGTGGATGATCAGTCCCGTTGGCAACATGTCCCTATGGCCTCAAGGCTCAACCATTTGGTCTGCTTCTAGTTCCATATGTCTAAATGTCTGCTGACAGATGGAGATATACAGCATGTTTAGGAGGGTTATTTGGTGTATGTCCCTATTTGACACAAGAGACCTTCTGCAACAGAACATGTGCTTGACCAACTCAGTGATGGCTCATTCTCATAATTGTGAATTTGTGGACTATAATGATGTTCCTTTGAGACATCTCCACAATACAACAGGAACACACATAAGTCACAAAACAGTTTTAAGATATTATTTCTGAAGTAAGGAAAAACAATGGTAGCAAGGGAGAGTGATGGTAGCTAGGGCAGCCACAGTCAAGTATTTCCTTATATACCATGTGGAAATACATTTACACATGTTTTTCTGGGAATGGTTTCCTTTGAACTCAGGAAGAATTATTTCTGTATGTGCATATTAAGGTATTTTTGGGTATATGTATTATTTCTGAATGTATATGTCCAGGATTACACTGCAAGTCTTCTAAGGCTAAATGGAAATGTCTTGTTTTGGAACTTAACATAGTTTCAGGCATTCCCAAGAGTCCTTTCAGTGCTGAGCACTGATATGCATTACTGCTACAAGATTTACTGATGGTAAATGATGCAGCAAACAGTCTACAGCAGAGAAGTCTTCCAGCATTTTCACTGATGAAGCCCAGATCCCTTCTATAGCGAGCTGGGCCTCTGCCACCAGGCAGATGGGTTTTGGAGTCCTTCCTAACATCATGCCCAAATTTTAAAAGTGTCCAGTGGCATGAAAAGATTCATTTGTATTAGTGACCTCATCAGACACTTTTTGCGTGCCCTTTGCAGTTTGAAGCTGTAAAGCGATACAAAGGCTGAGAACAGACTTGGGATGTGTGTGGATTTTTCTTTCTTTCTTTGGGTCATTCTTGCACATGTTGGGTTTTTGTTTGTGTGTTTGCTTCCATACTATGCAACCTGTGGGAACCCATCTTCCACTGGGCTCAGATTGGAGGGAAGCTCACCTCAACCCACATGACCCTTATATCCAGCAATGGGGACTGAATTTGAGTGCCAGCTGTGAGATTGTCTGGGTACAATTTACTTGGGTGCCCAGTTCCACCATTGGCTGTGATGGCATATCAGACTCCATCAGCAAAAAGCCTGAAATGCTTTGCTGCTCTCTGCCATCTGCTTTACTATTTACCACCAATAAAACTTATGCTATAGTGGCAACATGTGACCAGCACCAAAAAAAGAAAAAAAAAAAAAAACACTCTCGTGGAAGTCTAGAACTATACCCAATTCCAGCACAAGACACCCTCCCAGCCAATGGTAGAACTGGGTCCCCAAATCAATTGTACCTGGACTATCACTAGCTGGCAATCAAATTCTCTATCTCTGGTTATATAGCATGCTTGGATTGGGGTGCTCTACTTCCCTAGCTGAGGCCAATGGAATGTTGGTTCTCAAGTATTATATAGTGTAGAAACAAACAAATAAAACCAACATGTGCAACAAAGGAAGTTCGTTCCCCCAGTCTCTTTCCCATTTGGCCCAAAGCTACCACTCCAGCACTGAGATGCTTACCCAAACAGCCAGCAAGCCCACAGTCACCCACCATCAGCCCCATCCCTCACACAGATCTGCTGCTGGCAAACAGCTTGGAAAGAACCCTGGAAAAAAATTTCACAAGGTCCCAAAACTGCTCTCAGAATCCCTGCATACATCTTACAGGAATTTGACTGTTACTCAGAACATCTAGAACAGCTCCTCCTGACCCCAATCTGACAGATTCCAGCACTGCAAACAAAATGCTGAGCCAAACATTTAATTCCAACAAAGACTGGGAACACTTCTGAGTGAAGCAGACAACCTTGTCTACAATAACTGTCTTATGCTGCACTGGAATGAAATTGCAGTGGATAAATCAGTGCTTCTAATATTTCTTGTCAACATGACTGTTATTTTCTATCCACCAAGGGCCTGGAGTGGCACCCTCCCTTGTAAGTTCCTCTTAGCACAAATGACAAGTGAAATATTCCTTGGAAAAGGTGTCCCTGTAGGTTGGTTAGTATAATGATCAATAATGCTTGAAGAGATAGCGTTAAGCAAGGCCAGTCAATGACAATTCAACAGTCTTCAATCAAATCTACCATAAATCCTGTCATAAGAAAATCCAGTTGACACTAAGCTTCAAAATCCTGACTGTGGCAACCTACTGTTATCAAGGACACAGAAGTTGGAAATGGGGAAAACTGGGGGAGAAGACATATTTTTTCCAAGCTCCACAAAAAATCTTCAAGGAAGAGGGAATCAGAAATATACAACAGACTGTGCATATCTCTCCCACACTTCACAAGTGTATACCCACTAAGAGACTCTGTTGAACTGTTGCCTGAGGCACAGCAATATTCAGCACAGGCACAGCTATATTCAGCAAAGTCCAGCAAGCCCATTCAATGACCCATCCAGATATATGAGCATTTGCTGTGATTAGTTCTCCTTTTTTACTTCAAAGAACAATACTATCCATGCAAGGGAGAGACACTTTTTCAAACTTTGCATGCTTGCTTATATGATTAAGCATCTCAAAGGTAATTGTGCTTCTTGAATATCATCACAGCTTGATTGAAAAGCAGGATAATATCTCTCCTGCACCTTTCTCTGAACAGTATCCTGCGTAGCACATTGGACTATTCAGAGCCAAATGGAAGACCTGTTCAGCCATGTGCTCACTGTTCTTTTGCTTCTGTTTTTCCAGTCTATCTATTTCTTTAGATTCTGTTTATTACATTCCTATGTATGTACACATGTGCCTTCAAGTCACCTGTCAACTTATGTCACCTCCATGAGTTTCATAGGGATTTCTCAGGGGTGGTTTTGCCAGTTCCTTCCTCTGAAACACAGCCTATAGCATCTGGTATTCATTACTGGACTCTCTCCCATCCAAGTGCTAATCAGAGCTGATCCTGCTTAGTTTCCAAGATCAGATGGGATCTGGTGTCTTTAGGGTGTCACCTCATAGCTATTCTGGATGCACCTTCTACTTAAAATTTCCTCCAATGCTTATTCCTTGTTATGCAAATTGGCTTCTCTTGCTTGTTCCTCCTCATCCAAACCTCTTTTCCACACCCTGGTATCTATCCAGGGTTTGTTTGTTTTAAGCCTGATGGTCCAGATCCACAGAGTTCCCACTGCACAGCCCATTTTTTAAAAAAAGGAGCAAATGAACACAAAATATGCCCTGCTCTTTCCCTAATCCTGTATCAGTGGCAGTTTCTCCCCAGTAATCAGTGGTTTTTATCTACTATTCAATAGTGATTAATTTATGAAGCTGCCTTAGCTCATTAACAAAAGAGCAATCCAATGGCTCGTGCTCCAATGCAAAGCCCAACCAGTAACACTTATATTAGTGTAAGGGCCATTCTGCTGCCTCATCAATTTGTGCTGCCAACTTCAATTCTTTTCTGAAACTGGGTTTCTTCTGTTTTTGCCAAAGTTCCCTAATCAGCAGAACTCAGCTGGTAGCTTAAAATGAATCCATTTCAAACTGCAGTCATTTTAAGCTGCGATGGTGCCACCAACAATGAAGGTGCAAAAGAAAAGGTTCTGGCCAAAATTGAAGAAAGTGTTTTAGTAGGGTTTGAGTATTTTGTTCTGAAGCTAAGTGTTAATTTGACTGCATACTGTCCCTGTCTTTCAATACCTAATAATAACCTGATAAGACTCATGCGTCTGGTTTCCTTTCCATTTCGTCTACTGAACATTTTTTCCAACTGCATATTTGTGTTCAGCAGCACACTTTAAAAAAAACTGTACTGTCCAGCACAGCTGTTGTCCTGCTCATTAGCTTTAGGTACAGGAAGTGAGTGGATACCAAAATCAGGAGAGCAATACATGGGACAAATAGTAGTTGTTTCACATCCAGCTGCACTGAGAAATTAAAAAGTTCAGGGTTAATCTATGTGTTATTACTGTGTGTTGCTATCTTTCTGCCCACAGGCCAAGAAAATTTTATTAAGGCAATCCTTTGGAATGTAAATTGGGTCATCGTTGAAGGAGGCTATTGTTTCTTCCCCCATATGTTTTAGTTGTGTTTTATGTTTTAAATTTATTTGTTTTCATGGATTTTTATCCTTTTTTTAAAAAAAAAAGTAGGTTATAAATTTAATAAATTAAATAAATCCTACTGTCATCTCTATAATCCAGGCACCAATAAAGTGCAATCCTTGAACTTCAGGCACAGGATTGTTATACTAGCTTGATGACCAGATTTTATTCGTTTTCTAAGCATGCTACCCATGCCCTTCCCTGACCCAGATTCCATGCTTTCTTTTAAGCAAGTCTTTTAGGTCTTTTAGGAGTAAATCTTTTAGGAATAAAGTTCCTAGGTTCTTTAGGATCTCCTAAAGCAGTGGTTCTCAACCTGTGAGTCCCCAGATGTTTTTAGACTTCAGCTCCTAGAAGCCCTGAGCATTGACCATAGTGGCTGGGGCTTCTGGGAGCTGAAGTCCACAAATATCTAGGGACCCACAGGCTGAGAACCACTGTCCTAAAGTTAGGAGATCTTTTAGGAGTAAAGTTATAGAGCAAAATGTGTATTTCCAACTGTTTTGCAAGAAACATGCTTGCTCTTGTCTTTGAATGTGTTTAGTCAATAGGTGAATCCTCATACCTCTTATTGACATTCACAACAGAATTACAGTATAGTTACAAATGTGACACATCCTATCTCAGCTCCAATGTCCAGTTCCTTGGGTCAATGTTTTATCTCTAGTGGAAGATCTAACTTCAGGAGACAAGTTGGCTGAGGTCTATTTTACAGAACAACTTGCAAAGACTTCTCAAAAAGCAGTGGATCCACTGGAATGAAGTAGGAGGCATGTAACAAAGCATAATAAAAGATGGAAGAAAGAGTATTTAAGGTTCCATGGAATCGACTGTTTTTAATAATTTGCTCGATGTAGCAATGTTATGTATTGTTATTAGATGTCCAGAAAAAAATCAAGTTCTATTTTATGAGGGGCAACGAAGGTTCTCCCATTGATTAATGTGGGAGGAAATGACCCATCCTCATTAAATGAATTGAAAAGGTGAGGGGTCAGGCAAGCTAGATGAAACAGTGGTAGGACAGGGTGAAAGGTGTAGTGGAAAGAAACAAGGAAGAAGAGAAGTAGACACAAGGTGAAGTATAGTGCAAGGAAAGAAGATATGGCTTGTAAGTTTGTCATTTCTTTCCTCTGGATTTCCTCTTGTGACTAAGGGCCTTTCCACACTACACTGTTATAGTGCTATTATTCCGCTTTCAACATCCTATGGAATCCTGGAGTTTGCAATTTAGGGAGGGGCATTTAGAATTCTCAGCCAGAGAGTTCTTTGGCCCCAGTAAACTACGAACCCCAGAATTCCACAGGATGTTGAAAGTGGAATAATAGCACTATAACAGTGTAATGCAGAAAGGCTCTAACATGGCAGTGATATTTTCATGGATCTATACTTTTCTACCATTTCTTTTGTTTTTGTTTTTTAAAAATCAGAACATAAAAAAATGTTATAGTGATCTAATGAAAAATAGTATTAGCATTTCCACTGCATGATTAAAATGATGTTGTTGTTTGTTACTGTTATTGTTGTTATATCACCAGGAGTATATATGGTCACTTTACTTGGTTCTCATCTTGCTATTAAGCTCCACGACAACCTGCAGGATAAGGTTGCTGGGGGATAGTGATCTCCCAAAGTCATATGGCAAATTCCATGATCAAGTAGGGATTTGAACTTAGGTCTCTGTGTTCTGAATCCAACACTTTAAACACTACACTGGTTTTCTCAGAGGTTACCATAAAAAATAGTTCCAAGGCTGAACCATAGTGACAGAAAAAAGTCTTCCAATATTAATACTCTAAGCTTGTATAATTAGAATTCCAATTGACATTATGCATAATTTTAATAATTTACATAATAGTAATATGTAAATTAGATGCCGAGATCTAAAGGGCAAATGTGGAATTATATTACAGCAATGGAGATGCTTCAATTAATTAAGCTAAAATGATGATCAGATGTGATGGTAATAATAATTTTGGCTGACAGTCTGTATAACAGTTATAGATTCATATAACCAAGAATTATAGATCCATAACTGCTCTGTGTTTACTAATCATGCATAGACATGAAGCAGAAACCCTGTCCCAAGGCCTTGTCTCAGCCTTCCTTACTAGTGGGAAGGGGTTGAAAATATCATCTTCCTTGTGCCCCAATCAGCAATGGAGATAAGGTCAGGAGATATTATTTAGTTCCACATTCATACCTATGTGGCTGATGTAGATCATCAGTTAATAATTGCTAAACCTGTAAATTAAATAAGTGCCTAATAATGAATAATAATGGAAATTAACTTTACTGGTTTTCTTGCTCAGCCAATTTTTGTTTGACTGCTAGTTAAGACTCCTTCCCCCTCTCACAAGCATTTTAGATTTTTTGTATTTTGTACCTATTAACATGTGGTTTTAACTACTTCTTTATCTCATACTTGGTTTCATTTTTACCATATTTTGGCATGTCAGGGTTACACTGTATTTCCATCATTTTCTCTTGGTCTTTGTGGCTATATGTCTTGTGTGCACATACACACACATTTTTGGTGTAGAGTTATTGCATTTTTCGAAAACTGCTTGTATTTTTCTTAATTGTATGATGCCCCAAAGTCCTATTTTATAAGTGGCTCAGAAACACACAAAAAATAAACAATAACTTAGTCTAATTTGGGGGAAGATAATAAGTTTTACTGCCTAAAGCACACAGAGACTCACACATAGTTAGCACATATAAATTCACATTATCACTCAAATTAACAAGAAAAGACAAAGGACTAAGGTCACCAATGCAAGATAAAGTTTGGGGAAATTTAGAAACAAAGACTAAGAGAGACTGAACTGAGGCAACAGTCAACAATTCCCCAAGCCCTCATCACAGTTCTTTCAACAATTCAGTACTAACAGCTGAATCTAGCAAGCAAATGAAAAGGAGATAAATGATTGTATAACTTCAATGACCTCACACAATTTCTCTTCATAAATACTAGAGAATGATGATGAAATTTTTTGTCCCAAGCTTGGCATTAGAGCTGCCAATGTGCCAAGCCCAGATCTCCTCTTCCCCCTCCACACTGCACCATCCTGGAATTTTCTTTGCTTATTTCTGATGTCCATATCTTTGGATCAATCCAATTACTGTCTGAAGTTCTCTCACTGTGACAGCTAACACTTGTGACAGCTCTTATTGTTGTGTGCTTTCAAGTCATATAGTTAAAAACATACAAAATGATGAATAAAACAGTGTATTATCATCATCATCATCATCATCATCATCACCACCACCACCACCATCATCCTGTTTTTTTCCTTGGAAGGTACTGCAGCCACAACATTGCAGGTTCGATCCTACTGGGCTCCAGGTGGACTCAGCCTTCCATCCTTCTGTAGATCAGTAAAATGAGTACCCAGCTTGTTGGCAGCAATTAGCTAAACACATTGTGAACCGCTTAGGGAGTGCTTAACACTGATAAGTGGTATAGATATGTAACTGCTATTGCTATAAAAAAGAAAATGTAGTTTAAAAATCATAACATACAAAATTTGCCATATGATAAAAAACATACAAAAAGTCATTGATCTTCATCAATGACTTGGATGAAGGAGTGGAGAGCATGCTGATCAAATCTGCAGATGACCCCAAATTGGGAGAGGTTGCTAATACTTCAGAGGACAGGATCAAATTTCAAAATGACCTTGACAGACTGGAGAGCTGGGCCAAAGCTAACAAAATGAATTTCAACTGAGACAAATGTAAGCTCCTACTCTTAGGCAGAAAAAATGGAACACACAAATATAGGTTGGGGGAAGCGTGGCTGGATAGCAGTACGTGTGAAAGGGATCTAGGAGTTCTTAGTAGATCACAAGCTGAACATGAGTCAGCAGTGTGACGCAGCAGCCAAGAAAGCCAACGCGATTCTTGGTTGCATCAATACGAGTATGGTATCTAGATCGAGGGAGGTAATGGTATCACTCTATTCTGCATTGGTTAGGCCTCGTTTGGAATACTGTGTCCAGTTCTGGGCACCTCAATGCAAGAAGGATATCGACAAGCTGGAACATGTCTAGCGCGACCAAAATGGTGAAGGGTCTGGAAACCATACCCTATGAGGAACGGCTTAGGGAGCTGGATATGTTTAGTCTGCAGAAGTGAAGAGGGGATATGATAGCCATGTTTAAATATTTGAAGAGATGTCATGTTGAGGAGGGAGCGGGCCTGTTTTCTGCTGCTCCAGAAACTGGGACAAGGAGAAATGGATTCAAGCTTCAGGAAAGGAGATTCCACCTGAACCTCAGGAAGAACTTCCTGACGGTCAGAACTGCCTGGCAGTGGAATATGCTGCCTGGGAGTGTGGTAGAGTCTCCTTTTTTTAGGATTTTAAGCAGAGGCTGAGTGGCCATCTGTTGGGAGTCCTTTGATGTGTGTTCCTGCATGGCAGAGGGTTGGACCTGATGGTCCCTGTGGTCTCTTCCAACTCTATGATTCCATGAAAAGTTAAAACACAATAAAACACTCAAATACTAATTAAAACAGAGTTAAAATACATATTTAAAAACACAAACAAGTCACAAATACTATTACAATTCACAAATACTACATAAATTAAAGATAGCACTTTTCGTCAGCCAGGCAATGATCACATATTGAATGCCTGCTGAAATAAAAATGCCTTTTGCTTGTCCATGGAAGGAAGGAGGAGAGGGTACCAGTCTGACTTCTCCAAGAAGGGAGTTCCAGAGCCTGGGATCAGCCACTGAGAAGGCCCTCTCCAGTGTTTCCACCAGATTGACCTGTGAAGGTGGTGGGACAGAAAGAAGGGCCTCTTCAGCAGATCTCAAAGCCTTGGCTGGCTCATAAGGGAGAATATGATCCTTCAAATAACCTGGACCTGAGTTGTGTAGGCCTTTAAAGTTCATCATCAGTGCTTTGAATTGAGCCGTGAAACAGACTGGAGGCCCGTGGAGCTGTTGCAGCAGGGGGGTTGTATTAAATATAGTATTAAATAACAATAGAATTAACACCATTTAAAATCTAACCGTAAAACAAAGATGACCATTTTTGTTTTGTTCATTAGCTGTTAAGTACTTCAAATATACCAAAAAGTAGTCAGCAGGTATCTTTTTAAAAAGTTTTCCTGGTGCACTGTATTACTTTCAGTGGGATGGTCAGTACTTGGGAAGATTACTTTTCAAACAAATCACTCCCAGAATCTCACAGCCAGGGGACATGAAAGCTGTGAGATTCTTGGGGTTGCAGTCCAAAAAAGTAATTTTTACAAGCTGTAGTTAGGAACACACATTTCCTTCTCACCCAAATGTGTCCCAAACTCCACAAGGTTGGATCAATCTCAATCCCATTTTCTTAGAAATGGGGATGTATTTTCTTTTCCTCCAACATCTATTCCCTGCATAATGTTTTAAAACTTATTAATACCTCTACGTAGGGAAAAATTCACTGAGAAAAGAGACATTTCACAGGGGTGCAAAAATGTTCACAAAATTGGTCCCCAATTTCAAGATGGTGTTAAGGATTGGTAACATTTGTAATGAGGAAAAATGAGAAAGAGAGAAATGAGAATTACAAACTGGCTTGTCTTTGACCTCTTGTTTTCTCACTGGCATCTTCCAGACTTTTTGAATGATTAAGAAGTTCACAATCTCATGCCCAAAGTCTCTTTAGTTTTATTGGAGTGTTTCAGGTTAATATATTTAAGCAAGTCCGGTAAAACTTTGGAGGGAGAGCAGTAGTTCCTAATGAAGACAGATGCTTAGCTGAGGGAATCCATTTGGCTTCCATCCAGCCGTCTCTATATTACACTTGCTTCTTCAGTAAAGACGTCCAGAAACTGTTCTCATCTTCTGCTTAACTCTAACATGCCCTCCTGCTTCTGATACTAATAGCTCATAAATGAAAAATACAAAATGTCCCACAGTCATGACAACACTTGTCAATAATGTCAGCTTAATCAGTACTAATGGAACCTTATTTCATTAACAGAGATAAACAGTGTGGTCACAGTGTATAATTTCATTGTTGGAAAATGGCTTTGCAGTAATAACTCTTGCCTTTTTAAAAAGCAGCAACAACAGCACCGTTCCCTTAATTTCTTTTTCAGCTTGGTTCAGGACAGCCTTACTCAGCCTGGTGTCCTTCAGGGTGCTGGGGTGACAATTCCCATAATCCTCAGTGACATTGCAATTACGGCTGGGGATTATGGACATTGTTATACAACACAAATCAAGGGTCCCAGATTGCAGGAGACTGAAGTGAGGTATTCAGCATGGGAGGATAAAGAGTTTGAGGAGGAATGACCACAACCCTCTTTCATATAGGGAAGAGTAGGCAAAAGCATAGACGTTGGGTGACATGTGGATCCTGAAACTGTTTTTGCTCCTCTCAGCCCCTCCAGATTCCCTGTCTTTTCTTTTTATGTCATAAAAAAGGTGAATTGCCTCTCCAGGAAGCCTCCAGCAATTGCAGATAAATTTTTGAGTAAGTTGCTGCCCCTACCACCCTGCACTGTTTAATATCTTTGAGAGAAAGTGTCAAGAACCAAAGCAAACTGTTGACTACTTTCTATGGGAGGGAGATTGCATTTGAGGTTTTTGGCATTGTTGGCAGTCTGTGCTGCCCCCCAGGACATCCTAGGGCAGTGGTTCTCAACCTGTGGGTCCCCAGATGTTTGTGGACTTCAGCTCCCAGAAGCCCTGAGCATTGACCATAGTGGCTGGGGCTTCTGGGAACTGAAGTCCACAAACATCTGGGGACCCACAGGTTGAGAACCACTGTCCTAGGGCATCAAATTGGCCCATGGAATCAACATAGTTGCCCACCAATGGCACCTGGTGGCACTAATATCAGCCTGAAATTTAAAGGAGCTATCTAATGTGCTGAACACATTCAGGTCATAGTTTCAGCATCTTGGATAATTCCTCTGATATTCAGACTCAAACCTAGGGTAGAGTCACCGTTCCATTGACACTGGAGCTGCTCATCAACCCATTTGAAGAAATGTCTTGGGCCAGCTCCAACTACTTCTTGAATGAATACAGTAGAATGATCAGGCCCAACATTTCCCTCCCTCACATTTTTCTCTACCTTTTCTTTTACTGCACACTTTTCTCTGCTTTTAAACTGCAGTTATCCATTCTTTAAAAATCACTTTTTAAAAACTCCCATAGGGGGAAAAAATCCCAGGGAATAATTTACGACACCTGCATGAAGTTTGCTTTTTTCTCTCGATATCTGTGCTCAGTTCTCAAAAGTGTTGTAAGCCTGACAGAACTGGGCCACCACAAAACAAATGTAGCATATTTCCTGGAGTGAAACATGAACATGTGCAAGAAGGAAAATGCACTGTTCTGGAAAGCTCAGGAAGACTAAACGTGATGATCCTCTCCACCATCACTAAGCCCTCTCTCCTGCCAACATCCACCATTTCCAAAACTTACCAAGGAAGTAAAGTCTCTTTCATACTACTTAGTTATAACACTTTCATGGCATGTTAACGGCTATGGTTCCACGTTATGGAATCCTAGGAGCTGTAATTTCACAGGCTGTTTAAAATACTCTACCAGAGTGCTTTAGCCTCACCAAAACCACAAACCCCAGGATTCGGTAGGTTGCAGCCATGAAAATAATCTGGTATCAAAGCGCTGTCTTCATGTACTGTGAAAGAAGACAAAAGTATTCCTTGGAGCTGGAGGTATTGAAATGACAAGAAAGAGAGCTGTTAAACAATGATGTCTGATTCTAACCCAGCCTTCCTTAACCTGATGACCTTGATATCATTAGATTGCATTGCCAAAGATTTAAAAAGAAACGATATTTTCCATTGATCATTTCAGAAGCATGTCAGTAATCATCTCACTGTAAAGATAGAGGGGAACTTCTGCCTTCTTTCTCATCTGCCAGGTTTTTTTTTCCTTTCCCAGATTTATTAATAGCACACAACCATGGATATGTCTAACTACATGTCCAGTTTCATTAAGTAAGGAAAAAGGTTTTCGTTTGTAAAATTACAACCATAATGTGATTTAACTGTAATTTAGTTACTCCTAAAATCTTGCCATAAAAACAACATGCAACTAGCAGACAGACAGTGTACTGTGGTGGTTTGAGTGTAGGACTAGGACTCTGGAAGACTTTGAGAGAGCAGGGTTCAAATCCCCATTTGGCTGTGGAAACCTATTGGGTAACATTGGGCAAGTCTCATCCTCTCAGCCTCAGAAGAGGGCAATGGCAAGCCCTCTCTGAACAAATCTTTCTAAGAAGACCCTGTGATAGGTTCGCCTTAGGGTCACCATAAGTCTGAAACAACTTGAAAGCACACCGCAGTGTAGCTAGTTCTGAGCTAGGCTATTAATAACAGGGTCTCTCATTCTTCAGTCAAGGCTAGCTTGACAAAGCTGGCTACTTTAGACAGCAAACCTGTAGGTAAGGTCAAGTGTCTTTAAAGAAAAAATGATGATAATGATGGTGATGGTGATGATGATACATGAGGATCAACACAGTGGACAGGCAGTGCAATCCTAACTTAAAAGTATTCTGGCTATAGAGGTTGAATTTAGGTACAAGCTTGTTCCGGTGGCAGGACACCTCTTCCACAAACAAAATGGTTTTTTGTTGTTGCTGTTGTTGTTTTTCCTGCCAACTGATCTCAGAGATCTGCAGACAGAGCTATCTGCCAGTAGAACAGCCAAAGTTCTACCGGGGCCGAGGAAAACCCAGGCGGGGGTGGCAAGCTAGGCCCAGGTGGGAGGACTGCTGCTGCTGCCACCACACCAGGCTGAGAACGACCCCGGCAGAGGCAGCAGTGGGCCAGGCCGAGGTGGGAGAGTGCAGGAATTTGGCTTTTTTGCATCCCCTGGCATTGGCACCCAGGGCATGCACCCCAGTTGCCCCACCCTAGATAAGCTTCTGGCTACTCATCTCAGACAGGTAAAAATGGGAAGGGAGTGTCCATTAAAGACTTAGCAGGCCACATATATTATCTACTGTGTGTTTTACCTGGGTGAAATGCTAGTAGTGCACACTGGTGTTAAGGCCAGCATTCTTTAAGAATGCATGATATAATATAAAGCTTCACTGCTGTAAAGAAGAAACTCATACACATTGAATATTTACCTTTCACACTATGCAAATATAATACTATGGTTTCACTTTAACTACTATAGTCACATCCTATGGAATCCTGGAATTTGAAGTTTGGAGAGGAGTATTTAGAATTCTCCACCAGATCCCATCTGATCTTGTAAACTATACCAGGTCAGTGCTGATTAGTACTTGGATAGGACATCAACAAAAATTCCAGGTGCTTTGGAATATATCTAAGAGGTAGGAACTGGCAAAACCATCCATAAGTATTCTTTGCCTAGGAAAACACTATGAAATTCATGGGGTTGCCATAAGTCAACAGGCAAATGAAGGCACACAGATATATGCACACACACACACACACACACACACACACACACATATATATGAATTCTCAGCCGTGTTTATAATTCTTAACCAAACTATGAAGCCCAGCATTCCATAGGATGTTACCACGGTGGTTAAAGTAGAATCGTAGTGCTATAGTTGTGTACTGTAGAATGAACACAAACTGCTAACAACATTTTTTTTTCTTGCAGAGCTTGGAAAATTTACTTCTGGGGACTACAGCTCCTATGACCATGCTCACTGGGGTATTCCAGAAGTAGTAATTCAGAAACCCAAAATTTTCTAGGCTTTGATATTCTGGCAGTCTCCAGGCTTCAGTTATACTAATGGTTCTTAACCTTTTGGGACCATTGTTTGAGGTGCCACTGGGCTCTTTTGAAAACCTCATGAACACTAAGGCCTCCTCCCTCCCTCCCTCCCTTTATTTATATACCACCTTTCCCCCAGACAGCAGCTTACAGAAGTCAGAAAACATAAACGCAGAGCTAAAAGCATGCAGAGTTGAAATTAAAAGGTTACTAAACTAACCACAGAATTAAAACTATTTAAAAAATTATTTTAAAACCAAAATTCAAAACAGTACAGCACCATAGAAAGCCCTTCTTTTGTTAATAATCAGTACTCAAAGACTTCCTGGAAGAGAAAGGTCTTCATCTGCCACCAAAAAGACAGCAGAGAAGAAGCCATCCCCAGGGAGGAAGTTCTAGAGTCTGGGAACAGCCACAGGGAAGGTCTTCTGCATTCCCACCAAATGTGCTTGTGAAGATGGTGAGATAAGGAAATGTCTCTCCTGAGGATCTAAGAGGTTGGACAGACTCATATGAAAAGTGAAGGTCCTTCAGATAGCCTAGACCTGAACTATACAGAACTTTATAGATTTTAACATCTTCAGAAAAAAAAAATCACTCAAATTCAATTTGCAAAGTAAGAAAAGAAATTCTTTAGAGGGTTTTTTTCCCCATGTATTTCAGAACTCCTAAGCTATACAGTGAATTAAATATGGTCACGCCTAGGACTTCCTAGGAGCTGTGAACTATGGTAATTGCTTGGATTCTCTTCTGATAGGGTCCTCTGAGATCTGTAAGAATGGGATATGTGAGGGAAAGCTACAAACCTACCACATAGTTCAGGCTCTGATGTGAAGATGTGCCTCTCTGATGCTATATGCCAGATAAAATAACATGTAGATAAAACACTGCAAATGGCAATAGCTTTGATATGGAAATTTGTACTTTCATGCCATTTCTACTGACTCCTGTGCATTTCCTTTACATTTTTCTTCAATGAAAGCTGGGAAGAAGAATCTAATTATATCTGGCTTCAGAACTGTCCCTCCTATCAAGTGATAGACTTTTCCTTTATTTATAGCTGTATAAGTAAAGCAGGAAGGATGTTCTTTAACTTTTGGGAGGAAAGAGTAAACTTTTTTATGATGCAACTAATTAACTATTTCTAAAGAGGCCCTGCTGTTTTACAAGATGAGCAAAACACAACAGTCAAAGGATTGGAGGGGGGGATGCTAGCAGTTTTCAAGTCCAAACTACCACCAACACCAAGACTCCTAATAAAAGTGATGATGATTCCCAACCCAGATATTATTGGATTCCATCTCAGCTGTTGGTTTTGGACTCCTCAAGTTCCCAGTCAACATGGCCATTTGCGAGAGATCCTGGAAACTGTTGTCCAGCTATATCTAAGAACCCACAGTTGGGAACCATCAGCCCAAAACAAAAAAAATCATGAATGTGGAAAGTTATTTCCAGAAGGTTCCATATAATATTTTTCTTTATCTCCTTCACCAGCTGGTACTTGATCTCTTGCATATTCCCACAAAAATGATCCAGCTAGCCCATCTCTTCCTCTTGCGTGAGGAACAGACCGATCATTAAAGACTTACATGAGTAATTGAGGAGACAATGGATTCCGAGTGAACTACACATGAGATGTGTGCTCTGCGTATATCGACCTCCAAGAAAATGCCCTTGACCATACAACACTAAGGCCCCACTGAAGAATAAGAAAGTGAACGAGATGGGTGTAAGTAAAGGCAGGAAGAATAGCATAAGGTAAGCAACTGCAGGGTAACATAAAGGATGAACTGGAAAAGAAACATAGATGTTGCACAAAGGACAGTGTTGGAGTATTGGGACTCTGTTGTTTTTTTAAAAAAAAACAGAAAAGATTTTAGGGAGAATAATTGGGTTCTGGCAGTGGGGGTGCAAGGTCTAACTTAACCTTATCCATGCTCCAGGTTGCTGGAAATAGCTCCAGATTTATTCCAGATTGTTATTAAAGTAATATGAAAACTTTATCGAGGGGGAGGTACTTGAGGTAGTGAGGCTGACATCTCCCATCTTACTAGTTTGCCAATCCCACCCCCTCCAACATTGGCTACTCTTCTATGTGCTTCTGTGTAACATAGAGTTAGACATGGAACTTGATATTGCAACTTAAGGTTGTAAAAAGGAGCTGCATAGAGGATGGTAAGAACAAACTCGAACTAATCACAAGGAAGATGGTGAAACAGGGAAAGGGAGTAAATAATGGTACTGCTACAAGAAAGTGCAAAGAATGTAAATCCAGAACTTGGAATGCTACTTTTAAAGGAAACTATTCTAAGTTCTGTGTTGTTGATTAATATAATGCAACAGTTATCTTTATAGTTCACTTTACCATTATCAAAAGAAAATTGTGGCATGTTATACAAAACGAACCCAAGTAGTTATGCCATTTCTATACCTAAAATAGTTAAAGATACATTGCAAAAAAAAAGAAAAAAAGAAAAAAAATGGCCATCCCTTGTTGCATTTATAGAAGACTGAGATCCCACAGTGGGACTGTAGAGCATAAATGTGGAGTCACACACAGATTGTGTTATTCACCCCTTTTGTTGTATGGTAATGCTGTACCACTCAATGTACATCTAATTGAATGCACAACCAAATGCACACATGCATCATACACATGCAACATGAATCACATGAACAGCGGTTCAGATGCACAATTCTGCTTCTTTCATTCTTGAACTGAATGCAAAGTTTGCATATCATACAAAAATAATCCAAGCACTTCCATAGGGGAACATCAGTGAAATGCCAGGAGGATTCTGCCACTGTGATTTAACTATGCCCTTAGCTATTGCAAAAAAAGGAATTAATTGCAAGTAACTTGATAGTTGTAAAAGTTACGACTAAGATCTTTGTAAATAAAGTTAGTAACGACAGGAGCAGGTCTTTCATCCACAATGTCAATTCCTGGGGAATGGCCCAACAAAATAATTCTACTCATTTCTCATATTTTTATTGTGTCATTCCATAAAATGTCCGAGACAATGAACAACGGCCATACGATGAAAATAATAACAACAGTAACATCTGAATCACCAAAAACAGTCTTTTTGGCTGAGGTGATGAGCTGTCCAGTTCAAATAGTTCAATCTGTGCACGGTAGAAATCACATCATTTAGTGTAATACCACTGGTTTGGTTTGGTTTGGTTTATTTCTCAAGAAAATACCCCAATATTCTTTCCATTTTACCAAAACTACCCTAAGTATGCACATTAATAGGTCAAGTTGGGTCTATAATTGCCCCTTTTCAAGTGAAAGTAGTGCTTTTGCTACTGGAAAGCTCTCAGTAGAGATGCCTACTAGAGGAAGAAAGTATGACCTTCTTTGACTCCATCTTCTCACTATGGCTCCATCTATGCTGTCACCCAGACCTCTAGAGAAGATTTTCAGAGGACACAGCTGGCAGGGGGAGGAATCAGACAAAATTATTCCTTCGCCAATAACATCCTGTGTTATGAGTTCAGCACACAGAAAATATCTGGAAAGTGTGTGCATTCCAAAGGATAACTGTGTTCTTACCTGTCTATTTATCCACAAAGTATGAATTACTTCAGTCAAAATCAAAGGTGAGAGAAAGCAAAAGAGGAGGCTTCCCCCATCCCTACTGTAGCTTCCTTCTAGTTTAATCACCATAGGGCTGACTTCCCACAGCAATTTTACTCATTTATTTCTGCCCTTACCATAGTCTTCATTCTCTAATACGTTATGAAAACCAAAAAACAACAATGGTGTTCACACTTTGTATTATGCAACTTTAACCAAGGTTTGGGCATCATGTGGACTTCCAGATGTTATTGGATTACAAATTCCATCAGCCCTAGCCAGCATAGCCAGTAATGAGGAATGATGGCAATTGCCATTCAAAAGACATCTGGAAAGCTTCATGTTTCCCATCCATGCTATAAGTGTTCCCTTGCATGCCAAAACTTTTGACATCATGAGAATTAGAGTTCTACTCAAGTGATATGAACAGCTCTCCTTTAACAAACATAAGACCCAGGAAGAACAAAAGTTAATTCTTAGCAAATTTTGCAAAACTAGTTTGTCAGGTTTGTTTTGTTTTGTTTAGAAGAGTATCACCTCCCATTTGTGACCTTCAGATGTGCAGAGTGGATTTTAATGACAAATGAATTAGGAAACAGTTTTTTAAAAAACAAACAAACCAGTAGATGTTAAGGTTATAAGAGGACACTCAGAACTGCAGCCTAGAAACTCAAAGATAGTTCTGGTAAAAAGAAAGCAATCAACTAAAGGTGCCCAAAAGCAATTGCTTATGAAGGAGAAAAAAGCAAACAATTCAGTAATATTTATAGTTAGCTTAAACTGAATTTTAGTGGATCATTATAGCACAATCTATAATTGGTTTGCCTTCTGTCTGACAAATATCCCTGCAAACATAATCATGTTAGGGAAGGTCTTTGTTCATTTCAAAGATTTTTTTTTTCTCAAATCACATAACTGGCAGTATGGTTTGGGATTTTGGTAATGCTTTTATTTGAACAGAGATATTCTAACCCACTCATGAACTAGTAATGCATAACACAGAAGTCAAAAAATTAGAAATTGTTTCAGAATAGAAACAAAACCACCTGTATTCACTGTCAAGCTTGGGAAAATTGCATTTCCTTTTGGACTATAGCTCCCAGAATCCTTAGCTCTGGCTGTCCTGGCTAGAGGTTCTAGAAGCTTTGGTCCCAAAAAGACATTTTCCAATTACTAATGCACTGTAAATGGATACATGTTTATGTTTTAGTAAACCATTAATGAATACGTGAATTCATGGTACAAGCATTGATTCATCGTTTCTGTGTGCTGCTTGAAAGTTTGCATGGGTGTGCTGAGCACATGATCTAACAAGACAGGGCTTCTGCTGAGTTGAGAAGGAAAAATTAGCAGCCACAAGCTATATACAGTTGCTACCTGTGTCTTTGGAGCTCCGTCTCTGAGGAGAGAGAAGAAGGTGAGCTTGTGTTTTGGTGCCCGGCATTGTTTGTTTCTGTTACTTAAAGCAGATCTATTGTATACACCACAGTTTATAACTTTCAGATTTCCATATCTGAAGGGCTCACGTTACCATCAAATTCAGTTAGGTGATAGGTTTGAGGTCTGATGGAAGGACAAAGAATTATTATTAATTTAGAGTACAATGTTAAGATGGGCCAGGTCAGCTGAGCTATGCTGTATCAAAACTCTTAGAAATTGCTACCCTATCTAATTTTATATTATCACTGTGACTGTGTTACTGGTCTGGAGGAGATTTGGGTTTGGTATAATGCTGTTCCTTGTTCTATCCCTCTGTGACTTTTTTAAGTTAATGTTTTACCAGCAGATGATGGCAGGAATCCCATTGGTGCGCCCTATGCATGTGTAAGTTCCACTGTAAGTGGATGGACATTTTTGTCAATGTGGAATGACTGCATTTAGTTCAAGCTTGAGAAAGCAGGACTGTATATGAAGTGTTGTTGTGGACTGATACACATGCATATTTCTTTGTGCATTCTGTTGCACATTTGGAGTCCACAGTCGGTGGCATGCAAGTTTCCTCTCAAATGTGGTTCTGTTTTTTACCTGTTGTGCAAAAAAGCAAGTTGTTCAATCAGAATTCCACAAATCAATAATTATATATGGCCTAAGTCCTGTTGTTAGTCCAGATAAACTGGAACCATCAAATCAGTTGGATTTACCTATGTATTGAGTCATCATTCAGCAATTGATTCACTGGTTCTACAATAATGGGAATTAATCAACAGGATCCCACGATGGCACTGCCATTCCATGATGGTGGGGTTGAGTCCTTCTGTAAGACAAAAGGCTATGCCGATGGTAGGAACGCTGCTGGTAGGGGCTCCCATATAGCACCAGCTTTTCCTGAGGAGCCAGACTAAGGCCATTTCGACACTAGACTGTTATAATGCTATTATTCCACTTTCAATATCCTGTGGAATCCTGGGGTTTGCAGTTTAGGGAAGGACCTTTGAGGCCTCTCCTTAAACTGCAAATCCCAGGATTCCATAAGATGTTGAAATAATAGCAGTCTAGTGCAGAAATGGCCTAAATCTGCCAAGAAGCTACTGGGCAGCAACAGGGTGGGGACATATGGGATCATACTGCAAATATACATTGGGTAATGAAGCGTATTAAAGAATTTCAGAAGAAAATCAGTTCTGAATTTCAGAAGAAAATCAGTTCTGTGCTGTATAGATTATAACAAAGTCTTTGATTGTGTAGATCATGAAAAACTATGGATTGCTTTTAAAGAAATGGGTGTGCCACAATATTTGATTATCCTAATGTATAACCTATACTAAGGACAAGAGGCCACTCTTAGGATACAATATGAAGAAATCAACAATTAGCAAGGGAATCAAGCAAGGTTGCATTTTGTAACCCTGTCTTATCACCCTTTATGCAGAATGTATCACACTGGGAGGAAAAAGGAGAAAATTGGAGGAAAGAACAGCAACAATTTAAGATACAATGGCCATTTCCACATGGGCATATTGCCCACGCTAGAGCGACCTCTCCAGGAGATCTTCTTCACCGGGGTCTGCGCTAGAGCAGTTAAAAAAAGTGAGGTTCTAGACCTCAAACTGCTCTAGTGCAGCCCCGGGGGTGGCACTGTGAGTTTTATAAAAACCACCTTCAAAAGTGGTTTTTATAAAACTTACCGCGCTGCCCCGTAGCAGCCCCCGGTCAAGAACTGCAGGGACGTGGTAGCGCATCCCTGCAGATCTGCCTGGGGGCAGGCTTCCGGCTGGCGTGCTGTCCTAATTGGCGGAGCGCCACCGGAAGCCGCCAGCCGCCATTTTGGGCGCCGCCGAGCACCACCGAAATTCGGCGGCGTTTGGAACGGCGGATCCATGCTCTTCGGAGGAACGGAGCAACCCGCTCGCGGGTAAGCTCCGCCCCTGCGTGCTCGGCCCTGTTTCGGGCCCCCCCGTGAGGAAAGGGCCATAGATAACCCTACATTACTAGCAGAAAACAGTAAAGACTTGGAACAATTACTGAAGAAAGTCAAGAGACAAAAGTACAAAGGCAGGTTTATAATCAAACACAAAGAAAACAAAAATAACGACCACAGATAAATTACATAACTTTAAAGCAGATGATGAAGACATTGAAGTTGTCAGAGATTTCCTATTATAGCACAATCCCAACTATATGAGTGTAGATTTATATTACATAAGCATGATTTGTAATGGCCTTGAAGTTTTAGTTCAGCTGTGCAGTGTCGTCATTCAACACAGGGGCTGCATATGTGTAACTCTGTGCATGGAAATTTATTCTACACAACCCAACTGTAGGAACTTGGCTGGTATGATAATCATCATTAGTCATCATCTCAACAATACAAGAAACCCAATCAAGGCTGCTATTGAATACCTACATCAATATTCTACATTGGCTACTGAACATAACAGAGGCCATCTCTGCACTACACTGTTATAGTGCTATTATTCCACTTTCAACATCCTGTGGAATTCTTGGGTTTGTTTTTTACCAAGGCAAAAGATGCCCCTCCCTAAACTGCAAACCCCAGAATTGCATGAGCTGTTGAAAGTGGAATAATAGCACTATAACAGTGTAGTGTGGAAATGACCTAAGTAACACCTCTTAGTCTGCAGAAGAGAAGGTTAAGAGGAGGGATATCATGTCAAAGAGGGAGCGGGCTATTGTCCTAGTCTCTGCTGTTACAGAGACTATGACAAGGAGCAACGGATTCAAGCTGCAGGATAGGAGATTCCACCTGAACCTCAGGAAGAACTTCCTGAGGATCAGAACTGTCCGGCAGTGGAATATGCTACCTTGGAGTGTGGTAGAGTCTCCTTCCTTGAAGGTTTTAAGCAGAGGCTGAATGTCCATCTGTTGGGAATGGTTTGATGTGTGTTCCTGCATGGCAGGGGGTTGGACTGGATGGCCCCTGTGGTCTCTTCCAACTCTATGATTCTATGATTCTTGGCATGACCGCCTCCCAGCCCACCTTAAGAGCCAGCCACCAGATTGAGTGAAGGAGGCCCACTCATCTTCTGACCAGGGCCCACCTCTCCTCTTCTCCACCCACCTCACTCCCATCAGTGAGAAAGGCTGCAGCAAGGACTTGCAACAGAGGCCCTAACTGTCTCAGCCTCACTCAGCAGTGGGAGGGTGTGTGGTAACATCCTCCTCCTTGCACCCCAACTGCAGCTGCACAGACCTTTACCTTATCTGATTTCTGGTTTTTAAGCTGGGAGTGGCTTTTCATCATCTCATATGAGACTACTTAGTCTCACTGAGTATGGAGCCACCAAGCACTGTTTTTGAGAAAGTAATCTTTCCATTTACAGTTTTGTTGTTAAATATGTATGTTTTCTGCAGGTAGCCTCAGATAACTAAATACCTTCTGATAAATGCTGCTTCATTTTGTCTTATCTGGCCACATATAGATTGTCACAAAATGCAAGGCTTCCAACCAGAATCCTCTTTATATTTATGCCATGGAGTTTGTTACAGCTGCAGCTGCCCTCTGTGTGACCTGGCAGTGTTGGGAAATGGCAATGAAAAGTTTAGTGCGATAAATGTTTCTTCCACACAATAAACCACTTTCAATTGCACTTTATCTGCCACCAGATAGGAGAAAAATAGAGCACGTTTATTTGTTTCTTGCCTCTCCATTAAAACACACACCCCCACATACACTATTATGCTGTTTCCATCAGAAATAGTAAAATATTTATACCAACCAATTAAAAAAACAGTATAAAATATACCAAGAGAGAGCGAAGACAACTGATGACATTTTCAAAAGCAAAAGAATTGTTTAAAGGTTGACAATTCAACAGGACAAACATCTGTTGGTAGAAATGAAGGCCAGAATCCTATATCAGCTACGTAGTTAACTAAGTAACCTCTCCTAACCAACCTCCCCCCCACACACACGCAAACCTAACAGAAAGGTGATTCAACTACTCTCTAACTATCAGCAGAATTGCTCTCCTTCTCTCTATGCAGTCAATACCTGGTTGCGGGGGCCAAGAGATGGATCTTACAGGTACCCTGGACTGCTAGAGTACAGATACGATACAGTACAGACACTGTGGACTGCTAAAAAGGCAAATGAATGAGTCCTAGAGCAAATCAAGCCAGAATTCCCCCTAGAAGCCAAGATGACTAAGCCAAGGCTGTCATACTTTGGCCATATCATGACTCAAGATATGATTCACTAGAAAAGACAATTGTCATGTGGCTTTGTCTTTCCCACCGTACATTCCAATCTAATGTAGTGCTCTGATATTTGAGGTCATGTAATACTCTGTAATTTGCCATACAAATTAATGCAGTGTAATATCATGTTATTTGCCACAGAGTGTGTTGCTGTTTGATGCCATGTAGTGCTTGGAACAAGGAAGTTGGAAGGGGATGATAAGAATAGAAAAGGAATGAGACAACAGCGATTTTAGGAAACAAAGGAATGTTATTTTAATATTGATAAGAAAGAGAAAACACTCAGATACAAGGTCAGGCTACTAGTGGGTAATAAGTGACTCTGGGCCATTTCTTATACATATACATATCTTATCTTATCAAATACCAATATACTCAATCCACAGACATTTACAGATTTAGCCAAAGCATTACCCTTTTCCATTCTCTTTCAAAATTTTGAACCATTTTGTTCTTAAGGGAGTTAGTTTTTCAGTCTCTACCATATCTAACATTTTTATTTTCCATTCATCTAACTGAACATCTGTTTTATCTTTCCAATGTTGTGCATACGTCAGCCGTGCTGCTGTGATTAAATACAATAATATCTTCTGTTGTTTTCTAATCTCCTGGTTCTGGCCTAATATATTCAATAAGTAAAATTCTGGTACCGTTTCAAAATTAACTTTGGAAATTTTTTGAATTTCATCATGAATTCCTTCCAAGATTTCTTCACCTTAGAACAAGCCCAACACATATGAAAAAAAGTCCCCACCTTTTCCCCACATTTCAAGCACTTCGCATCTTCATTTTTGGTTATTTTTTGAAGTCTTTCTGGAGTCATATACCACCTATCTAACATTTTATAATAATTTTCTCTTAAATTTAAATTTGGAGTGAATTTTGTGTCTGTTTTCCATACTTTTCCCCATGCTTCTAACTCAATTGGATGACCTATATTTTGGGCCCACTTATTCATTGACTCTTTTATTGACTCAGATTCAAAGCCCCTATTTAATAATAATTTGTTAAGCTTCGCGATTCTCTTCTTTTGATGTTCTTTCAACAGTTGGTCTAGTTCATTTTCTTGTCTTTCAAAACCATATAATTTTTGGTCCATTTTGTACCTTTCTTTCAATCAGTGCCAAGGGAACCAGTTTAGCTCATGACCTTCAGCTTTTAATTCTTCTATCGACTTCATTTTTGGATTGTCTCTTTCCTATTTTATTATATCTTGATAAGTCAAAAGCTTTCCTTGCTTTGTTGGTGCAATCTTATAAGCTTCTTGAGGGGATGTCCAAATTGGGAGTTTTACATAATATTTCTGTTTTATTTGGAGCCAGAGCTTTAATAATTTTTTCCAGATGCAATGATTATTAAAATCTTTGTTCACTGCTATTTTATTATGCATAAGTAACCATGCAATCCAAACCTATTATCAGTTTCTTCCAGATCTTTTAAAGTAGATTTCTCTAATACAATACAATCTTTAATCCAATCTAAACAACTTGCATAATAATACATCTTCAAGGACAGCACTTCCAGCACTCCTCAATCTTTTGCATCCTGTAATACTTTAAATCTTATTCTTGGTTTTTTGCCCAACCAAATAAATTTTTGAAGCTCATTTTCCCATTCTTTAAACCCTCTCCCATTTCCAACTATTGGTAGATTTTGGAAAAGAAACATAAGTTTAGGTAGTAGAGACATTTTAAAAGCATTAATCCTTCCTAAAAATGATAAGTTTAATTTAGTCCATTTTTGCATGTCCCTTCCATATTTTTTGATCATTATTTCCAAATAATTCTTGATTTTCCTTTGAAATAATTATTCCCAAGTATTTAATTTTGTTAGTTAATTGACATTCTAATATTTTTTCCAGTTCCATTTGCTGCTTTTTCATCATGTTCATTGTCATTATTACCATCTTTTCTTTATTAATTCTGTATCCTGCCACCTGACTAAATCCTTGTAAAATTTTCAACAATTTCGAGATTGGATCCTTCAGATCTTCCAGAAAGATGACCACATAGACAGCAAAAGCTTTTAATTTCAATTCTCCTTTCTTAACTCTCAGACCTTGTGTGTCTGAGTCCTCATTTATCTTATTTAACAAAATTTCCAAAACTGCAATAAAAATTAGTGGAGACAGCGGACGTCCTTGTCTCACCTCTTTTGTTATGAGGAAGTTTGCTGATGTATCCCCATTTATTAACAATTCTGCAGATTGATTCTGATAAATCTCATCAATCCATTCACAAAAATCCTCCCCTAAGTTATATTAATTCAGTATTTGCTGTATAAATAACCAAGAGACGTTATCAAAAGCCTTTTCTGCATCAAGAAAAATCAATGCAGCTTTCTTTCTAGGATTTTTATCATAATACTCAATCACGTCAAGTATTGTTCTCACATTACTCCTCATATACCTCCCAGGTAAAAGGCCTGTCTTGTCATCTTTTATCTTTTGCCTTAGTTACTTTTAATGGATAGTGTTGCACAATAGACCCAGAAGGAGTGAACAAAAGAATGGACAAAGGCAAGGATGCAGGTGTCTGAGGAAGGACCTCTATAATGTCCTGGTATACAAAGGCCCTATGATTTTGAACAGAGCTTGGACAAGTCTTTCAGCCAATATGGTTAGCAGGGGTTTCTGGCAGCCATGGTCCAAATAAGTAACTCTTCTAAGGCTTGGTTCTCAAATATCCTGGGCATCCTGCCATTGTGTTAGTGACTTAAGATGGCATAGATCTACTTATACCATCATACATCTTTGTCTGGTTGTTATGGAGGTTGAATTATCTACTGATGACATGCAAAAACATCCCCCCCACAAAGCACACTTTTTAGCTGCTGCAGTCCCTTGTCCATATTTTTTTAGTGGTTGGTAGACAGTGGGAGGCATCAGAGAATCATCTGACTGTGTCGCTGTAGCCAGAAATGGAATGTTGATATCATCCACTGAGATCTTTGAGGTCCTCCAGAGGTCTCAGTAGATGATGTCAGTATTCCATGGCTAGCTACAGGGACACAGCCACAAACTTTCCTAATCACCCTCACTCTCCACTGGCCATTAAATGGGTATAAAGTACAAGCTGAAGAAGCTGAAAGGTAAGTCCTAGGCCATTTCCACACTACACTGTTATAGTGCTATCGTTTCACTCAACATCCTACGGAATCTTGATGTTTGCAGTTTATGGAGTGGCATTTAGAGTACTCAGCGAGAGAGCTCTTTGGCCTCAGTAAACTACAAATCCCAGAATTCCACAGGATGTTAAAAGTGGAATAATAGCACTATAACAGTGTAGTGCAGAAATGGCCCTGGAGAGGCTGAAAGGGGAGACATATTGTAATTCTGCCTGAAGAACCATTATGCTACATCTCCTTGATGCAAGATCTCACCCCACCCCTTTGTAAAAGCATTCTATTACTTAACATCATTTTTTTCATTTGCAGTACAAAATATTAAAGAGCACAGGTGACATTGTCATGGCCAAACAACACCACAACTTAATGTTCCTTGAAAGAAAAGTATAATTCCACCTCTACCTGTCTGAGAGCTTGAAGATCAAGACTTAAGAATTATTCCTGTCATTAAATAAGGGAAACTTGGAAGTCATTGGGGTTTAATGGAATTTAGATTTCTATACCTTATCCTTTTTACCACTTAAATAAATACATGCAAGGGTCCTACTGCAGTCCTTGCTAAGCATGGAATGTCTCAATAAGGCCATTTTCCCCAACCTGATGCCCTTGAGATGTGCTGGGCTACAGTTTTGATAATCATATAGCCACGATTTGAAGATCATCAAGTTGGGGAAAGCTATGATAAGGTTACATACAGGTATGGCAGGTACTCAATGATGCCAGCCATGAGTAAAATGGCAGTCATTTGTCCTCATAAAAAAAAACCCAAAACTCTGAAACTGTTGTTAATTGTTGATTCATTTCCTTTCTCAAAGCATTGTTGATTCATTTTCCTTTCTCAAACCATACATTCAATTTCATTCCAAGCATGTAACAAACAAATTTCACAGAATCACAACATAATCACTAATCTTAGGAACTGCACAGTAAAAGGCAAACATGGAAGACTGAGCTCAAAGACTGACAAAACAGTGTGATGTTTAAAACATACAGCATTCTGAGCCAACTGAGGATAGTGAAGCTGAACAACAGATTGAGCTGGCACTGTTAACCAGAGATATGAACTCCAGATGTTGACATGGAAATGGGCAGAGAAAGCCACACACAGCTGAAAGTGTCAACCAACCTTAATGGCTTTTGGCCACCGCAATGTCAGCTTGGATTACAACATGCTCATCAACTGTTTTGTCATCTGTGTAATGCCAATGGGAGAAAAGCTACATAGATACTACAGATTCCTGAGAACATCTGTCCATTCTGACCTGAGTCCTCACAGTACACTGAAAACACTAATTTCAAAGAGACTTACCCTCTGGAAAGCATATATAGCATTGCAGCCTGAAAGAGAGAAAGTATTTCCTTTAACACAAACAATTGGAAATAGGCATTTAAAGGGAAAACAAGAGATTTAAAATTAATTATCAGTCTTAGCTTGCCTTGTGGAGGTGAGAGGAGGTGTCTTGGATTTTTCTCCAGGTTCTATGTGAGCATTCTTTAAAACCTTAAGGCTTTCTTTCCTGTGCTGAAAAGCAGGGAAATGTTAAAATAGATGTAGCTATGGTAGCAGATAAGGGCATTTTCTCCAAATATGAATTCTGTCCCCACATGAAATTTTCCTTCACTTCCCAACTATCTAGCATTGCAGTAACTTTAAACTGTAGTTGAGTAATTAGAAATCCAGTTCAGAAATACAAAGAAAAGGTACCAGCAAAGTTACCAAGGGAATGTGAATGTAGCAAATAGGTAGGAGCAATGCTCAGTGTCTCACTCACTTCAGTGCTGTAACTCTGAAGACCTAGAGGAAAATTTCTTGTAGGGGAAACAGAATAATAACTGAAGGGAATCCTCTCATTTTGCCCCCTCTAATAGCCATACTCCTCTTTCCAAGCTAACAACCCCAACTATTTATAATCAGGTATTAATGGAAAATTCATACTTCATGCCTTGCTTAGATTTTCTGCATGGTCAAGGAAGTGATAGATGCTCCCATTTTCCCATGACACAACAAAGGGATACTACTGATGCAATAAGTTGAAACAATACATTACATTAATGTGTATTATTAAGGGGTATTAATAACTGGCAATTGTAATTATAAACCCAGTAGTAGTATACTGTGTCAGATCAGATTCACAATCATGTGGAAACTAGTCATCCATAGAGTTTTCCAATATTGTGAACATCATTTTACAATTTTTATTGTTGTTGTTGTTATGTACCTTCAAGTTGTTTCTAAATTATGGGGAGTTTAAAGTGAACTTATCATGGGATTTTGGGGGGCTGAGAGTATGTGATATGCCGAAGATCACCCAGTGAATTCCTATGGCTGAGAGGGGAATTGAACCCTGATCTCTGGGGTCATAGGCCAATGCTCAAACCACTACACTATCCTGGCTCCTATTTTACCATACATCTATGTAGCATTTCCTCATTATGTGATAAATTGCACCACAGTAAAGTGGATGCCTATAGTCATTCATACAATGCCTGGAAAGACTGTGGATGTGTGTTGTAAGGTTTCTTTTACTGAGTAAAAAAGGAGCCTTATCAACTTTCTAGAATATGAATTCAGGTTGTTTTTATTACGTCAGAATAATATCTCACTTTTTATACAACCTGGAAGTTAAATGACACATTTTTTCCCCTGAATTAAGTTTTATTATGAAGGAGGTCAGTTTCTGACATCAAAATCCTGTTTATCAATTCTAGCAGTTATCCAATAGGCCCAGGTCAGTGTAGTGAGATGATAAAATCCAGCTTTGAAGTATATAATCCTCTTATTAGTTATATAAGAGAACACGGCAGGAAATTTTGAGGACCTTAATGGTTTTGCTCCTCTGTCATTCAGACTGTCGTAGCAATGTGATCCATTGATCATTCACCCCAATCTAGTTTTTGAAGCAGTTTTCACAGGTGATGTTTAAATCATTTCTATTCATTGGTTTTGAATTTCTCTTATTTGTAATCCAAATGGTATGTCAGAAAGAGCCAGTAAAATGCTGAATGATATCATGAGCTGTCTAGCTGAGTATTGTGTATCACAGTTTTCCCCAACCCAACTGGTCATTGAAGTAGTGGATGATGGGAGCTGTTGTCAAACCCATTTCAACAGTGGCAGGTTGGGGAAGGCAGATTTATTGTGATTGGTGTAACAGCTTTAACAGAGAGACAGCCAACACTGTCACACATATGTTGTTGCCCTTCTACTCCCATAAATCCTAGCCACCATAGCCAAGTATAAAGGATTGTGGCAATATTTGGAATCCACAGGTTGTTCAAACCGATTTTGACTGGCGATTCAACAGACTGAGTTTGGACACTTCTGCATCTAGAACATGAAGTCTACAAAATAAGCTTGGGATAGAACCAGAGATCCCCAGTCAGCATGATCCACTGGCTGATTTGGCTTGGGGATTCTGAGAGTTGGAATCCAAGAAGAGTGATTTTTTCCCCAAGCTTAGAAAAGTGTTACTATAGCAAATCATCACTTTTTTTTCTTATCACCAATTTTTATACTTATTTAGATGGCTGCCCTTAAGTTGATCATCATTCCATTTCCAAAATTTAGGCCGTTTCTGCACTACACTATTATAGTGTTATTATTTCACTTTCAACATCCTGTGGAAACCTGGGATTTGCAGTTTAGGAAGGGGCATTTAGAATTCTCAGCCAGAGAGCTCTTTGGCCTGAGTAAATTACAAACCTCAGAATTCCACAGGATGTTGAAAGTGGAATAATAGCACTGTAACAGTATAATGCGGAAAAGACCTTAGAGATGAAGGTAGAGACTGACATAGGTGAAACAGCACCACACGGGGACAAAAGGGATGTATATCAGCAGGTCTGGGAAAAGTCTGAAGTTTGCAGAAGTACCAAAATATATATAAATAAATCAGTGATGAAAAAACTGAAGGGGAAGGATCTCCCACGTTGCCCAGTGTAGCCTGTGGGTGTTCAGAAGGCATCAAATGCTGACAAATTACTGAAAAGGGGATACAAAGGGCAGGGAGACAGAATGGAACATCCTGGAAAGTGGACCAGTTGGCTGACCCAATTGATCTTAAATGGGGGCACTCAACAACACAACATATTTTTTTGTGTATTTGTGTAGGTACTTTCAAGTTGCCCACTGACTTAAGGCATCTCCATGAATTTTATAAGGTTTTCTTAGGCAAGGAATAGTCAGAGATGGTTTTGACAGTTCTTTCCTCTCAAATATAGCTCACAGAACCTGGTATTCATTGACTGTCTCCCATCCAAGTACTAACCAGGGCTGACCCTTATTAGTTTCCAAGATCAGATGGGATTTGGTGCCTTTAAGGTACAAAGGCCAGAAATTCTCAGTTGTTAGACTTGAAAAATGTTGACTTAGGTCTGAACAAAGCATAGAAAGGTTATTTTTTGATCCACAACACACAAAATCTCCTGGCCAAGATGTCCTTTACAGGAATTCTGTGCATTGCAGTCCAAAAGGTATCCCATCCAGCCTTCTTGTCTGCAATGCCTTAGGGATTGCTTTCTCCCATACTGGTGAGCTTAAAAAGAAATAGAAATGCCTTTCATCTAAACTATGGTGGAGACTAAAGTGGAGGCATGGCTGATAAGGGCAAAAAAAAAAACCCTTCTGCACATTCTACAATTCTAAATATACATTCTAAATTCTACACATGTGCCTTCCTTCTTCCCTTTGGAGTGCTCCTTACCATTCCTTTGCCTCTGATCCTGCTGCTGAGAACTCACACTGAGGCAATAGGCAAGGCAATAAAGGGAAGGCTCCCTCACATTTTCCTTCTGCCCTCTGGAGCTCCTCCCTCCCTTTCCCTTGCCTTTGCCTTGAAGCTGAGAACTCACACTGAGCCAAAAAGCAAGGGAATGGCAAGTGGGGAGCCCAGAAGGGAATAGGAGTGGAATCATGCAGGAAGGGTTATTTGTGGTTTTTCCACTTTTGCAAGAGTTCTGTGATCTGAACCTTCACAAAAGTGCAGGGATCCCTGTATTCAGTAAGACTTCATACTCTTAATGCAAAACTGCATAAATGTCCCTCTGGCCCACCTTAAGAGCCGGCAGCCAGATTGGACAAAGAAAGACTTTGCTGCTGGTGATTGGGGTACAAGGAGAATGCATTTCCATATATTCACCCGCCCACCATTAGTGAACAAGGCTGCAACCATCAAAAGGTGGACCCCATCACAATTCCTTGTTGCAGTCTGACTCACTGGTGGGGTGGAAATGTCATCCTCCTTGGCCTCTGATAAGAAGCTGAATGGAAGCCAAATGGACCTCTTTCAATCAATCTGGCTGCTGGCTCTTAAGGTAGACTAGGAGGTTCAAACCAGGATATGATAGTTATACAGATGTAAATAAGTAGCTGATGTAGGATATTGGTAATTATCTCCTTCTTTGGATTTTTTTAAGCAGAGGTTGGATGATCATCTGTCAGGAAGACTTTGGCTATTTCTGCACTAGACTATTATAGTGCTATTATTCCACATTCAACATCTTATGGAATCCTGGGGTTTACAGTTGCAAAGGCCAGGATTCTACAGGATGTTCTGAAAGTGGAATAATAGCATTATAACAGTCTAGTGCAGAAATGGCCTTAAATTGTGTATTCCTGCATGGCAGGGTGTGGGACTCGATGGCCCTTGTGGTCTCTTCTAAACCTACAATTCTATGATTCTATCTATCCGTTTTAATTACATTTTGTAGTAAATAAATAAATAAATGTTATTCGTTTCTCCTTTAGCAGGAGAGAGAGAGACAGATAAAGTCTTCTGTGACAGAGAGATTAGTAGCATCAATTTCTCAGAGGCCATATTACTCAGATAAAATGTATTTGTAAGATGAGAGTGTTGTTGTGATGGGAAAAGATTGAATTTCTCTTGAATTCAATCAACGTTTCTTTCGTTCCTCTTTTAAATCTATAAAAGGAAGAGAGAAGAGACTGTCACAGGAGAGCTTTTAATTATAGAGTCTCTCAGGCATGGTATTAGGTCATAAAATACCAAACCAATCTAGAATTGCTGCTGGCTTTGCTAGTGCCGTTCAGCAACTATCATCAGGAAATAAACAATGAATTTCAAGGAAGGGGTTTTGTTTCTGGCCTTGCATTCATGAATTCATGACATAAGAGGAAGCTTGAATTCCAGATGCAATCAGATCTTTGGTTTGTTTGTTTGTTTTTAATTCTTCTTCTGTGTGCTTTGAGCAACAGAAGAACACATGCAGATATTCTAAGCACGGTGAAACAAACAGAAATGGTTTCAAGACATTCTCTGCCCTGAAAACAAGTGCCTCAGAATGAAACAAAATGTGTGCTGAAAGCCATTCTCAATACATTTCACAACAGCAACATGTGAAGCTGCCTTATGTTGAATCAGACTGTTGGTCTATATGTCTCAGTAAACATTCCAGGACTTTAGAAATCTTTCTTTCCTAGCTGTACCTGGTAGTCATTCATTCAAGTATTTACCCAGTCTCAGTCTTGCTAAGCATCTGAAATCAAATGAGATCATGTGTGTCCAGGGTAGCATTGAGGTTCTTCATGGCTTCATTGTGGTTCTGTGTCAATTTCTATATTGAGATTATTAGTGGCCAACATTTTAAATGTCTAAAACTTATCCTAGAACCTATCTAGGGTGTGCTTTGATCATGCTGTAGCATTTTTTTATGTTACCCTGGGTTGCCCTCTGTTGAGACCATCCCTTGGCCCCCTTCCTACAGACACACACCTATGTTTTGATATTTGTGGGTTTTCCACTTTTGCGAGGGTCCTGTGCCTCTAGTGAATATGGAAGACAAATTTATATGTTTATTTATCATAGCAGTTGTAAATGACAAATTCAAACTATAACTATACTTCTCACCAATCTTCTGAAAATACTACCCACTACAAGAGCTAATGGACTATTGTAGAATGAGGGAGTTGAAGACTGTGACATACATTGTGTGATTGGTTCAGCAACTGTGGGAACCAGCAGAACAATAATGATGTATATTTATACTACACTAAAAATAGATAGGAACTTGGTCCTTGGTAGCACCTGTGATATGTCCTATGGCAACAGCATATGCAAGTGCAGTACTAACTAGAGAGAATTGTGGTGATGTGATACCAAAAGATTATTCAAGTGGATATAGAACAAGTAGAGCTTTGGGCTGGAAAGCCCTCCTGCCTTGTGCATGCCAAAGAGATTTTGCCATTTTGTTATCTGTATTTCTTTTAGATAAATTCCACTCGTCCTCTAATCTCACTTTAGAATGTATAGACTATCCCTACTAAAATCCACTTAATTCGTGTGCGTAAACATGGCCATGTCTTTGAAAGGCCAGCTTGGAATGTCAATGTAGTTAGCACTGCAAAAGAAAAGAACTGGAATTTGTAGTTTTATTTTTAAAAACTCTAGGTTAAGGACTCCAGTGCTGAAGAAGAGTAGTACCAGAATCTTGCACAGAGAGAGAGAGAGAGAATAGCTGTAGTCACTAGACATGTTATTCTATAATTATGGTTAGCAGAAATAACAGAGATACGTGGAACCGTGTGAAGAAAATTGGAAGCATAAGGCATAGGAGTGGAAATAAAACAGATACAGTTCTTTTATTTCTAATACATGTATAATTTTTTAAAAATTCATATTTTTAAATCTTACAGAAAAAGAAAAAAATAACATTTTTAGATCAATAATATCTAAAAGCATGGTGGATTTTAATCCTAGATTTATCTGGAAAATCTATATTATATAATTTTTAGCGTATTATACAAAAAGAATTTCTCTACATATATTGACATAGATATATTCTCCTTATATATTTAGATAAATAGTGAAACAGATAAAAGTATTTGATAACTAATAAGATTTTATACTGACCAGTAACATCTTGAATAATGGTATTTTAATGCTAATTTATCTGCAAATTATACATTATATAGTTTTTAAAAATTACATAAAAAGAACGTGTTTATATCCATCTTTCAGTTTCTCTCTCTATATTCTCCTCTGTATATTCTCTTTTATTTATGTAATAGTGATGTGTGTTTTTAAACAGGTATAAAGCCTATAATTTTTTAAAATCAAAGTCGGCATGAATATTTCTTTCATCCTATAAGCTTCAACCTATGAAAATTTGCTATAGAATCTGCTGAATTCTCTAAAGCAGAGCTTGGAGAAGGTACTCCTTTGGACTATAACTAAAATAAAATAAAATAAAAAAATAAATCCCCAAGTCAATTTTCTCATCAAAAATGTATCCAATGAAACTGTGGCTCAACCTTATTTTCCCTCTGTTTCCTGACCTGTATTCAACCATGATACCAAATATCCTTTAGAAGCACAGGTCAATAAGTTCAAGAAGGCAAAGGTTCTGAATCACGTTGTTATCACCGTGAACTGGCCTGGCTTCGGTAGACATTAGATATCATTTTGATGTCACAATTCGGTCTTGTTTTGCCACCCTCAGCCAAGTGTTTGTGAGGCCCCCGAACAAGCACGAAGCTAGGCATGGCTATTAAATGCTGAATCATTTCTGTTTACACCTAAGCAAGCCAGACTCAGCCAGATCTTGCTTTAGGACACCACCCGAAACAAACACTTCATTAAGGATGCACGCTAATACAAAGAGCCCCCTGCCCCGAGCAGGCACCCTGGCAAGCTAGAAGCTCAACTGCCCAGGCGAGCTGCGTCTGCATACTGGCCGTTCCATTGTCAATTCAAACTTAACTCAATCATGTTAAATTCTGACCTTTCGGAGACATTGTCTCTCGCCCAAACTTCATTGTTCTCTCCCAAGTACAGACTAGCCCATAGTCATACTTTCCCTATATAAACCCCAAGCTCCGAGAGCTTCCTCGGATCGTTCCAGACTTCCATCCAGTCTTGCTGCCGCTTTGTCGGGTGAACTCCCCTTGGCCACCATACTGAGTTTCTCCACTACCATCTTCAGCTGCTTCAGGACTACGAGAAAGGTGTCATATCACCCATTTCCACCGAAACGCTCATTTCCTATTTCTTAGTTAGCTGTGTGTATGTGTTGTCTTATTTGTTGTTTGTCTGTTAATAAAACTATCAATTTTGTTACTTTAAACTTGTCTGGCTGCTCTTCTGACCTGACGCTATATACATAGGGTTAAAAGATCCCTGCTAAGTTACCCTGCCTCTCGCTAGCTTAAGTGAGTGCTCCAGCTAATTTGCCCATCTTTTATTGTTGTTGTTTGGCTATTTGGGCTCCCCTCCCGGGACCCCCAGCACACAGGGTAACAACGTGCCATACAAGAATTCTTCACATCAGTCACACCAAGGAAACTCAAGTGTGAAAACTCAATTTGTTGCCAGTACAAAGGGCTTGTTCCTGTCTATGTTTGAACTGTTTCAAGTGTGAATATGTGTGTATGAAGTGGAGACCCTCATTCAGGACTGTCTTCAGAGGGTTTTTCACTCAGGAGTCAAAGATCTGACACAGAGAATTAGCCAAAACCCAGTTTCATTGTATTCATTGCATAGGTAGGACTTTATGAGAAGCAATTGCAATTCATACAGTGCAATGACATCCATCACATACAGTCATAGAATCATAGAGTCATAGAGTTGGAAGAGACCACAGGGGCCATCCAGTCCAACCCCCTGTTATGCAGGAACATACATCAAAGCATTTCCAACAGATGGCCATTCAGCCTTTGCCTAAAACCGTCCAAAGAAGGAGACTCCACCACACTTCGTGGCAGCATATTCCACTGCCAGACAGCTCTGACCATCAGGAAGTTCTTCCTGAGGTTCAGATGGAATCTCCTTTCCTGCAGCTTGAATCCATTGCTCCTTGTCTTAGTGTCTGGAGCAGCGGAAAACAGGCCCACTCCCTCTTCAACATGACATCCCTTCAAATATTTAAACATGGCTATCATGTTCCTTCTTAACCTTCTCTTCTGCAGACTAAACATCCCCAGCTCTTTAAGCCAATCCTCATAGGGCATGGCTACTAGACCCTTCACCATTTTGGTCGCCCTCCTCTGGACATGCTCCAGCTTGTCATAACCACAAATCTTCTAGAATTTCCCCAAATGCTCTTTAGCCAATCAATTTCTTAAGATTTGTTGCCTGCTGGTGGTACATTTTTAACATCATATATAAACTTCTTTAAGTCACCTTTATTTTCAGCATACAAACAGCTAACCACAGAGGCTCAGCATAGGCAGGTGTCCTATAAGCATAGTTTCAGGTTTACAACGTGACTGGATTACATCATTAACTACAGTTCTAGCAGCATGAGACAATTCAGCATTTATTGATTAAGTATTAGTCCTTACATCAATTAACTATTATTATTACTATTCTTATTCTCATTCTTATTATTGTTAATGGCCAGAATCCACTAAGACAGTTATGAACGGATAAACTAGAGTTAAGAATTCATGACTGGTTTGTATTCACAGTCTCTACCTAGTCACTAGTTTAGGTTAATCCCAATCCCGAATTTCCAGGCAGCAGCTGAAACAATTGACAGGGGTCTGTTCCTCTGTCGATCAGGAAGCAGCTGACTGGCATTTCCACACCCCTCATATTGAGTGATCTTCCATATGAGGGACAATTGTGATAGGGAGCCTGCTTCTGATTTTTGCATTGGCGATCATTCATGGGAGGTGATCAGAACATCAGCAAGACATTTCCAATTGGGAGGGGTTGCTAGAAGAAGAAATGTCCATTGCTCACAGCAGCTGCTACCTGGAAAATCAGGTTTGGATGAGTCAGGCTGGGAGATATTACTTAGGCTATATAACTAAGGTGGTTATGTAGTTAAGTAGGTGATACAGAATTGCAGCCATCATCATCGTCATCATCATCGTCATCATCGTCATTGTTGTTGTTATTGTTGTTGTATCCCTTAATTTCCACTCTCTCTGTGTGTATATACATATGTCCAAGTTTAAACTGCTAACTCTTAATTTCTTTACTTCACTGCAAACATCAGCAAAGTAGGTAATAACCTATTGAGATTCTATTAATAAACAGAATATAGTAAAAGGGAATTTTTTAAAAAAATCAAACTTTGGGTTCCTAATAATATGTGTCCTAATTACAACACAGTAGGAAATATGGGAGTTGGAAATGTCAAATATGTCTTTAGGAAGTATGTTATGCAAGTGGAACTTCACCACTGCAGCATCCAGGGAACAAAGATTCTGAAAACCCTACTTCACAACCCTCGAAGGAGGTTTGCTTGTGATACGGAGTGAAACCAGCAACATATGTGGAATTCCACCTACTGCCATGGCTGATCCTTCAAAAAATACATGCATCTACAGGAGATATGGAGGAAGAAGAAAAAGCAAATCAGCTTTGAATAGTTTCTTTTGATTTCAGCGCAATCACTTTGTGTGTCCTACAGAGGATAACTATGTTGTCAGTTAATGAGCCAGCTTATTTTGAATTTCAAATAAGTATGAGATAGAAGCAAGAACAGGAAAAGAAAAGAAGAAAGGTTGCACTGTATTCTTGCAACCATCTGTCATCAAAATCAGCCTAAAATAAGATTCTTGACAGGAAGGGGCCAGTTCCCTTTCTTATGGCCTTTTTAAAATCAGAGATCAGCTGGAATTGCATATCTTAATAAATCCTTCATGACAAACAGTATGAAGAGGCTTTGGACTAGGGGTGGATGACAATTTCACTTTTGTTCATTTTTGATTAAGAATTTACCCAAATTCTGGAATGTTTTCATATTAGGATGGAAAAAAATAGAGGTTTTTTTTTAAAAAAAAAAACTAAAAAACTAAATGCTGGTCTGAGAAATTCTTACGTCCAAGATTTAAGGGTCTAATTGTCAAAAGTTTGGGTTTGAGTACCCGTGTGCTCATCTGTTAGTCTTAGATTATATTTCCTGTTTCTTCTTTTTTTCTGAGAAGCTTCCCATCCAATCAATCAATCAATTACTTAATACATACCCTACGCTTTCCCCCAAGACTGAGACCATTTCCACTCTACACTATTGTAGTGTTATTATTCCACTTTCAACATCCTATGGAATCCTGGGGCTTGCAGTTTAGGGAGCGGCATTTAGAATTCTCAGCCAGAGAGCTGTTTGGCCTCAGTAAATTGCAAACCTCAGGATTCCACAGGATGTTGAAAATAGAATAATAGCACTATAACAGTATAGTGTGGAAATGGACTAATACCCACTCAATTACATGATCATCTTCCTATTGGGAACAGTGGCTCCCATTGAATTCAGCCCATGAAAAATGAGAAAATTTCAGTTTGTTTTACCAAATTTTCAGATGGCTTCACAAATATATATGAGTTTCTAAATGCAAGAAGAACTGATTGCAGGAAGAGCAACATGGATGGATTTTTCCATCTCTACCTTGGACTGAAGTCCAAGTTGTTACCCTGTTTACTGGGAGTCCCGTGAGAGACACCAAAATGTGCTCAACTATAGGGGGGGAAATTAGCTCTGAGCACTGCTTTAGCGTTACGGGAGGCAGGGTAACGTAGCAGGATCTTTAACCCCATGTCTACGGGGTCAGACTGTGTCAAGAACTAGGCAAAGTTGTTCCCATTGAAAGATTTTATTAAACCAGGCAAAGATATCAGCACTCAGCAACACATACACTCATGCACACATCCAAGAACTAACGGAAGAAAGCTAAGAAAAAGACAGGGATTTTGTAGGGATTTTCTGGGTGATACACCACCTGATCTTGCAGTCCGGATACAGAGGAATAGAGAGCAATGCTGGGGTTCGGTGTGGCTCAGCACATGGAGCTGAGGGAAGGCTCACCAAACAGAGCGACAGAGGTTCGAGAAGCAAGTCACAAGCGTTCCACTGAGGAACTTGGACAGGGAGTTTTTGTAGGGTAGACTGCACCTGGTGGCTAGCCTTCTCCTGAGGAGAACAATAGGGAATCTGGTGGAGACAAAGCCTCAGAAAGGTCAAAATCAGAATTGATGAGATTTAGCCAGCACCGTCAATTGTTAGAACGGTATGTAGATGAAGAGTGCTTAGCGTTTGTATAGAGCAAGCAGTTCGGGGCTGAGAGCCCTTGCATTTGCTTAATGGTCAGCTGTGTCTGGAGGGCACTACTGACTGTGCGACAAAAGTTGTTTACTGGGCTAGACCTAGCCTGCATAATTAAGGCCATGCGGCCATGCCTGCCTACACAGGCTCTCCATGACCCTTTCAGACACGTGGAGTTCATCTTATGGAGTGCCATGTGGAAATATTAACCATAACCAATATGAAATTGTAGACCTTGGGCTCAGGCTAGACTATCGCAGTAACAAAGTAGAGCATGAGTCCAACTGCCAAACTCTGATGGCAAAGGATGCCCTTCCAAATAGGACTGAAAGGCAAACAAAAATAAATTGTTGGCTCAGTTTTTAAAATGGCCCAGAAAGATGCAAAAACATGATGAAATTGCCCTGACACACTATGAGGGACATTTCTCTCCAGAAGGGGGAACATGTGAAGTGGGTCTGAGAGTGCCTCACTGATGGTCTCGGCAGGGGGTTCATGAATCTTGTGGACTTCACTTTTCCCATCCTTGACCTAAAGCATGCAAAGTTATCTTGGCACCTGAAACAGAAAATCCTAGAAGCATTCTCCAGTTCCTTTGCACTAAAAATACAATAATAACAAATATAATTGCTAATAATTTGCTAGCCTTTCATGACACATAAAGGCTGCCACCTGAAGTGTTGTTTCATTCTGCCTGCTGATAGGGATGCACCATTATTTCCATAACCGATTAAAACATAAAGAACTCATATGAAAGGGGAGCAAGAGGGCTTTGAAGATGTCCATCAACAGTTTGCACCGATAGCATTCGGTGGCTCCAACATCAATGGAACAATGCATCTGCCTCAAGTTTTAGTCTGAACTCATTTTGGAACAGAATTCATCAACAGAGTTAACTTTCAAATTCAGACTAAAAGGGAGAGTTGATTTACCACTCAGCTGACATTGGAGCCACAAGTTCAGACTGACCTGAGCAGCAAACCAAGCAGGCACACAGCTCATCTAGTCGATTTCCCCTGCTAGTCTCTTCCTAATTAAATTATCATAATAACTATTTCTAAATGTATCTTTGTACAATGTGTGCGGTGTGCAATTCCCATTCCCTAAATCTTTGTCCTCTTTTCTGGTAATGCATTTCCACTTGAGTAAACACCCTGAAGGTACCAGATTCTGTCTGATCCCATAACCTAAGCCCAGTGGCATATCTAGCATAAACAGCACCTACGGTAAGCGTGGAAGTTGTGCTTGCTTCTTTGCACCCCCTTCAGCATTGGAACCCATGGCATGCAGCCTACTTGCCCCACCCTAGATATGCCTCTGGCTAAGCAGAGTCAGGCCTGGTGAGTACTTGGAAGGGATATTTCCAGAGAATACCAGGTGCTGATAGGCTGTATTTCAGAGGAACACAATGCAAATCACATCTGAGTATTTCCTGCCTAAGAAAATCTTCTGAAATTCCTGGAGGCTCCATAAGTTGACAGGTGACTTGAAGGTATGTATTACTACTATTAGGTAATGAAAAAGCAGGCATCCTATGGATTTTGCATCAGGACTCTCCTTTTGCTGCAGCCTGCTCAGCATGGATCTGGTTCATCCTTGTGCCCTTTGGGAGCATCCAGAGATTTGTGATCAATAGGTACTGTGGTTTTCTTGATACTGTGCAAGGCAGTTTCTGTGCATGGATGGAAAAGAATTGGCTTTTTTCTTTGTATGGAAAGAGATGGTAGGTTTTGCTGTTGAAGTTAGTGATGTGTTCCATGCAGAAAATATGCCTTTGGATACAGCTGACACATGAGATTCTTACATAAGCTAGAAAAGCATTGCTTCAGTTGCAGAAGCCTTTTTCTATGGGTTGTACAGGCTGTGTGCACACTAGCTTATTTGCTGCAGTGTGAAGAAGAAAGGGTTCTGAGAAAGCACCACATGGAACCTTCTCCTTCCTCTCTACTTTCACACCATTTTTAATCCACTTCATGAAGAACTATAATTGTAATGCCCAACACTTTCATCTCCAGTGCACAAATATATTATTTAAATATCATATCTATTCATTAAGATAAGAATGATCAGATCCCTATTCTAGTTTTTTTTTTTGAAGTGCCCATTCATTTAATTTACTGAAAGACAATGTCAGAATGTAGCTCATGCACCACTGAATATGCAAAAGCTTTGTATTCACATGCCAGTTCTGTTTAAATTCCTGTGTACATCCTGCCTGCAGGTAGGCAGGCAGTCAGGCAGACAGACAGAATGAAGCTAGTTACATTAGCCCCCACACCCCTACCCCAAATTAGGATAGGTGTCCATCTAAGATACTTTTGAGTCTTTGTACAATATCTCTATGGAAAGCTTTACAGCGTGATCATTCAGTTTTGCTGCTCTTCCAACAGCAAACCAAAAGCACAATGCCACAGATATCCCCAGGGCATCTCCACCAACACCAGTGTAATCTGCCACTTTTGATGATCTGTACCTGTAAAACCCTCCACATTAACCCAAATTCATCCCACACAGGGTGACAGAAGAGACTCTGAGAAGACATCATAGCTACCATTCCTCCTCCTCCCTCTCCCCCCACCCCCAGAACAGTGCAGGATGATAGTGCATGAGTACAGCTTCCAGCTACTGTGATTAAGGAGCATTTACCCAAATACCTACAGGAAATAAACTAAACCATTAGAGATAGGAAACCTATTTAAGGGTGCTAGGTTAAACTAAGCTGAAACAGGAAGACGATTAAATTAGTTTTACTTTTAGAGCACTGAAACAGCAAAAAGGAGACAGAGGCAAGCAGGGCAGAGAGCAGAGTGGAATGGGAGGGAACTTGGCAATGGCACACAGGGGTATGGCCATGGTGTGCAGGGCATGGCTGCAGGTCATGGGGGCATGACCACAGCACACAGGGGCATGGCTATGAGACAAGATAGCCCAAAAACATTGCTACCCAGGGTAATCCGCCCCTATCATCCCCCCATCCCTACACGACTAGAGGCAAGAAGTGGAGCAATCCCTAAGAATATCAGTCTAAGGCCATTTCCACACAGGGTAATAAAAACGGTGCAGTGCATCCTCCACGGAGGACGTCTGCACCTGGGAGTGGACTGAGTCCGGACTACTTACTGTAGATCCGCACCTCAGTCTGCTCCGAAACGACCCCAAGTGGTCGTCCAGCGTGCTTTTGAAAGACCTGATTTTTCCAGTCTTTCAAAAGCACAGAGCGCACCACTGTGAGCCTGCTCCCTTGTGCAGATTTGCAGGCTCGCACCAATGCAAGCCTGTGATCTGCCAAGGGCGGGCTTTAGGCTGGCGAGCTTCAGCGGTTGGTCGTGACCCACGACCAACTGGAAGCCGCCATTTTGGATGCCAAAGCAGAGCGGATCGATGACCATGCACTGCTCCGGAACAGCGTGGACCAGACCGGGGAGCCAGAAGATCTGGTAAGTAGCAGCATGGGGTGATTCCCTGGCCCCATGTGGAAATGGCCTAAGAGAGGTTAGGATAAGTGGATAAGACATGAGGACATAAAGTGATGCTATTCTCATTCTAGTGTGTACATTCAGCTTTGATTGTTATTAGAAATGTGTGTACATGAAAAGTAAGGCTTCTCCTGTGGCTATAAGCTGAGTGGGAACAAAAGCAGTAAACACCCTCCCCACCAACTGTACTTGCAACTATCCAGTCTGATGTTATAAAGACAACGTTTATCCTTCACTCCTGTTGGATTATGTTTCCACTGGAAGCCAGAGTTGGAGTGCAGATTCCACTGGGAGTGGAACTCCTCTATAGCCTTCTCATCATGAAATGAACCTATAAAAACCTCAGACTATAGATATCCCAGGGGTGATTTGAGTCTTTTTATTGTTACTTCTTCAGAATATGTCCATGGAACTACATGCAGCATATTTGTACTGAAATCTTTGTAATGGAGGTAAGCCTTTGACACTTTTCAGATTTCATTTTGCTTTTGTTTAATTCTGATATGTGGGTAAAATTATGAGATACAGACACAATCAACACTTGTCTTGTGCTGGTATACTTGTTTCCGCACGTTACCTTATCGCAGAGGTGGGGGGTGCCGTTCGCGCAAGCCGGTTCTTGCGCAAGGTGCTCTCTTCGCTGCTCCTTCGTCCTGTAGCTGGCTTCCTGGTCGCGCGACCGCCCCGCCCCTTCCTTCCTCAGTGCAGCCTGGGAGCTGTAGACTGTGCTGGGGGAGGAAGCATGAGTGGCGCACCTGGGATGATGTACCGCTGCACAGGTAAGTGCGTGAGGGCCCTGGGAGCCTTGTGTGACCGTGCACCATTTTCGGCTTGAAGCCGAAAATGAAAAGGTGCGTGCGCAGTTTATGTTAGGCTCGTGAGTGTTGCGTAAATGGAAGTGCGTCGTACGGACCGCTGCTCTCATTTACGCAACGCTCAAGGGGCCCTCTCACAAAAGAAACTGCGTGCGAAAAGGCCCAAGGATTTGCCACTGCATGATACTGGAATTGACCAAACAGTTTGTCTCCTACAGAGTCTTGCCTCATACTTTCAAAGCCAGTGAACTCAAGAGAAGTGATAAAAACATGTAAGAGGAGGAAGTTTCATGATATTTATTGTTAACTATGCCTCATTGACAGTAAAAAGAGGTTATTTTCAGGCCTACATGTTTGGGTGAGCAATGTTGACTATTTACTTTCCTGAGCAGAAGAAAATTACTGTTGTTAAGTCTGCCTGCTCGGGCAGACACATAGAGTTTCAGCAAATATTTAAAAAAATAACAACAACAGCCCTTATAGGGATGATCAAAACTGTCAAGCCTATTTCTGTGGACTCCCTACTTTTCCCATCCCCAACATCTCTTCCATACATGTTATTATATTTTTTTTGTCAGGGAAAAAAACAGTTATTATTTTGTGTAATTTTTCAGATGTCAGAAATTCAGACTTTTTAAAAAAAATTCATAGAATGTCTTGTAAGCCTGGATAAGTACAGCTTCCTGACTACAAATCACATCCATTTTCATATGTAGTCCCAGTGGTGGAGATTCCAATGAATTCCTTGGGGAAAGAAAAATTGGCAGACCTCAAGCAGGATCCTACATTGTGAGGGTGTAGTGTACAGTTCTACATCCCTTTCACCAATACTCCAAATTGAGACATGCATGGCTGAGCAAGATCAGAACATGATGAAGATGGCAAAAGTTATTAATACGAAAGAACACACAAGCTGGGAAGGACTACTACAGTTTGCTTTTGCCTGAGCTACTGGGAAGGTTAAGATTCTGACCACACACACACACACACACACGTTAATTGAGTATAAAGTACTTTTGCACTTTGAACTTGATTTGTAGCAACTGAAGTAAGGTGAGGGCAAAAGGGACTTGGATGAAGGAATAGAGGGAGTGCTGATCAGATTTGCAGATGATACCAATTGGGAGAGGTTGCTAAAGCCCAGAGGATAAGATCAAAATTTAAAATGATCTTAACAGATCGGAGACCTGGGTCAAAGCTAACAAAATAGATTTCAACAGAGAGAAATGCCCTGGCTTCAAAAAGGAAAAGATGGTAGTTTTGTGCACGGGCATTTTGTGCAAACTGCAGAAACTATGTCAGAAAAAAAGGCTGTCATTGTTTTGCACTAGAGGTAAGAAATCTCAAAGGGACTGAAAAACTCTCCACTGACTGTTTCAACATGTTAAAGGCAAGAAATCTCAAAGGAGCAAATGGACTGTCTCAGTGCTGAGAACAATTAATCTGGTGAAATTTCTTTACAGTCCTACCTTTGTTATCTGCATATTTGAGGATGAAAAGGGATGTGGAGTGGTGTAGGGAAAACAAAAGAAAAAGCTAAGCCCCAGTAGATGACCATGGTGTTCTTCCATATGTATAGCCCCTTTTTGCTTGTGGGTCCTTCCATTCCATTTATAACAGCTCACCTGAATGGCAAGAATAAGATGGAGTTAGAGGGGGAACAGGAAGTGAAAATGGAATGCTTCTGTCCACATTCTTCTCCTTCACATTCCAAATGTAATTTTCTCATTTCTCCTGGATGTATCCCATTAGCCCTGTCAGCCAACAGAATGGCTTCTGTAAGTGGAATGTTGAGAGGGCATTTCCCTTTTCTGTATATGCTCAAGAACTGTTCTGGAAAGCTGGAAGACATGTGGGCATTAGAGAAGAAAGAAAGAAAGAAAGAAAGAAAGAAAGAAAGAAAGAAAGAAAGAAAGAAAGAAAGAAAGAAAGAAAGCCAGCCAGCCCCATCAGGTCTGTGCAACATTGGATTTCACCTCCTACTTGTAGTAAGCTGCTCCACTGCAAATGTGACAAAGTAATATGAAGAGCCAATATTTCTCCAGCATCAATATTTCTCCCAAGAGTACCTTAGATATTTTAAGCTTCAGTCACCCATAAGCTATTGTTTCAAGGAATATGTAGTTGCTCCTTATATGGGAATGAAAGCATACCCTCCGATTATCCTGATTTGTCAGAGGCTGTCCCATTAATTCTCTGTCAACCCACCATTTCAATTGTTTTTAAAATGTCCCGGATTTTTTCTCTCCTTCTTCCACTCTTCCCTTTGTTCCTAACTTAGGCCCTTTTTGCACAGCATTTTCCATGCCAAAGGGTGCCTGGAGCATCGCGCGACTGTGAGGAGCAATCTGCACGATGCACTCACAATTGTGCGACGCTCGAGGGGCCAGCAGGCGCCGATTGTGCACCTTTTCATTTTTGTCTAGAAGCCAAAAATGGTGCACAATTACGCATTGCTCCTGGGCCCCACGTGCACTTACCTGGCGTGTAAAGCCTCTAGAGCTGCGCCAGTCACACTTCCTGCCCTAGTGCAGCCTGTGAAACTCCCAGGCTGTGCTGTGGAAGGAAGAGGTGGGGCTCTCATGCAAGCAGGCAGCTCGTGCAGAGCTGAAGGACCCCAGACACAAGAGCCTCTCACTAGAGGCTGCTCGCACGATCCCCGCACCCCAGCACCAGAAGAAGGTAAGGTGCAGAAAGGACCTTACTTAAGTTGCTGGAAAATGAGTTCAAAGGCAGAGAGTTCAAAGGTAGAGAGGAAAAATAAAAGCAGAGAGGAAAAGGAATACGTGAATCTGCCCCTTTCCAGTAAATTCAGGCAAAAGCACCCTGCTGCTGCCTGTCCTAGCTGGTGTGTACTTCCCCATTAATAACATTTACCATCCTGATTACACTGATGTTGCATGACCATACATGTCCTGGTTTTCATCAGTGAAATGTTGGATGGTATGAGAAAGTGGAAGAGAGGCATTTGTAACACAAATGAGCATCTTGTACGTCTGCATTTCAAATTCATGGGAGCAAAAACTTCTTCAAGTCTCTCATTAGTCTTCTAGTACATGCAAAGCATACCCGATTTTATATCTAGTTCTAGTTTCTTCCCCAGGAAGTCCTTTCCCCTGTTCCCTGAGCCAAAATACCAACATTGGATAGCCCTGCCAATTTATTGGGAAACCCCAAATCCAGAAAAGTGACTGTTTAGAAATAAAACTTTAAGGAATATTTGGCCCTTGTACTTTGATTTCTCAGCCATAGCTCAATTCTAGCTGGAGACATTGCCGCTTTATTGTCAGTAGAACCTCAGTTCTCAGGGAGGAGACAATCTGTTTTCATCAGGCTTTATCACCCTTTGCAAATTGATTATTTCCTGGGGGCTTCTGCAAACCTCATTTCCTTTACAGAAGACTTTTACCAACTGTTTTGTTTCTTATTTTGTATAGCACTTTGCTATTAATGGTGCTTATTTAAAAAGGAAAATGGCTGGATCAGGCAGTCATGGGTGTTCCAAGGTTTTAAGCAATTAGTTGCTATTCTCCCCTGTGCCCACTGGTTATTCAAACTTTCACTACTCCTACAGAATCAGCTAAATCATTTGACATTAAAGAGAAGACTGTGAATGTTTCAGGTCCTTGTTTAATGTTATACAGAGGCAAAAGGGTCATATTATTATTTATGGATCTGTTGTGCTGTTATGAAATAGTGCTGCAATAGCCACAACCAATTGTAGACACTTTCCGCAACTTACCTTTTCTCAGTCCTGGGGTGTGGGGATCACGCGAGCAACCTCTTGCAAGAGGCTGTCACGTCCTTGCTGCTTCAGCTCTGCAGGTGTTTTTCTGCCAGCTAGCAGGCAGCGTGCGGGCTCTGCCTCTTCCTTCTGCAGCACAGCCGGGCATTTTCCCAGGCTGTGCTCAGGGAGGAAGCACGAGCACCGCTGCTCCGGAGGCTCCGCACACATGGTAAGTGCACATGGGACCCTGGAACAGTGTGCAATTGCGCACCATTTTCGACTACAAGTCAAAAATGAAATAGTTCACGATCGGCACCTGCTGGCCCCAGCAGCATTGCGCGATTGTGAGGACGTCATCTGAAACACTCCTTGCAATCACGTGACACTCCGGAGGCCCTTTCGCATGGCAAATGCAGTGTGAAAAGGGCCATAGTTGTGAACCCATGGCCACCTGTCTGAGCAGCTTTCCATATATGTAAATACAGTGGCCCTTGTGGGTTTCATGAGGGTTTGGGGTACAGGACCCTCATGAAAGACAAAAAACTGAGAATACCTTCCTGCTCCCCCAATTGAGCAAGTGAGGGAATACATGTGTATGCCTTCCTCCCCGCATTTCCCCTCCCATTCTCTTCCTGGCTCCCCACTCCCATTCCTTTGTCCTTTGCCTAGATGTGGGAAAGGAAGATACACATACGTCTTCCTTCCCTGTGTCCCCCTCCCATACTCTTCCCTTTTGCCCAGGCATGAGGAAGGAAGGCATATTTACGTGTTCTCCCTGTGCTTCCCCCTCCCATACCTTTCCCACTTGCCCAAGCATGGAGAAGGAAGGCATGTGTGTGTGTTCTGCCCTTGCTCTAGCCCTTTCCATTTGCCCAAGAGTGGAGAGGACACGCATGTGTGCACCTCACAAATAATCAAATTTGCAAAGGACAAACCAGCAAACATGGAGGGAAGACTGTATCAGCATCCCACATATGTTGCAACGGGCATGATAATGCCCATCTGAGCCTGAGCTGATTGGATGTGATTCTGATAAGAATGAGATATGCAGTTTTCCCTTTTTACAGCAAGCCTGGGATCATGGGGTTTTTGTTATTGTTGTTGTTGTTGTTGTTTTAAGCTTCTTTGTAAGCAGAGACTGTTGTGTATGATCAACAACTGACATTTTTCTGGCTTTGGAGAGTTTCTTAGGCAAGATTCACCCTTGAGTGATCTCCCTTGCATATAGTATATTCTCCTCTTCATTACTATGGCCACTGGCCATTCACTTGAACCTCTCCCTGGATCACCAATTGGCACCATCTTCCAGGGAGAGAAAACAAAACCTGCATATGCGGCTGCTTACTGTTCTTCTCATTACCAGTTCATGCAGTGAACAGGAAGAAATGGCCTGAAGAAGGAGCAGAAAGATCAAACTGTTTTAAGGAACTGTATACTCCCATGTTCAAGCAGCTTCACTGTCTATTTGTCTGTTTTGAGGCAGAGTTCAGAGTACTGGTTATAACATATAAAGCCATGTATGGTTTAGGTTCAGGCTATCTGAAAGGTTGTGTCTCCTTACATGAGCCTGCCTGAATTTTAAGATCTTCAGAAGAGGGCCTTCTCTCAGTCTCGCCGCCTTCTCAGGTACAACTGGGAAGAACCCAGAAGAGAGCCTTCTCAGTGTCTGCTCCCAGATTATGGAATTATCTGTCAAGGGAGACCCAATTGACCCCTTTTCTGCTCTCCTTTTGTCAACAGGCCAAGATCTTTTTGTAACAGGACTTCAATTTTCAACTGGTTGGATTAGTGCAATGGGTAGGTTTTAATGTGCTTTCAACTGTTCTATACTGATGTTTTAAGTGGTTTGTATTTTTGTATTTTGGAATGTTCTTAGCTTTGTTGTTTCAAGGTAGGGTGCGAGCCCCTTTAGGTCCTTTATGGGAGCAAAGCAAGATATAGATTAATTAAATAAATTAAGAAATTATAGTACTCTAACACTCCCAGCATAGATCTTTGGGGCGTCCTGCAACACTGTAATCGTATCTCGCCCTTGCCAAATTCCTCACTCAGAACTTAGTCCTCTATAAGGTCCTTTTACTCTAAGGGCCTTAAAGTGGCTTCGAACACAGGCCCTTTTCGCATGCCATTTCTCATGCAAAAGGGCCTCTGGAGCATTGTGCGATTGCGAGGACCGTTCCACATGACATGCTCGCGATCGTGTGATGCTGCCGAGGCTAGCAGGCACCAATTGTGCAATACATCATTTTCAGCTTCTTGCCAAAAATGATACATGATCACGCATCACTCCGGGACTCTACATGCACTTACCCTGAGTGCAGAGCCTCTGGAGATGCGGCCCTCGTGCTTCCTCCCCCAGCACAGCCTGGGAAAGTACCCGGCTGTGCTGCAGAAGGAAGAGGCAGAGCCCTCACATTTCCTGCTGCCCAGCAGTGAGCTGCTGTGGAGAAAAAGCAGAGGGGACATGAGTGCCTCTCATTAAGAAGCTGCTCGCTTGATCCCTGTGTGTCCACGCTGGAATCAAGTAAGCTGCGGAAAGGGCCTCAGACTAGCATGGGTGTTAAAACTGTGTCTGTGTATGTGTAGGGGGAATTCTGATAGACAACTAAATGAACAGCCTTAGGGAGAACATCAAGAATGACTTGCTCAGTATAAAGATTCTTTCTGGTTTACTACTTCTACTAAAGTCACAATTTGTATTAAACTCCAGCCTAAATCCTATAGTACCAACAAGATTAGACCATTGAATCAGTTACTGGATAGTGAGTCAACATGCAGGCAAATCCCCTTGATACAATGGGTCTTCTTTCTGTCTAATGGTCTAATCTTGTTGGTACTATAGGTACATCTGGTGGGAAGAAGGGAGACAGCCTTCTCAATGACTGCTCTGAGGTTCTAGAACTCCCTTCCTGGAGAAGTTAGGCTGGCACCCTCTCAGCTTTCTTATCACAGACAAGCATTTGATGAGTGACTCTACAAACATCATTTCACCTAAACACTGCACTGGATCTTGCTAGCTGTTGTGCTGGTGTGTATGTGTGTGCATGCATGTATGTGTGCACATGTGTGTGTGTTTGTTGACATGTGTTTTGACCTGGTGTTAATTGTTTGATTGTTGTAACTTCTTGAGATTGTGCTTAATTTTTTATAACCCACTTTGAGTCCCAAATTGGGGAAAAGGCAGGATAGAAATAAAGATGATTATCATCATCATCATCATCACCACCACCACCACCACCACCAATCATCATCATCTAATCTGGATTAACGAAAGGACTTAAACCTTTAGTTCTCCATGGATTCTCATCTCCTCCCTCCTCTCAGTCATCAACTGTTGGTTAATCTGTCAAATCTCTTCCTGTATTTCTCCCTCATCCCCCTTTGCTGTCATTGGTTGATTCTGTTGTCCATTCCAAAGGATGCTCATTCACCTCACCCTTAAAACCATCATTGTGCACTGAAGACCTACTAGTCATCCAAAGTAGCACTGCTTCTAAAGCTTTCAGAGAGCAAGGGTTCGCAACTTTTCCAGCCTTGCAAGCTGTATTTGAACTTGGTTCACTTCCAGGATCTTTAAAAACATAAGCATACACATGCATCCCAGGGACTGCCCTTCCTTACTGGGAAGTAGATAGCCCTCCCAGGGATGTTACATATTTTGATCCATTTCATTGGCTTTGGTCTTTTACTCATTTTGAGTCACTGTTGTCAAAGAATTCATTCCTGATGTTGTTGGCTGGGTGCTATTTCTTCTATTTATAACTGTTTTAATTGATTAGTGTTTATGTTATGGGTTTTTTGCAGTTTAAATATGTTTATTATAATAAAAGACACATTTTATTTGTCTTCAGGTTTGTTGAAACAGTGTGTCAAGCAGCACTTGCCACAGTAATGCCTGTCAAAGTGGCTAGCCGTGAACACTCCAGCCCCACATTCTTCTGAAGGGCACTCTGACCACAGGCAGCTGATTTTCCCATTTTCATCCACCTTGTAGTATTTAAGGACAGCCAGCTTTGCCTTTTTTCTCTTATGCTTGTTCTTCTGAGATGTGATATAAGACTTCTTCTTTTCTTCTTTGCACCACCACAACGTCTCAGCACAAGGTGAAGGGTAGACTACTTTTGAATGTTGTAGTCAGACAGAGTGTGTCCCCTTCCAACTGTTTGCAAGCAAAAAGCAGACGCTGGCGATCAGAAAGAATTCCTTCCTTATCCTGGATCTTGGCCTTGACATTTTCTACATATCAGATGGTTCAAACTTGAGGGTGATAGTTTTCCCAGTCAGGGTTTTCACAAAGATTTGCATGATGACAGAGGTGGTAGTGCTACCTGCACTGCACACCAGCTTCCTTAATAGCTGATGCTGGAGACAGATAGATGGATAGATAGACGGACAGATAGTCAGATTTTAAAAATAGTGTTTATATTATGTTTTAAAGAAGATTTTACTTTAAAACTACATTTTCTTACTGTTGCCTTGAGGACAAGGCAGAACAGCAAGATGTAAACTTAATAAATAAAGTTATTAAACCACTGCAGTCAGAAAAAAATGTAATGGATCTGAGTACTTACTCAAATGGTTTCTTTAGCTTTCATCTAGTTTCACATCTGAAACATAAGAGTCCCTTTGCTAAGACTTCTTTAGAAAAGTCTCTTTGAATGCCTGCTAAATGCATTAGTCAATCAGAGCACCTTTGCAGGTTTAATAGGTTGTATCACAGCAGCCTTCCAAAATAGTGTTGTTCCCAGGAAGAAGATAATCTGTACCTCCCACTAATAGTCACATATGCTTCTTGACATGAGTGCATTTCTTTTCTGTACCAGAGTTGCTGGAGGTAATGCTAAATCTAATACATCCTTTTTGCATCATGAATAGGTATTAACATTTAGTTCTTAGCTATAAGATATTCGTGAAAGGAATCAAAACATAATCCAGAAACTGACATATTCCAATTTATATCAAAGAGTAATGAAAATAATATATGTAACACAGCCATTTATATTGCACTGTACATTCCAAGGGCTCAGACCTCTTAGCATATATTATTCTTACAAGAGCTAAGTAAGGCTAGTTTCAATATTGTTATGTTGCAAAACATGATGTAATATGCAATAGATACAGGAGAACAGTGGTGTCCATTAGACCACTTAATGGGTCATTGACTGAGATGAGATTTGAACTTCTCAGGTCTATAGCGCATGTATGCAAGCTGCAAACTTACACCCACTTACCCAGAAGCAAGCTTTACTGAAATTACTGGGTCTTACATGTGTTTAGTAGTCTACTGTTAGCCATTGCTACATATGGGTAAGATTGTATTATTAGCCAGTTTTCCAGCTTGCATTAATTTATCATACTAATGAAATAGTAGTTATAACAAACATTGAATTTACAACATTTGATAAGGAATAAGGGATTCATAAAATCTATACAAAGTCATCTGTGAATAATATTGAATTGACATCTAAAAACAGGAATGCAGTATCACCATCACTGTCATCTCTAGTATCATGGCTCTCTTCAGATGATTCCAGTGCAAGGCACTTGCAGCTTTACACTAGCATAATGGGGGCTGGGGCTGGGGCTGGGGATGATGTTTAAACTGGTATAACTACTTTTTCCAAAGTTATATAAAGAGATATCCAGTCCTCCTTATACAACACTTAGGAATGCTGTGATCACTAAAAGTCAACATGGGTGTCTCAAAAACAAGTCATGCCAGACTAATCTAATCTCTTTTTTGATAGATTTACAAGCATGGTAGATGAAGGGAATGCTGTATCTTGGTTTCAGTAAGCCCTTTGACAAGGTCCCCCATGATAGTCTTTCAGACAAGGTAATAAAATGTAGGCTACTCTTAGGTGGATTTCTAATTGGTTGACTGGCCGAACACAAAGGGTGCTTACCAATTACTCCTTTTCATCCTGCAAAGAAGTCACTAGTGGAGTGCCACAGGGCCCAGTGGTATTCTTTATCAGTGACTTGGATGGGGGAATAGAAGGCATGCTCATGAAATCTGGAGATGATACCAAATTAGGAAGAACAGCTAATACCCCAGAGGACAGGATCAGAATTCAAAATGACCTTGACAGATTAGAGAACTGGGCCAAAACTAACAAAATGAATTTTAACAGGGAAAAATATAAGGTACTGTACTTAGGAAGAAAGAATGAAATACACAGATATAGGATGGGTGATATTTGGCTTGAAAACAGTATGTGTGAAAAGGATCTAGGAGTCTTAGTGGACCACAAGCTGTACATGAGTCAACAATGTGATGCAGCAGCTAAAAAAGCCAATGCGATTGTGGGCTGCATCAACAGTAGTATAGCGTCAAGATCAAGGGAAGTAATACTATTACTTCATTCTGCTTTGGATAGACCTCACTTGAGATACTGTGTCCAGTTCTGGGTACCACAGTTCAAGAAGGATATTGACAAGCTGGAATGTGTCCAGAGGAAAGCAACCAAAACGGTGAAGAGTCTGGAAACCATGCCCTATGAGGAGAGGCTTAGGGAGCTAGATATGTTTAGTCTGACAAAAAAGGAGACATAATATCCATGTTTAAATATTTGAAGGGATGCCATGTTGAAGGCAGAGCAAGCTTGTTTTCTGCTGCTATTTAATCTCCTGAAACTAGGACACAGAGCAATGGATTCAAACTACAGGAAAAGAGATTTCACCTAAACGTCAGGAAGAACTTCCTGACCATCAGAGCCATTTACAATGGAATATGCTGCCTCAGAGTGTGGTATAGTCACCTTTTTGGAGGTTTTAAGCAGAAGCTGGATGACCATTTGCTGGGGATGCTTTGAGTGTTTGCTCCTGCATGGCAGAGGGTTAGATTCAATGGCCATTGTAGTCTCTTCCAACTCTATGTTGATTCTATGATTCTATGAACAGCTTTGTCAAACTGTAGAATAGCTCCTGGAGGCTGCTTGGAAGGATCTCTGGCCCTGACCGGAATGATCACTGATAGGATGTGGTGATACAAAAGGAGAGCTGCTGGTTTCCTGCTCTCACCCTTCTGGATCTCCATGTAAGAACATCAGTGAACAGTTTGTGCTCTACCTCCTTTACATAAGATCTCATTCTTCATGTGGAAAGTGACACGTCTGAACAGGAAGGCTTCTCTTACATGACAGAACTGGTGACAGATAAAGCAGGGCTAGTGCATCTACCTCTTCTAGAAATGAAAATAATATTTAAAAATATTTGAAAATGGTCAAAAAGTGTGTTTCTCAAGAGTCAGAAAATCCTGGCATGAAGAATCTTTGAGGTTCATAAGTTATTCTTTGCAAAATTCACACCTTTTTTGTGAAGAAGCCAGTATTTTCTATGTAGGAAACAGCATTTTCTGCAATGAAAATAATATTTTCTGCATAAAAGGTGCTGTTTTCTGTGGAGAAAATACAGAATTTGCCTACATGTTGAATTTTGCACAGAATAAGTCACAAGCTGTGGATAGTTTTTGAAAACTGCACCATTTTTGAACATTTTCTCACAACAGCAAAGAATAGCTAAACACTGCTCGTTGCTTCCTTTGAGAATGAAGTCAGTGAAGAATAACATCCCTGCTCTCTTCCATGACTACCAATTGATTGGATAGAGCTCAAGAGTGACCAATATTTAGTGGAAAAAAACAATTAAACATAGAGATCTTTTTTGTGCTCAGTATAATCAGCAATCCACTTATACCCTTATGTAGATGTTGAGCAAGTATATCCTCATTCTCTCTCTTCCTCATACCAAACTGATGCTGTTTGGAACTTTTGAGTGAAATCCTGTCCTATTTTGTTTTTGCTGTGTGGATATGAGTCCGTTTTCTGCTCCATACTGCCTGCCTTTTCGTATTACCAGAAGATTATTTCAAATTAATGTTTGCATTGGTACTTTGCATAATTTATAACCATTTTCAGTCTGCAGCTTTATTTCTTCAGTAAGTTACCAATTAATTGTTCATGCACAATGGTGAAAATACAGGTGAAAAAAAAACTTAATGTAGTTACCAAAATGCAGCAAGACTCCATGTGTGTGCCTGTGCACACATGCACACAGGGTCAATGACCGAAATAAAGTGTCTTGTCTTGTCTTGTCCTGTCTTGTCTTGTCACACAGGGCGATTTAATAATTGTAGATAGACACTTGTGTCCCTAGATAACATGTAAAGAAAAAGAGAGAGAATGGACAACTGTGGCACGTACATCATTTTGGAAAAGATAAATTTTCAAAGAAAGTACAGCAAAAAAAGGGGGGCCACTATAGGACCTGACCTGGAAGACTAGTAAATAGAAAACAGTGTGGGGAAATAATAAATCAATGTATATGTAATAAATAGATGTTAAAAAGTTTACAGTGTATCTATCACCATTCAATAGTCTATATATACTGTAATAAATTTATAGGCCTTACAGTTTTATAGTAATAGATGTACTGGTCTGTTGCGCGTGAATCTTTTTCTGGAGAAAAACTGATGACCATGAATCTAAACAAGACTTCAATGAAATAAAACCATATGTGTTTGAACATTATATCTTCTTCACTGGCCATTTTTAAAATTCTTTAAATCTAGTTCTTCCCACCAGACTATGAAGTGTTAGTTAAAAATAGCTGCACAATCATATTTAAGATACTTGCAGTCACTAAATTAGTTGCAATTTAGCACTCATCCAATGCATCAACGGAGAATTCATCACTGACTAAGAATAAAAATGCATTTTGCCTTTACCAACCATAGCCCAAAACAAGGCATGCACACTATTTTGAACCATGGCATGCTTTTAAAGAAAGAGCAGTGAAGTTGTATCTAGGGACGGACATATCATTCTGCTTCAAGTCTGGGTCACATTTGCAATGTATAGTCAGTCTTTTTCTATTCTGCTTTCTCTGTTTTTTTAAAATAAATAATAAAAATGCATTGAAAAAATCATTAAAATTGTATGTAATTTTCTCTAACATATGCATTTTGTACGCAGTTCTTCCTAAAGTGCACAGTTGGTATGCATTTTATATGCAATTTTGAGCTCTGCCATTTGTCACAAACTATGGAAGACTGTGCCCATTTTGTGTACTAATCGAGGAAGTATGAATTGGATGGTTTATTCAATAGTGCCGACCAAAGCAATTCTGCAACATCATTGATGCCAACACATGTAAATGAGAGCAAAGTCTCCTTCCCACCACACAATTATACTACTTTGACACCACTTTAACTGCTATGGGTCTATCCTATGGAATCCTGGTGTTTGTCGTTTCATGAGGTATACAAGGATTCTCTGCCAGGGAATTTTAGTGCTTCATCAAAATACAGATCTCAGGATTTCATAGGATACACTCATAGCAATGAAAATGACATCAAATTGCTATAATTAATTTCAGCTGACTGGACACTCTGTGAACAAACTGTTGAATTTTGGCCAGATCCAGCATCTTTTTCAATTGTCATGTTCAAAATCAAAAGAGAAATTTTAAAAGAAGAGAATTTCATAAACACCATCAGTTGCATAATCTTGCACATACCCACTGAGAGGTAACTCCCACTGAATTCGGTGGGGCTGATCCCTGGGTAAATGACTCCTGGGTACAGAATTTCAGACTTTAAGTACTGTGGGAGTCAGCTTGAAGCTTAATGTATGAGAGTCAAGAGCCTTCTAGTGTTTCAGATAAGAATTCTGAAATGGAGTGAAGGATCATAGGTATTCAGTGCCATGTGCAGAGTGACATTCTGACACATGGAGAAAAATATTGATCAACCACTCATCCACTGACACTGAGTTATCAGCGGCCTTCAGGCTCTTACCTGTCAGAAAGGAGTTCAGTTGAAAAGGGCATGCATTTCTGCATTAGTGTGGGTAACTAACACACTTCCTGTGGCCAGGGTACTGACATTGTGCACAAATTGATGTAATAGAATTGCTGGTTTATCATCCAAGGATGCATTAGGCACATGAAGCTTGCCTGTTTACACACACACAAACACACACATTTAAAATGAAATATTATATTGCATTACATTGAATCAGCCTCCCTATAGTTTCAAGGCGTGCTGAAATGATGGGTAAATTCCAAAGGAGTGGTTGACCCCTACTTACCACACGTTAGGCAAGCGCACAAATCAGTGTTGTCATCTATCTTTCAGGTTATGAAAGAAAATATCTTAAGTGCTTCCTTGCTGTTGTCAGATTTATAGTTGTAGGCATCCCTTTGACTTTGTATCGTCCCCTTCAAATTGATGTTGCACACCACACCTCACTATCCCTGGTGGGCATTACAGTGCCCTTCTATACTAATAGCATCTTCAGACCCGAAATCACCTCGTGATTATGAGCCATAAATGCCAGCAGTCACTCAATCTTACATGCAATTTGAGATTCTCCATCTCATCTGAAAGGAAGATTTCCCAGCTGAGTGATTGTTTGAAGGAGGTCAGCTTCAAAACCCAAGAGCAGTTTTGGGTGACTCAGCAACAATGTGTTTCTGAAACCCTCTGGCAAGGAAATGGACCAGTGAGGCAGTGCATTATAGGAGGCTTTATGTCCCCAGAGCATTCATATAATATATAATATGACACACTCAAGGAGAGATAAACATCTTGAATTTCCTCCTGATCACAGATGATTCGTATCTAGGCTTGCTCATCCATATAGCACGTGAGAAAAAAAAAATACCAAAATAGCAGAAAGAAAGTACCTGATAATAAAGTTTTCTCCCACCACATATTGCAATTACTATACTGCTCATTTTTTATAAAAAATTACAAACTACAATTTTTTACAAAATCCTTGTGGTTTAAGCTCACTTGATATGATCAGAAACTAGGCAAACAAAATTTATGAAAGGGGAATGGAATTGTACCCAGTGTCCCTTGTTCCAACCACCACATGTCCATGAGCATTGTGATTAGTCTATGAATAGTGGATGTCAGTGATAGGAAAAGCAGGCAGAAAACCAACCACTTGGCTGTCTCCATAGGAAAGATCACTCTTGGGTAGCACAGATGTTTCCCTCACACATGTGAGAAGGTCCCATGGTTCAGTCCCTGTCATCTCCAATAAAAAGGATCAGTTAGCAGATGATGCGAAAACAGCTTCTGCCTGAGACCCTGGAGTCAGCGTAGGCAATAATGAGCTAGATAGAGAAATCTTCTACCATGGCATAAAGTAGGTTATTAAGTTCTTCCATGTGTTCAGCACTTCTAGCCATTTCTATACAGCTAGGGTCTAGCAGGCTTGGATACTTCCACAGCAGAGCAATGTGGGCAAATTGTGATGCTTTAGATATTTTCGATTGCAGCTCCCATTAACAGCCAACAAAACCAACAGTGAGAGGTGGTGGGTTTTGTAGTCCAATAACATCAAAAGCCCAAAAGTCTCCCTTCCCACCATGCAGATTTACCCAGCTCCACATGTTGCTTCTTTCATGTTGGATTCCAACATAATTGTCTTTCAAAATGCAAGAGCAGAATATTATGCTAAGCAAGATCGCAGTAGGTTGTGAATACTTTGTTTCAAGTTTAAGTGCCAAGTGTTGTTACTTTCTTATTAGTTAATGATTCATTTTATAGGTCACTTTTTAAAAAAGTATTATTCTCATCTTCCCAGTGCGCTTTTCCAGAGAACAGATCACTGATATTATTTCTAGATGTCAGCCTGCTTGACACTAATGTGACACATGGTATTCTCCAGAGTTCCTGAAGTTGAGGACAAGAGAACACAGGCTGATTTCACATGACAGTTTCCCCTAATTGATTCTGAGGACTCTTTGAAGCTATCCTTTTCAAGAGGCATCATACGTTGTATCACCTTCTGGAAATTATTATATCTCCATTTAAACATTTTTATTATTTTGCATTCCACATTCTCAAAACAAGCTTTGATAAAATCTATGTTTTATATAGGCATGAATGCATCACCTCTGCCCATAATTCTGCTCTGTTCTATTTCTGTATTCATATGCAAGCTTTGCCAAATCATCTCAGACTATATGTTTGAATATAATTTCAATGTATATTTTCTTTTTACATATTTAATTTTTTTTCCCTTTTGAATTTGAGGTTTCAGTACACATGGAGATGGGCCAGGGATCCCCAAAGGAACTTCATGTCGACTGGATTCCAAGACCACTTCTTCCAGAAAAACATTTCTAGAATGTGGCAGATGAGGTGAATGTTGCAGATGAGGAGCAGAAAGAGACCCAAAACTCCAAACAGGAAGCAAGAGGAGGAAAGGTCCCCCTACATTCTTCCTTTGTTTGATGATAAATGATCAGAGACAGTAGTATTCTTGTCAAGATTTCCTCTAGGAGTGGGACTTGGGGAGAGGCTTACAGAGGGATAGAGTCTTGCCCACAGACCTCTGCCAGTCAGATACAGAACTTCCATGGTTTTAGTTAGGCCCACAGACGAGATGTTCCTCAGAGGCCATGTCTCGTGCTAGTTCATCATCCTTTCTATAAGACCTCCGTTGCTCTGTGTTTCTCAATTCAAACACCATTGGTGGGTCTCATTTTGCTTTCTGAATCTATGGCCCTTTCCACATGGGGGGGGCATGAAACGCGGAGAAATGGGGTGGCACACACGGGAACGGAGCTTACCTCGATCCGTCACCACGGGGAGCAGCACGCATTCACCGCTCTACACGGCAGCAGCGTCCGGCGGCGTCCGGTGGTGCCCAGCGGCACCCAAAATGGTGGCTGGCAGCTTCCGGTAGCTCTCCGCCAATCAGAGAAGTTCACCCCTGGGCAGCTCTGCAGGGACAAGCTTGCGTGCCCCTGCAATTCCCCACGGGGCACTGCGACGGGCTAGCGCGCACGTGTTTCATAGAGACCACATGAAATGTGGTCTTTATAAAACACGTGGCGCCACCCCCACAACCGCGCGAGGGCGGTTTGAGGCGGGGAACCTCCACATTTCTAACCGTCCTAGAGCACCCCATGGTGTAGACAACCTCTAGGTGAGGTCGTCCTACCCTGTGTTACCCCGTGTTTTCCCCCTGTGTGGAAAGGGCCTATATTAAACCACTTACGTTGCTCTATCAACCACAGCTGCATTTTGGCTGGCAAGGCCCTCAAGGTAGAATGCAATCATTGTATGAAATACAATAAAATTAAACAAACATAACTTATAAAGTGAGCAGTGCAAAAAAATCAATTTCTCCTGAAGGCATCGCCATGATGACCCCATTTTTCTGCTGGCTGAAAAGAGTCCAATTCATACAGTACATGGAGATTTGGAGAGGAGAGTAGGGAAATAGCTATGTCAATTAAGCATTTTAACAACAGATTAACTGCTGTTTTTTCATTAATTTATGTCATTCTCTAGTTTACTGTATCTTTAATTTTCTCACCGAAATGAAAAGCATAATGAACCTCATTTTCTGAAGTTTTTTTTCTGACTTTATTCAAAAACCAAAATGTGGGTTGCTAGAGTAGTTGTGAAATCCTCAATATATATGTTATCAGAGTTGCATATTAAAAGCTATATAGGCATCTTTTGCCCAACAACCAGGCCCAATATAAATATGCTAAGGCTGCATTTCTATGGGAATGCCACCTGTAGCATGGAAAGATCTCCAGTTGGAGACTTGCATTGACTCCAAAGCATTGTGAGGCTCTTGTCAGGAAAGAGTAGGTTTTGTAAAAGGTTTGTTTGTTTGTTTTGCAAGTACAGCTCCCAAAATTCCCCAAGTAGCATGGCTGGTATGCAGAGTTTTGTTTTGTTTTTTTTCCAAGTGCTGAACTGAATTGTTCACTGAAGGAAACAGAAAGAGTCAAATGCACATCAGCATAGCAATGATTGGCGTTCCTTCCATATGCCCATCCAGCATGTTTTTGCACAAGCAAAATGGACAGCAGGACAATCTCATGGGCAACAAAAGCCACAAACTAATTATTCATTCCTGCTTTGAGTCACTTTTTCTTCTGTTCCATTTTGTTTCTGCACCAATCTGCCCATAATTCTGTTCCATTCTATTTCTGTAATTTAAAAGAATCTTCTTAAAAATACATCTTTAAGGGTGTATTGTGAAAAATATTTAATTAAATATTAGACGTGGATTTTGCATGTTACTGCTGGAAGGACTGTGCCACAGCTTCCAGAGAATAGTGGTACTGAATGGGTAGCTATGTTTCAAAGCACAATTAGTTTGAGAGAAATAAATTGGGTTATTTTGCAAAGATTACATCTCTCAAGCATCCCTAACGTATCATAACCACTGCTTCCCCTCCCTTACCCCTCCCCCAGTCTGCCCTCCCCAAATACCTTCAGAGAAACTTTGGACTGAAAAATCTCACTAATAATTACACATAAATTATGTATTGCTCACCTATCCTCCATACTAATAGCAAATTAAGTGGACAAGTGGTCACCCAGTGGTGACTTGAACTATAAACACCTGGCCCACAGGTTTAACTTTCTGCATAATGATCATCCTAATGGATAATTTAAAATCCTAAACCCACTCTTTCTCTTACTTTGGAGCTAATGAGCCTCAGAATCATACTTAATTAGGGCCAGGGGATTTAAGAGACCTTATTTTGCACTTCTTCATCTTTGTTTACATTCCCCAAGTCCAGTGAATGGATTATATCACAAGACTGACACCAGCTCTGGAATAAAATTATCCCAGAATGACAGTCCAATAAATATCCATTTCAAATGGATTAGAAGCTGGCCAGTAAATACAGGAGATGGTGGTACACGTTAATTGCAAGTTCATTTACATATCTGTATATATTAGCTATGAGATATGAGCTAAGATTGTTAAATCATTTGCAGTAATGAAAACACCACAGTTAGTAATTTCTGTGCATTATAAACACATGAAAATAATATCTTCACTAGCCTGTGTAAATGACACACTTGTAAGGATTGATCTCTCACCATTTTGGAAACCCAATAACACATGGATACTACTTGTAGGCCTATTCCCATAAAATGTGTGGGCTGATTACAAAGCTTAGAAAAGTTACATTTGGACTACAGTTCTGTTAGTCTCATGCCACTGACCATGCTGGTTGGGCAATTCTAGGAGGTGAAGTCCAAGATAGGCAACTTTTTCAGACTCTGGATGATTACAATGGAATGTTCTGAACATCTCATTTCATAAACCCTTGTTCAAAATAAATGGTTTCACAAAGACATAGACATGGCCCTCCAGATGAGACTAACTTTATATGGGAGCTAGGAGAGGTAGTAACCTGCTTCCTACCTTTGTAAAAACATCCCTGCACAGTCTGATTCATGGGCATAGACCAATTCCCATCACCCTGGAACATTGGCCACATTGGCTGGTACTCATGAAATTGGAGTCCAACAGCATCTGCAGAAAACATAAGTTCTTTACCCTTGCTGAATCTATTGTAGATCATAACTTCTGTTTCTGCTGAACTTTAATAAATTGTGATCATAATAAATCCAGTGTGAAGAATCTTGGATCTTTATCAGGATATGGGCATAATTAAACATTTGGAATGTTTCCTTGTAGCTATAGGAGGTAGCATTTGCTGTCTGGAATTCTGTTCAGAACTCTGCTATCGGAGCCCTAGCTTTTGAATACCAGCCAGAATGCAGTGAAGCCAAGGGACCAATTGTAATATTGTAGCTAAAATCTATATTTTTAAAAATGAAATAGGGGTTCTTAAAATGCTATCTAGAAAAGAGATATTGGTATTCCATGGGGTAAATGATATATTAGCTTTACAAGAAGTGGGGGTTGTAAAGTAATCAAATAACTAAACAAGGGCACTTTTTTTAAATTACAGAGTTTAATTAGAAAGGTAATGGTAGATTGAATATAGTGTAATAGTAGTGAGGCCATAAAGAACAGACCAAATGACTCCCATTAATCTTGCATATAAAAATTGATATTTTAGAAATCATGTTAACTTTTAGGATTATTAATTGTGGATTATTGCAATGTATTTTCAGCTTGCTCTGTGTGGGTACTGATTAGTCTGCAAACATTTATCCAGACTGTGAAATTAAAAAAATAATTTTACTTACAGGAGGTAAAATAGATGATTCCACTGTATACTACATCCATTTTAAGTTGTCTTCGTTCAGTTCTCTATTCCTTGTCATTGGAGAGAACAACAGCAAAAATATAGGAGTTGCTAATAAATGAATATTGAATATGACTATTCAATATAAATTTAAACAAAAGATTATTGGCTATGATCTGTGGATGCCCATTAGCTGGAGCCAACTGCCCATCTGAGTTTTTCCATTGGTTCTTCGTTCAGCAATTACCCCACTAAACAGCTGCTTCCCAGGGCCGTGTTTAAAACTTCTTTGTTATAAGATACAGCAGTTCACATACAAACTGTGAAAGTTTTCACCATTTCTATAGCAATGCCATGTCTGTGGTGGAATTCCCTCCCAATGAAAGTCAGGCTGGCTCTGTTCCTACTAAGTTTCCAGCTGGAAGCCAATAATGTATTGTTATATATGGCCTTTGGTCCAGTTTTAGAACTGATCTTTAGCATGCTTTTAATTGTGTAGCTTTAAAAAACTTTTTTAAAAAATCTTAATTTGTTTTTCAAGAATGTTTTCACCTCTTCCGCCTCACCTTGGAAGACTTGGAGGGCTAAATAGTGATAAACATCCTGTGAAAATATCAAAAACTGGTAATAACAACAATAACAAATGTTGAAATGTGACCAAATAAGTTCCTTTTACCACCTCTGGTGGCAGTGTTCAGAAGCAAAAAAGTTTTGGAAACAAGTTGGGAACGTATCACAAAAATATTTAAAACTAACTTTCTTATGCAGCCAGAAGTATATCTATTGAATATTTTGGATGGGATATATATTCAAATAAGAAATAAATATTGGAGAATTTTACTATATATTATCTATGCAGTGAGGATAAGCTTTGCTCAAAGGTGGAAAGATGCACATATTTCTCCAACTGATGAGTAGATTTTGAAACTTTATAAAATGGCAGAACTTGATAAGCTAACAATGTCATTAAATAATAAGCTGGTACAACAATTTAGATGCAAATAGAGAGTTTTAACCTCTCTTTGGGAAATTAGAAGGAGGAATTTATCTATAGCATGTTCTGAGGAATAAGTCCAGAAACTTTTTTGATAACTATTGTGTATCTATGGCCATTTCCACACAGGGTTTTTTAAATGGGGCAGAGCATCCTCCAAGGAGGATGTCTGCACCTGGGACCAGACTGGGTCGGACCTACTGAATGTAGATCCGCAGTCCAGCCTGCTCCGAATGACCCCAAGTGGTCATCCAGCGTGCTTTTGAAAGACCGCTAAAAACAGGTCTTTCAAAAGCACGGAGTGTGCCACTGCGAGCCTGCTCCCATATGTAGATTCGCAGGCTCACATTGGTGCAAGCCTGCGATCTGCTGGGGGTGGGCTTTAGGCTGGCGAGCTTCAGCGGTTGGTCGACCCTCGACCAACCGGAAGCCACTATTTTCGTCCCCGGAGCAGTGCGGAGCGGCGGCCACGCACTGCTCTGGAGAAGCGCGGACCAGACCAGGGAGCCCAAAAGTCTGGTGAGTAGCGTCGCGGGGAATTCCCTCGCTCCGTGCAGAAATGGCCTATGTTAAAGTATTATATGCAGTATAATAATATAGTAAAGTAATTTTTGCTGCAGAGACCTTGATAAGCTCACTTGAGTTATTTCAGCAGGATATGCTTATAAGGGAATACTTATCACTGTTTGAAAAGGGAGTTGCCTTTTTGTGTGTGTGTGTTTTTGTAATTATTTATATAATTGTCTTTCTAGCTAATCATTTTTTTTATTGGTCAACTTTTTAAATACTTTTTGTATTATTAATTTTGATATAGACACTTATTTTGATATAGACGCTTATTTTCTTTTTCTTTCACATCTTTCTTTTTTTTATATAGATGTTGTACCTTGATACTTTGATGTGGATGTAATAGTATTCCATTATACAACTTTTTTATAAAAATAAAGGAAAAATGAATAGTGATAAATATTTTTATTAAACCAAAAAGGCTGTGGGGGACTCCAGTATCTCCTACTTAAGAGGCTTCCCACAATCTGGAGAAGTTGCTTTTGGGTACCGCAACTTCCCAGCCAGCATGGCCAACATCTGAGGAGTTCTTGGAGCTATAGTTCACAGAACTAAATTTCCTAAGATCTGGTGCTTCCTCATTCATTGAAGGTATAAGTGCACAAACACACACACATACAAACAGACAGTGTTCATACAAGGGCTTCCATCACTGTGGTTTGAACTATATTTGTGGGATATAGTGGTCTTATCACGTTACACTGTTATAATGCTATTTTTCCACTTTAACTGCCATGGCAATATTGCATGGAATCAAGAGATCTGCAGTTTAGGGAGAGGCATTTAGAACTCCCAGCCAGACAGCGCCAGTGCCTCATCAAACTACAAACCCCAGAATTCCACAGGGCGCAACCAGGACAGTTAAAGTGGAACAATAGTGCTATAACAGTGAAGTGTGATAGGGACCCTCAATTAAAATCCCCTCTCAACCAGGGAGTTCACTGGAAAGCAATGGATTTACTTTATTGTATGTAGCCAACGGCCATCACAACTTTTACACAAGCAGTTAAAACACATATAAAATTGCAGAATAGTTACATGTTACAATTAAAATAATAGAACACATCAATGAGCTATACGATCACTGTATTAGGAATGATTTGTTGAAGTCACTTTTTCTCTGCTAAAACAAGCACATATTTTCCTAGCTGCAACTGTGAACTGGGCCACCAAGTAGGTAATCCTTGCCTGTATGTCTGCAAGAAGCTCTACCGCAATATTCTGAGGAGAGCAGACCCAGGACAGTTGAATTAATGGTAACACAAATCTTTGACGAGGCTCAGAGTAAAGGGGGCAGTATAACAGATAATGAGTTATATCCTCTATCTGGTTGCAGACAAAACCACATTTTCTCTCTGCAATGGGGATACATCAGTATCTCCCTTGAAGATATGCAGAGAGCATCTGCTGAAATCTTAACTCTGTAAATGCCCTTTGAAGCTGCACAAAAGTCAGGTCTTCAAAGTATTGTGGCACTGTGTGGTTGACCTGAATATAAGGATACCAAATAGGAAATCATGCCCCAATTATCTCCGCTCTGTCTCGGTTTGCGTCATGGTTGAAAATCCAACTTTTGAGGTCCCTGTTATTGAGTTTTAAGTAGTTCTCTAATTTGTTGTGGCATTGTTCTGTCCAACCTCCGGCCCTTAATTCCTCCAACCAGCAGAGTTTACTGAGAGAGTCATCCTCGAGCTCATTTAACCTGTGCCAGAATCTTAAGAAGGCCAAATCTATCTTGGTTGCAGATGATGGAATACCAAGCTCTGTCCTAAAGTGAGTTGCTGGAACCCCAGGTGAGAGGCCCAAAATCTGCCTCATAAATTGATTTTGCATTATTTCATTTCTTTCAACTAAACACAGGGTTTTGTGAAAATAAGGAGAGAAGAGAGAATGATAGATGCTGTTCTGAATTCTTTGGAAGAAAGGTGGGGCATAGTTGTAAGGAATAAATAAGCAAACCTCTTTGATAATACACTTTGACGTTAATGAAACCAGTGCTTCAAATCACAGTAGCCATTCTGAAACTTTAGACATTGCAGTCTTTGAACTAAGTCAAACCTTCATACACTTAAAGCAATAAGTGATGAAATAACCAAGTATCAATGGTCCTTTTCTTGGTTCTGACAGGCAAATATCTGAAAAATATTTAAAAAGAAATTTTGGCTTTACAAGCTAAAAAATCAGATTTGCCCGGGTACTTGTTACACACAGTTGAATGAATTTCACTTTTTGAAAGTAAGATATTGATACTAAAATGTATAGTGGTGTTTTTGATCCCACACTTTTGTCTTTGGTTTCAACCACCACTGGAATCTCCCCAAGAACCTATCAGAAACTGAATTGGTTTTTGGGCAGAAAAAGCTTCTCTTAACATAATGTAGAGCTGTTCATAGAATCATAGAATCACAGAATCATAGAGTTGGAAGAAACCCCAGGGGCCACCCAGTCCAACCCCCTGCGATGCAGGAACATGAATCAAAGCATTCCCAACAGATGGCCACTCAGCCTCTGCTTAAAAACCTAAAAAAAAGAAGGAGACTCTACCACACTCCAAGGCAGCAGATTCCACTGCCAGATAGCTCTAACCATCAGGAAATTCTTCCTGAGATTCAGGTGGAATCTGCTTTCCTGCAGCTTGAATCCATTACTCCTTGTCCTAGTCTCTGGAGCAGCAGAAAACAAGCCCACTCCCTTCTTGACATGACATCCCTTCAAATATTTAAACATGGCTATCATGTCCCCTCTTAACCTTCTCTTCTGCAGACTAAATGTATCCAGCTCCATAAGCTGCACCTCAAAGGGCATGGCTTCCAAACTCTTCACCATTTTAGTCACCCTCCTCTGGACACGATCCAGCTTGTTGATATCCTTCTTGAATTGAGGTGCCCAGAACTGGACACAATATTCCAAATGAGGTCTAACCAAAGCAGAATAGAGTGATACCATTACCTCCCTCGATCTGGACACCATACTCCTATTGATGCAACCAAGAATTGCGTTGGCTTTCTTGGCTGCCTCATCACACCACTAACTCATATTCAGCTTGTGATCTACCAAGACTCCTAGATCCCTTTCACATGTACTACCATCCAGCTATGCGTCCCCCATCCTATATTTGTGCATTCCATTTTTTCTGCCTAAGTGTAGGACTTTACATTTGTCTCAGTTGAAATTCATTTTGTTAGCTTTGGCCCAGTTCTCCAATCTGTCAAGGTCATTTTGAAATTTGACCCTGTCCTCTGGGGTATTAGCAACCCCTCCCAATTTGGTGTCATCTGCAAATTTGATCAGCATGCCCTCCACTCCTTCATCCAAGTCATTGATGAAGATGTTGAATAGCACTGGGCCCAGGACAGAACCCATGGCACCTCACTAGTCACTTCTCTCCGGGATGAAAAGCAGCCATGGGTGAGCACTCTTTTGGGTTCGGTCAGTCAACAAACTACCAATCCACCTAACAGTAGCCCTGTCCAACCCGTATTTAACTAGCTTCTTTGCAAGAATGTCATGTTGTTGTTGTGTATCTTCAAGTCACTTCCTAAATATGACATCACTAAGGTGAATCTATCATGGAATTTTCTTGGCAAGATTTGTTCAGAGAGGATTTGCCTTTATCTTACTCTGAGACTGAGGGAGTGTGATTTGTGCAAGCGATGGGTTTTCGTGGACAAGCAGGGATTTGAACCCTGCTCTCTAGAGACCTAGTCAACTACTACACCATGCTGCCTCTCTTAATGTAGAATAGCGGTGAGTAAAGTGTACATTGTGGGTCATATGTGGCCCCATGATCTTTTCTGTGGACTTCCCATTTCCAATGTGAAATGAGAGAGGGAAGAAAAAAGCGATTTGCACCCCACTCATAGAATCATAGAATCATGGAGTTGGAAGAGACCAGAATGGCTGTCTAGTCCAATCCCCTGCCATGCAGGAACACATATTCAAAGCACTCCCAGAAAATGGCCATCCAGCCTCTGTCTAAAAATGTCTAAAGAAGGTGACTCCATCACAGTCTGAGGCAGCATATTCTACCATTGAACAGCTCTTACCATCAGGAAGTTCTTCCTGATGTTTAGGTGAAATCTCTTTTCCTATAGTTTGAATCCATTGTTCCGTGTTCTACTCGCTGGAACAGCAGAGAACAAGATTGCTCCATCTTCAACAGCTTCCAAGAGTAGTGATATTATTCTTCAATAGGTCATAGCTCCTTTCCCAAACAAGAAAAAAGAGACCCTAGACTGAAATATTAGAAGTGGATCTTTGATCACTTCTGTTTTTGATTGGAGGGGCATTTTGGAGTCAAGAATGCATGTGGAGGCTTAAAATTCTACTCTCCAAAGTCACCCAATCCAGATTTAGAATGCTGGCCACCATATTTAAAGCTACAATCGGCAAATTCACAGAGAATAAGGCCATCAGTGGTTTCTAGTCATGATGGCTACATATTGCCTACATGATGCGCAGGAATGTGTTTCTAAATTTCAGCTGGTGGGGATCCTGAGCAGGAGGGCACTGTGCTCAGAACCTGTTTGTGGGTTTTGGATAGGCGTCTGGTTGGCCACTCTTGAAACTGGGATGCTGGACAAGAGAGGCTTTGGGTTCCATCTGCTTATAGAGCTTCATATCTTCTTAGGCTGCTATGGCATACAGATGTTAGTGCTGTTAGATTTGATCCTCCTTCATGCTGAATGCAATGATGTCATTGTATCTATGCTTCCTTTGTACATCTCTTGCAAGGAAACTTTCAAAAGTTCCTGAAATTGGCAAGATTTGATGAAGCAGAAGCATAGAACAACATATTAGATGGTAGTAGGAATAACAACAAAAACATGGTTTGTTCCAGAACAGCAAATATTCTCCTGTCAAACCAAATGCAAAATGTCAGTAGATTTCTTTACTGACATCTCTATTTCAGTTAAGATTTTTTTTTTTTTTTGGAGGAAAAATTATTCTGGATTAGCCCAGTAGAGAGAAAATGAAAGGCCATTACAAAGTCAACTGTGAGGTATAGTTTAAAATAAGGAAAAGGGTGCCAGTATTTTTGATGGCATTAAGACTGGCCAGATGGTCACAGCAGGGGTCAGGAATTATGGACAACTGACCAAAGCAGGAAAGACATATATTAACATTCAGAGTCAGTTATTTTCTGCAGTGTCCTAGAACTGAAATCTCCTTGGGTTGCAACTTATCCTTTCAAAGGAGCATGAAAAAAAAAACACTTGTACCATCTGTTCGCAGCAGAAATCTTCTGTATAGTTATTCTAAATTCTACTTCTCCCTTTTAAGAATAATGTAATAGAAGCTTTGGCTTCCAACCCAAAACATGACACTAGAAAACAAGAATTATGGCTTCAGCTCCCTTTGCTAGAGGACAGATGGTCATGTTTTCATTGAAGCAACGACTTTTAAGTAAAATTTATAGACTACATATGACACATTGTGGACATTTTGCAGAAATCAGAACTGGAAAAAGCTCCTGACTTGGCCATGCTTGCTGGATCATTCTGAAAGCATTGTGCAAAAAAGGAACTATTACAAGCTGTAGCCAATCAATCAATCAATCAATCAATCAATCAATATTTATTAAAAAATCAAGAGATAAGAGGGGATTGTATGTGGGAGCAAGTGACAATTGCAGACAAAAAACCCAGAAGAGGTGTATCATACTGCTGAATCCCAGAGCTGATCCTGGATACATATCCTGCCCTGGCTTCAGATTCACATAGATTAGTGTGTAAATGGTAATCGTATAAACATCACTTAGTCTAGATTTAATTGAGCTTTTCTTTGAACCTACATTTTCTTCCCATCCTTGTTTTGAACTGAGCTGCATTTTCTCCTGCAGTGAATGCAAAAATTCATGTATTTCCCTCTAATTTTCTGCTTATTTCTGCAATTTGCCTCATTTACACAATTTTTGCCATTGGCAAAAGCATGTTGCAATGTGTATGCATTTCTAAGCATGTAGATTTTAGTCATGTGCATTTTAAAATACAAGCATTGTTTTCTGAGCATTTTATTTTTCAGAAATGCCCTGCAAACAAAAGGTTTTAGGATATACAAAAGTGCTATTTTTATCAGGTTTATTGAGTGCAGAAAAATTTCTTTCTATTCATAGCATATGTACCCAGTGATGGTGGAGGCAACTATCTTGGAGCAAGTCAGCCATAAGAATGGCCATGTCATATACATGAACTCTATCCAAAATCAAGTGAATGCCATCTCAACATATGTGCACCAAACCAGTTTACCACAAGCTAAAAGAGCAGGAAGCTCAAGTTGCCCTTTCCCCCTGTGGTTTCTATGCCCTAAAACAGGCCTGCAGATTGCCCGCATGCCATGTAATTATTTAGAAAAACATGGACAGCTGCAGGAAAATCATGGTGCCTGCTTTTAAACCAAACAAATAAAACAATAGCTTTGACCTGAATGTCACATGGGTGCACAAAAGCACACACAGCTCTCCAGCCTAAGGCTTTGGTGCATCTGCCAGAGCTCAACTGAAATAAATCTCAGATATTTAGGCTTCAATACAGTTTCTGAGATGATTTGTCGCTTCATCTGCCTGCATTGCGTGGCTTCATAAGGGTAGGCCCTTGATGTTCCTTTGTTCTTATCTGGATTTAAGAGGTCAGTTTAAGGTCTTTATGGTTCTTAATTCCTTTAATACTGGACTGTTGTCATCATGCCACGGTCTGTACAACCCTGAATGGAATCAGCGGGGCCTGGGAATAAAATTTCATCTTTGCATTCACTTTTGTGGTTCATCGGTTCCACAGAATATTAGCCTTAGGCTATATTTTCCTGAAATTTTAAAGAATCAACAATATCGGGCTAGAGCTTATATAAGAATCCCCTACAATCTCCTCTCCAGCATGGCATAGCTCAATTGGCTGGTACATTCTGGGAATTGTGGTCCAAAAAGAATTTTTTTTTCTAAGATCTGCTCTGGGAAATAGGAATCAATTCCCTGCAGGAACAAGCACCACATACAGAAGAATAGTAATAGGGTTTGTAAAGTCAAAGGCTTTCACAGTCAGAATCCATAGGTTGTTGTGGGTTTTCCGGGCTTTGAGGCTGTATTCTATTAGTATTTTCTCCTGACATTTCACCTGCATCTGTGGCTGGCATCTTCAGAAGATCTCATGAAAATCCTCTGAAGATGCCAGCCACAGATGCACGTGAAAGGTCAGGAGACAATACTAATAGAACATGGCCTCAAAGCCCGGAAAACCCACAACAACCTAGGTAATAGGGTTCTTTCCATGTGTATGCATATGTGCAAGCCATCCAGTGGAGCATTATGTGAATTGGGCAAAGTGGGTTTTTTCTTCTTAGCCCAGGGTATCCAGTCTACTGTGTATGTGCAAAATAAAGAGCTACATAGGGAAACTGGAGGCAGATACAAACCTTGGAATAGATTTGCCTAGTAATTATGCTTGCAGTGTGAACCTGTCAAGAGAAAACAAAAGTTAGAAAGTTGTCTTGAAATATATCAAAGGCCTTCTTTTTCTCCAGGCACTCCATATTCAAAACCAAAACTTTGGCCTTATTGAAAGTGTCACATAGACCAGTTTTTTTCAAGATGACTAGGATGGAACCCACCTACCCCCATCCAGGCTGACCCTACAGTTCCAGTCCTTAGACTCTATCACTCAGTTTGCCCATACACTCCTAAGATCCCTCCCTGGATCTGGTACTCAGGCCTCAGGGTCACCTTGAGACAAGTGGATGTGTTGGTTCTTGGGTTCAGTATGGTAAAGTGTGGCCAGTCCTCTTTGTAAATAATTAAATTAAAACATTCAGACAGAGATATGGAATCATATTTTATTTCATTTTATTTTATTTTGGTAATGGATAGAATAAACATCTAGTGTTATGCCGGTTCATCTCACAGTACATTGTAACACCTCAATTTCATACAAGGAACATTTCTCCCTGAAGTCTCACCTCCCCAAACCCTATTCATATGACTTCCTTTCCCCTTTTCCTAATGGGTCCTATCCAACTCTTCTTGTCAAGTTTCAATCCATTCTTCTAGGTCCCTCATCATATCTCTATTTCTACTTGCTCTGTCTCTTATTTCTGACTGGCCCCATCTAACCATTCAGCAGGACAAACTTCCAGGCTACATTCTTTCACTCCATACGTCTGCCCACAAAACACTCTGAAGGCTATTATTGGATGGCTTTTCACTTCATCATGACTTACCCTACCTTCCTGACCATTGATAGGTAAGAAGTGGCATTAAATCAAGGCTGAGGCCTTATTCACTGGTTGCATAGGGCAAAATTACAATGCTGCAGTACTGGATTGTGCCACAGTGCAAGCAATCATATAACAGGTGGCATGATCATGCACCTTCCCATGGGCAACAGTTACTCTAACTCCCCAACCATCCCTTGGAATTGCATGGACCAACCCTTCTAGACAGTCATCCTAGACTTGCAGGAAGGATTGCACTGATGTCACAGGGTTTGTGCAGCCCTGAATAGGATCCCAGCCTTGCACACCTTCTGAGAAAATCCAACTGCTTGCACAATTGCATTTGCATCTGTGTAAAGCCACAGGGGAATTTCAATTACAGCCCACCAGGAAGGAGGCAGGTTGAAAGAGTGGTTTAAATGTAGTTTGTTGCAACAGTGGGGAGTGGGAGTAGCAGAGATGCTTAACACTAGGGCCATTTCTGCACTAAACAGTTATAGTGTTATTATTCCACTTTCAACATCCTATGGAATCCTGGGGTTTGCAGGATTGGCCCCTCCCTAAACTGCAAGCTCCAGGATTCCATAGGATGCTGAAAGTAGAATAATCGTGCTATACGAGTGTCGTGAGGAAAGGGCCATAGGCTTCACCATTTCACTGTTGTTTGGAACTTGCCCAGCTGCCTAGGAGATAGTTACTTGTGGGGAAATCTTTATAGGATTGGTCAAGTTTCTCTAGTTTTTATTTAAAACTTTGCCACAAGAACCTAGGACAGAATCTGGTTTTCAGGAAGTTGCTATAGGTAGGGCAAGGTGGTAGGTTCAGTACTGGTTGAGGGGGAGAAATAGAAATCAAAATTGCATGAGTATTCTGAGGCATCTTTTAGGATTAAGGGAGCCCCTCTAACTAACCAGGGCTTTCAAGACCACAAGATTAGAAGGGATAAGAATATACCACAGGTGGGAATAATGCATTGTCATGCATTGTCATTTGGTGACTCCCTGGTTTTTATACATTTTTGGTAATATATATATATTCCTTGTCCCAATCTAAAATGTATGCAAATCAAAATATACTTCAGAAACCTATTAGATAGTTTTAATTAGAACAGATCCATTGAAATGGTGACTCTATAGACTAGTAAATCCTATTGGTTCAATGGTCTTATTCTAGGGAGGTCTAACACTAGGATGCGAGCCATACTGTTATTTTTCATCTCATCCTTTTGACTCTGGCTTCTGTCACTATTCTAAAATCACCACCACCACCACCAGAACATATCTAAAACCGAATATGGTTCTCAGGCAAAGAAAGTTCCACACCCTTACTTACATCCAACATGAGTAACATATTTCCAATGTGTCAAAAAGACTAGTTTTTTGTTCCTCAAGGGTCCCTGCACCCCCAAATGTTTTGAAGGCCTGGCTTTCTTTTGGTCCTGAAGTAGGCAACAACACTTCCCAAAACATTTTGCCACTTGTGGACCATTTTGCTCCTCCCAACATACTAACATGACCAATAGCTATCTTCCAAGATTAGGGGTGTGCTATTGGCTATTTTTGGCAATATATATATTCCTACTTTTTCAGGGTTATAGGAAAGAATGTAGGGATAGACTTCCAGGGACCTAAGGGTGGGTGGGAGGTTAATGTGCCCCAACCCTTGGTAATTGCCCATCCTTGGGGCAGAGCCTCCTTATAAATATGATAACAGGGACACAGACAGGAGAAATACTAACCATTGGCCCCAAGACAAGCTCACACAGAAAAGGAAGATGAACAAATGCATTTCTCCCTCAGTTCTATATGGGAACTGCATCAGAAGTTGGGAATTTGTATATTAATTTTGAAGATAAGCTTTTGGAGATCACATCTCCTATAAAGTTCAATGAACGGTGTTTTTCATTTTCAACAGATTTGCTAAACATTGTCCCTTCATTTAGGTGTTACTGGAGAAAAAGTTACATCATTTCTTTTTATTTGGAACTGTCAGGCTGTCCTTCCTGAAATGGTTGCACAACAAGATCGCTATTTAAACATTCATAATAAATTTACAAACGTCATTTGCTGCCCTATAGTGAGCCAAATTTCCGGTTTTGGGGGGGGGTGCTAATCTTCTTTAGAGACCAGATCAATGGCTTCAAGGTCAGAAGACCAGACATCAGAAGTGGCAGAGCATGACCTTATTTAGGTATTTGGACTCTATCAAATCAGATAGTCAATGTCTAATCAGACTTGCTCTTTACCACTTCCTTGGATTTATTGTGAAAAATGAGTTTAATGGTGCAAAGAAGAGCTGGTTTTCTATTATGACTTATTGGTAATTTGCCTTTCATACATTCAGAATTATTAACTAATAAGAGAATACAAACAAAACGTATCTATATATACAAGGCTGTAGCAATGGTGGGGGACAACTGAAGTCATTGCCCATGCAGTTCAGAATTCTGCCCCCAAATGATTTTTTTTTCCTTTAGTCTTCAAATTTCCAGCATTGCAGCTGAGCAGTTAGAAATCCAAAGAATAGAATATGTTAAAATCTTGCAAAAGCTAAACACAAGGACTTCACAAGCTTATTAAAAAGTCTTTCAATGCACATACACTTTGAATGCTGTAGGATTCAACTGTGGTGCATCTATAATTTGTGTTGCAAATCCATTCTTAACTTTGACACGTGTGCTGACAAAATACAGGTGTTCCATACTTCATCAGAGAAAAGCAGGTTTCATCATCTTGGCTTTTAAAAGTAACATATTTCAACAGAATTTCAAGTGGACTCTTTTCCAGTTGATTTGCAGAGAAATTCAGATCATTACACCAATGTTTTGCATCAGAAATTACTATATTTTAAATTCCTTCCTTCCTTCCTTCCTTCCTTCCTTCCTTCCTTCCTTCCTTCCTTCCTTCTTTTCTGGAAAGCTATACAATATGCTTTCTAATTAATTGGGGTGGGGGGAGTAATTTTTGTCATCTATGAAAACATTTTCCCCGCAGAAGCCTTTTTTATAGTAACAGATGGCCAAACTCTTCTGACTCCCTAATTTTTGTCCCCAACTTTGATGAAAATTGCATATATTCAGCAGAAATGAGGAAACTGCTGCTTCTGGATTGTATGTGCCCCGCCCCGGGGGGCTTTTTTATTGCTCCAAATTTATGTGCCCAAATCCCTCCAACCACTATACCATCTCTCCCAAAATTGGATGGGGCATCAAAATCATCCCCAAAACAGCAAATCATCTCTACACACCTTCCAAATCTTCAAGAATTATCTGAAAACAGCCACAAATGGAAACTGAAAATTAATTCTGGTTTCATTGTGGCCTCATGATACATGATTCATGGGCTGGTACGTCCTCTAGTGCGGAGAAGATAGGGCAAAATTTGGGCCCCATATCAACTTAAGGCATACAACAACAAACAACAAAAACAACAATAAAATATTAATGGAGTTTGGTGATGTTTTGAGTTTGACACAGAGTGCTAGTAAGGCTGTGGTTCAGATTCAGACAAATCCCAAAAACTGAAGCAAACAAGACTGATTCAGACAAACTCAGGAAATATCTGAACTGAAGCAGGCCTTCTCTCAAGTGGACTGAATCTGAAGACTCCTGAAAATTTGTTCAAAATTTGATTTGGAGGGATATGGAGAACAAAACAGTAGATCTCCAAAAACTGACACATTTCTCCTCAAAGTCTCCATGTTAGGCAGAGGTGAGCAAAGTGTAAGCCATGAGTTTCATTTTGACTTTCTGGTCTGTTTTTGTGACCTCTAGGGCTCCCAGGGGTCAAAAAAAAAATTCAAAAAAAATGTTTTGCTCCAAAATATGGAGGGCATTTCTACCATATCTGGCGATTGCTTAGACCCCGTATTTTTTTTTCAAAGAAGGTTTTTTTGCAGGGGGGCTTCAAAATACCTTCAATGGAGCTTGAGAGTATTTTATATTTATCTCACGAGGCCAGTTTAGGCCCAGGAGATGCTTTTTTTTTTTTTGAAACAGGAAATGAGCAGGAAGTTACTTCTTCTCACTTCCTCTTTTTTTTAAAAAAGGCCTCTTCTGGATCTAGGGACACCCAAAAAAATATGATGAAAATGCCCACTATGTCTCCTAGAGGGTGTTTGGGTGCTAAAAAAAAAATTGTTGTGAGGGGAGCAGATGTGGTTGGGAAGGCAGTCCTCCAAAGACCCCTGAGGGGTTATGTGGCCCTCTATGCTTCCAAAGTTTCCCTCTCCAATATAAGGAAAACACCAAGACTGGGAAAGCAGGGAAGAAAAGTAATTTTGTGACAGGCACCTCTAGCTTCTAAGCTCAAAGAATATTTTTAATCAGGGCTGTTGGATCCTAGCACTCTGGTGGAGGACTAATGTAGTGTTCAGCATCTAAATCTTTTCAAAACTTTTGTAAACTTCCTTGAAATAAGTGAATAAATAATGATATAAATAAAGAAATAAAGTAAAAAATATTGGTAATTCTCTTCCACAAGAGCAGAAATGCAACTGCAGCTCCCAAGATCCTTTACTCAGCATGGCTATTGCCCATACTGTGGGAAGCATTCTGGGAGTTTTTACTCTAGAGATGTAATGTTTCCAAGCTCTGTTTTGGATCGATTGTGACAAGGGGCCTACTTTAACGGCCAGAAGTATTAGTATCAGACCATTCTTCTAACAGAGGGTCCATTCTCCCTACAGCATTATAGTGCAATTATTCCACTTTCATAGAATCATAGAATCATAGAAATGTAGAGTTGGAAGAGACCACACGGGCCATCCAGTCCAACCCCCTGCTATGCAGGAACACCCTCAAAGCACTCCCAACAGATGGCCATCTAGCCTCTGCTTAAAAACCTCCAAGGAAGGAGACTCCACTACACTCCGAGGCAGCACATTCCACTGCCGGACAGCCCTGACCGTCAGGAAGTTCTTCCTGAGGTTCAGGTGGAATCTCCTTTCCTGCAGCTTGAATCCATTGCTCCTTGTCCTGGTCTCTGGAGAAGCAGAAAACAAGCCCTCTCCTTCCTCTACATGGCATCCCTTCAAATATTTAAACATGGCTATCATGTCCCCTCTTAACCTTCTCTTGTGCAGACTAAACGTACCCAGCTCTCTAAGTCTATCCACATAGGGCATGGCTGTCAGGCCTCTCACCATTTTGGTCACCCTCCTCTGGACTTGCTCCAGCTTGACCATGTCCTTCTTGAATTGGGGTGCCCAGAACTGGACACAGTATTCAAGATGAGGTCTAACCAAAGCAGAGTAGAGTGGTACCAGTACCTCCCTTCATCTAGACACCATACTCCTATTGATGCAGCCGAGAATTGCATTGGCTTTCTTGGCTGCCGCATCACACTGCCGACTCACGTTCAGCTTGTGGTCTATGAAGACTCCTAGATCCCTTTCACACATACTGCTATCCAGCCACGTGTCCCCCATCCTATATTTCTGTATTCCATTTTTTCTACCTAAGTGTAGGACCTTACACTTCTCTCTGTTGAATTTCATTTTGTTAGCCTTGGCCCAGCTCTCCAATCTATCCAGGTCATTTTGAATTTTGATCCTGTCCTCTGGCGTATTAGCAACCCCTCCCAATTTGGTGTCATCTGCAAATTTGATGAGCATGCCTTTGCTGTCAATCTGTGGAATCCTAGGAATGGCAGTCTGGTGAGGCACTAGAGCTTTCAGGCTGAGAATTTTCAATAGCCCTCTCTAAACTGTTCATGCTAGAATCCATAGCAAAACACCATGGCAGTGAAAGTCATAGTGCCATTAATCTGTAGTGTAAATGGGCCTCAGCCCTATGTGATTGAGTTCAAAAGCAAAAATATTTTATTTTGGGAAACTAATATCATTAGATCACACATCGCTATTGATCATCTGCACTAGAAATCAGATCTCCCATTTTGCTAAGAAATCACTGTAGTGAGAAACAGGGCTTTTTCCATAGGACAGTGCCCACTCGGCAAGGGGACACAAGAGGAGCAGGACACACCCAGCTGGTGTGATCATGGGGTATATCATTAACGGAAAAACTCCATCAATGGCCCCCAGTCGCATGAACCTTCCATCGCAGCCGGCCATGCAGAAGGGCTGGAAGCATGATCATGTGATTCTTTCCCCACTGCAGCATGGGAAGAAGGCCAGTTGCAGTGTGGAGGAAGAAGCATGTCCCTCGTGCCACTTTCCACAGTCAGCCAGTCGGGTACAGATGGGAGCATTGGGGACATGTTCCCATCCCAGCAGAAGCGCTGCCAGAATTGTGATGGGATGACACAGGAGAATGTTGTGCACCAAACTCCTGGGGGGATGTGAGGTAAAAGGAAACCTCCCCTCACCAAATCTCATCCAGATGTTTTTGACTTCAATTCTCATCAGTCCCAGGCAGTGTGGCCAATGATCAGGACTTCCAGGGCCTGTCATCCAAAACATCTGGATGACACCAGGTTGAAAAAGGCTGTTGAAGGACAATTTCTAAACTGCAAAGGAAAACTAGGGCTGGAGCCAGAGGAGAAAAAAAAATGAAACAAAAGAAATATCTTCCCCCTCATCCAGAAAGTGCTACATTCCTGTTAACATTGTTCTGAAATCAAAAAAGAGAAAATCTTTTATGTTAGCTAACAGTTGGAGACGCTTCTTAACTAATTGACTCATCAATAAATATTGTGTTCCAAATGCATCCGTAGGGAATGGACTAGAAGGGAAGCCAGAAACTGCCTAATTAACCTGGAAAAGGAAGAGAGATGCTTTTCCAGTGCCAAATCCTGCACTTATTGTTATATCCCATCACATGACCCATGAATCTAATAACCCAAACCAACAGAGAAATTGTACAATGAGGTATCCCATGCATTTCCTGAGGTTCATAATGGCAACCAAACAGTCCCTAGGTGCAACTCCCCCAATCCAAGCAACCATTAACCAGCTGCAAATGTGCACCTGGCCATGATCAAACCACCACTGCACAACCAAGGAAAAAGGAGAAGGCACCTTCAGTTTAAATGCAGCACCCATTGGAAGCATATAGGAACTGGAAGGCCAGAGGTTACTTTAAAAGATTACTTTTAAAAACAATTAGTTACAATTAGTTACAATTCCAAGGGACCTATAATTAATTACAGTTTTTAAAAACAAATCTTTGCCTTCTTATTAATTAATATTAACGAATAAAGTAATTCTGTTATTTTTTTAAAAAAATAATGGAATGCTACAAGCAGACAACCTATAATAAAAACACTCTTAAAAAATAAAGACATCCCTGTAACTGTAGAAGTAACTACAGTGGTTATATTTACACCAGAAAAAAAAGAAGGGAAGTTATATCTTGTTGTATTACAATTATAATATAGATATTGGTTATGCCTTTGACTGCAAAAAGGAAATCGTTACACATTAACTTGTTGTTACCACCGCAATCTGGCCTGGCCTTGGTGAGCCAAAGATATCATTTTTGATATCATAATTCGGCCTTCTGCCACCAGCTAAGTGTTTGTGAGGCCCCGCCGAACAAGCGCGAAGCTAGGCATGGACGATACTTGTTGCTGCTATCACACACCAGATATTGCCAGATCCGCTTGAGGGAGAGACCTCCCAAAACAAACACTTTAATTAAACCAAAGGGCTCTCTCCCTGAGAGAACACCCTAGCAAGCTAGGCACTTAACGGCCGAGCTAGCCGCATCTACATACCGGTCATACTATTGTCAATTCGGCATATAATTCAATCATGTAAATTCTGACCTTTCGGAGGCTTTGTCTCCAACCCGAAACTCATTGTTCTCACCCGAGACCAGACTAGCCTGCGGTCGTTCTTTTCCCTATAAAAACCCCCAGTTTTGGTAGTTCAGTGGACTTTGCTGGACCTGGCCGAACTCCACTGGAACTTTCGCTGAATCACTTGCTGAAATCACTTGAAGCTCCCGTCAGAACTTTTCCTCGCCTCACTGCCGCTTGGTCCAGCAGATTCCCCTCGGCCTCCATGCCGGGTTTCCTCCTCTTCAATTGGTGTCTCCAGGACTTTGGACAGGTGGCGTATTGCCCATTCCCCAAATTCTCTTTCTTTCCTTTTCTAGTTAGGACTGTGATTGTGTTTTATTATTTTTGTTTAATAAAAACTGTTAGTATTTTGAAACTGCTTGACTCCTCACTGACCTGAACCAGTATACATAGGATAAAAGATCCCGTTGCATTGCCCTGCCAATCGTTAGCCAAGAGAGTGCTCCAGCTAATTCCCCCATCTTGCTTCTTGTTGTTTGGTTATTTGGGCACCTCTCCCGGGACCCCAAATTTACAGGGTAACATTGTGACATGAGACTAACTAGATGCAAGATCTGATCTACGCCATTACCGAGTCAACGCAAAAGAAGAAGTGCAGGTCTACTGAAGCTTTCCATCATTTTGAAGTGAAGTTAGACCTTGTTTGTTAGGATAGCTCCAAGAATAAGGACAGAGAAATCTATGTTGATATGTTGCCAACTCCTTCCTATTTCAAGGGGGGGGGGGAATGAGGAAGCTGTCTGTTATTTTAAACTTCCGGGCAGCTAAAAAGAGCTGATTACCCCAAAAGAAAAGCAAACTGAAAAAGAAGAAGAAATCTTAGCTGTGCTTGGTTTGTCATCCTCTTTTCCAGTGACACTGAAACCTAACCATGCATCTAAAACTGGGATGGGAGGAAGATGGGCTGGCACAAAAGCAAGGATTTAATATCCTGAAATGAAGCCAAGTAGCTTCCTTTGCTCAATGCTTGCTCTTCTTGCTTCATTCTAAATGTTTGTCCTGATTGGAGCATAGCCAAGAGGTGGATACTAAACATTTCCAGCCAGTCACTGCTAATGTATGTTGGAAAAGTCTTTCCTTGATGCAAGCTTAAAAGTTGGCAGGCAGATGTAGAGGAATGACATATCAGCCTTGAGATGAGTCAAAAGACACAGGGAAAAATTGAAGGTGAGCTGAGGTTTCAAGAACAGACCAACCTGTTGTTAGAGGCAAAGGACAAAGATGGTCTCCTTCATTACATCTACAGAAAGTAAACTAGGCCCTTTCTGCAGCATACCTCAATATCAAGATAATTCTGTGTTCATCATAGCATTGCCATTTCCAGGTTGGAACAGTGATGTATCTTGCCTAAACAGTGCCTAGGACGAATGTGGAAGTTGAGCCCCTACCTTCTTACTCCTATCCCCACCTCTACATGTATGACTTTTTTGCATCCTCCTCCTGGCACTGGTGCCCAGGGAACTTGCCCCACCCTAGATATGCCTCTAGGTTGGAATCAGTATTAAAACCCTGCCTCCAGCACCAGTGGATGAGCACCAGCATTGAAACTCGTGTATCTTCCACAGCAGTGTCTTTGACCACTCCCCATCCCCACTGTCCCACCCTGTTCTCACCCTGATTGTTCTTTTTTATTATTTTTTTCTTGGAAGCATGCTAACGTTAACACAGTGGACTGGGCTAACTGGATCATGTCAGCCAGCTGCTAATGGTAATAAAGAGATTTTTAAAAAAAATTAAAATTCAAAGAGGACATGCAAAGTATCACACGGCGGTGGTAGGAATTGAAATTACCATGCCATGTGCTCCTTTGTCCCCTTCTTCTTCTGTGTTTAGCACTGATGCAACAGAAGCAGCCAGCTGGCTGCTGGGCAGAGATTGCCCTAGGAGTCACAGAGGGAGGGACAGGCTGGGAATGCCCAAGGCCTACCCACTGCTGGATCAACAAGAAGAAGAAGCCACCATGAAAGAACTGCACTCACCCAGCTGATGCAACGGTCACATGAAAGGGAGGTCAATGACAGTTTCTCCCTGATAATGAAAAAAGAACTGATTAGGCATGCTTGGGAGTGGGATAGCAGCTGGTTAGTGATGACGTCATGTGGTAAGATGGCTCCTAGACCAGGAGCAAGGAGTAGATGAGGCAGGTTGATGACATCATGGTGAAAAGGCTTTGGACTGGGGACAGACCAGTATCCTACCTCAACCAGTGGGAGGCAGAAGAGATTAGAGCAGTGCTTCCCAAACTATCACTTCAGATGAGGAACTGACAAGTGTTTTTTTACAAGTGTACCAAAGCATGTATCATATTTGTATCTATTGGCTATAATTGTTTCTTTCTTTTCTGGAAACTTGCTAGGGACCAGCAAGTAATAGCTCATGGATGGGCACCAAGCTACAAATCAGTATTTTGAGTAGAACTGGCTTAAAGGATGCAGGTCAGCATACCTAGAACACATATTATTTATTCATTAAGTCATTTATTTATGCCCTACCTCTCCCACAGAATTAAGATTTTAGATAGTTCTGATATGCAACACACAGCTCTGTCCTCCATCAAAAGCAAAAGCCCAGGGCTGCATACTCCTCCAACTGTCCCAATTTGGCAGAGACAATACCAATTAATCCTCTGCCATCCCACTTTTCAGCTGCTTTTAAAATGTCTCAGTTTCTGTTTTGTCCTCCCACTTTCCTCCTTTTTCCTCAGCTTCCTTAAAATGCTACAAACTAAAGCAGTTTGTACCCAATTAACTCTGCAGTGGGGAAAGAAGAGTAAGGGGTGAAATTTTGACCTTCCCAGTAGACTCAGGGAACAGCTAACGCTGCAGCCTCTTCTAGTGTATGTGTTCTTCCTCATTCATAGCTTTTGCCATTTTGACCACACTGATGTTGCTTGGCCACACATGTCCTGGGTTTCATCAGTGAAATGCTCAAATGTAATGGGGTTGCTGTCCTTGTATCCTCTGCATCACTCAGCATCTACTGCATGAGACAAACACCTCAAATTCCTCATGGCAGAACCAAACTTGTGAGGTTGTACGGGGAAAAGGTGCCATAATTGCTGTCATCTTTTCTGTTTTTTTCTGCTGCTATGTATGCAATAGTTGCTTGATTCACAGAAATTAGGATGGGAAGCTTGTGTTGTTACTTGGGATTTGACACCATCTCTGGGAAAGATTGTCCATTTTTCAGCTCGTTGGCAGGTGTCTGTTAAAGGCACAGTAACAGGGCCAATAATTTCTAGCACTGCAAGATGTTAAAACTTCAGCTGAGCATTTGGAAATATAGTTTAGGCATCCATAGAAAAAGGTTACCAAGGGAATGTGAACCCAGCACAGTTACCAAGGGAATGTGAACCCAGAAAAAGCAAGAGTTCTACATATGAATGATTTTCAGTGTCTCAATATCTGTAATTCTAGAAATTTGGAGAGTGAAAGAAAATTGCAGGGAGGAGGCGCAATTCTTCTTTAGAAGCACAACCCCATCACCCTCCCATAACTACACCATGACTTTAGCTGCTCTCCTTTTTGTGTTTCTGCTTGTTAGCATAGATCACTGATAGCTGTGGAAAGAACTATGGCCAAATCTGTTCCATGTTAAGAATGGATGAGGTAATGTTTGCTACAGATCCGTTCTTCAATCCAGACCATCTTTGTTAGAATGTTGTGGAGTAAATATAGATGATCCACCCCAGGTTCTCCTTTGTGTGTTGGGAAGACTTGCAAGAATGACCTATGGCTTTGGAGAGGGAAAGGTCTATAGAGTAAAGCCTGCATCTTGCAATTATTTGAGGAGCCTCTTTCCTTTCTTTCAAGAATTCCAGCAGGCATTTCACATTGCACAATTACAGCACAATGGTTCCACTTTAATTGCCATGGCAGCATCCTCTGGAATCCTGGGATGTCTAGTTCTAGAAGGGATGTTTAGACTGGTCAGTAGTCTCACCAAACTACAAACTCCAGGATCTCATAAGATGTTGCCACAGCAATTAAAATGGAATCATAGCCCCATAATTATATAGTGTGAAAAGGTCCAAGGGTTCTAAATACATGAACTGGGCACTGGTGGAACAGCCCCCAGATTTGTGCAGACATACAAAACAAATGTGTGGGCTACTTTGACTTACAAGTGCTTCAGTTTGTATTGTTAGTTGGATCTGAAAAAAACAACAGTATAAAATACTGTTATTGTCCCAAACTGCTTTAAGCTTCATCCAGGCAAACAGGACATTTTAGGCTTTCAGAGTCAAGTTTGGTTACAGACTGAATATTAGCTATACAAGATAAACACGTTATGATATCGTCAGCCAAAGAGTAGAAGACAATGTCCTCAAGTTTCAGCTATCTGCCATGTACAGAATTCTTACTAGAGAAAAAGTAGCCAATTCATAGAATTTGTATTGGATTCATGTTTTGCAAACAAGAAGGGCTGACCTCTACTAAAAATATAATGTTATGCCTGATGTGAACATGTTTTTTGCCTCTGAGTGTTTGGATACTAAAGAACAGCCTGTTGACTCTAGTCCTACAAATACTTCTGAGGACACAAGGCATTGTCATACCCTTCAATATACTGAAATTCTCACCAAGGTCAGAAAATACCAGATTAAAGGACTCAGTGGAAGTTTTTTATCTACTTAGTTAAAGAAGAATCCTGTACCTTTGCTGAGAATTGGGGCTGACATAAATTTAATGATGAATGAGCAACCATCTATTCCTCTTAGAAAATTATTTGCAGTAGGTAGGACTACCGTATTTTGAAAAGCAAAAAAGGACATATTTACCAATGGACTGCTTCAAACCACCAATCACTATGATGTCTCTCACTTTAAATATCTCTGAAAAGAAAGACATGTTCTGGAAAAGGAGGATGTATGGTAATCCTAACAATAGGCCAAAAAGCTATGAAATTAATGTCTGACAGATATTTTAGTATTTAAGCAAGACCGGGTGTGGTAGCGAAGTGGCACTTCAGATGCTATTCCAACATCTGGAGGTCCACAGGATTCCATCCCTTGGCTAGACCATGGGAGGAACATGGATCATTTCATGTAGCTGTCTCCTTAAGCCTTTCGGCATGTACTCAGCTCTGAGTTTCAGTGAGCAATTGTGAGTAAATCAGTTCTTGTTGTCATCTGAACAATGTCATCTTGAAAGGCTTCTATATCAATCATCCTTCTTATTGGAAACTCCAGGGCAATGCATTTCCCTTGCAAACTAACCAATCAAATGCATGTGATCGACAAGCTGCAGGAGAAAGAAATCATGAAGTCAGTTATAATTCCAATAAATGGTATCAAAACCATCTTGACACAGTATCATCCAAATGTAAATTGAACACTGCGGAAGAGGAGTCCCTGGCTAAAGTAAATAAATAAACTTGCTGATGCCACTGCAAAAATTCTGCACTTCATGAAAAAACAAACATCTAAGCATGTAATGACATCTATAGTACAGATACATGCACACTCCTCAACTGTTCCTATTTATCATTTGGAATAACCCACAATATGCATTGAAAACACCACCTTATAAATTTCCACATTCCAGCTCTACATCTCAGGAGGTTGACTGGGATGCAATGAAAACTGACAGATGCACCAAGGGGTTTGCAAAACATTTGGAAGTATCAGCTGGATTTTATATTTTATATTATATATTATAAAATGGGAGATCATCCATTATTTAGTAGTTTGTTGTTCCCAGAAGTCCTAGCTGCAACCTGAAGATATCATGTTACCTATTACAGCTGATTTTAAACATCCACAGACTAGGGTTGCAGGTGAAATAAAGAACAGGGGCCCTGTCTCTTTTATGGTTGTGGAGAAAGGAGAATTCAGCAGGTGCTGGTTTTCACACAAAACCCCCACCTACTCAAATTCCTTCTTCTGTGTACCCATTTAAAGTACAGGAGCTCGGTCTTGTTTTTCACCTCCAACCCTACTATACAGCCCTCTTCCTGTATTTCATCTTAAAACTCTGCCCGTTCAGGCCATTTCTGCATGAGGCGAGGGAATCGCTCCATGCCGTTACTCACCAGATCTTCTGGCTCCTCGGTCTGGTCCAGGGTGAATCGGAGCAGTGCAAGGTCTTAGATCCGCATTGCTCTGGCTTCCAAAATGGCAGCTTCCAGTTGGTCGTGTGTCCCCACCAACTGCTGAAGCTTGCCACGCCTAAAGCCCGCCCTCTGCAGATCGCAGGCTTGCATTGGTGTGAGCCTGCGAATCTGCATGATGGAGCAGGTATGCAATGGTGTGCTCTGGAAAAATGAGAATCCTCTTTTCTCCAGTCTTTAAAAGCGCGCTGGAGGACCAGCTGAAGGCGTTTCAGAGCGGACTGAGGTGCGGATCTCCGGTAAGTAGTCTGAACCTAATCCGCTCCAAGGTGTAGACGACCTCTGTAGAGGACACACTGTGCTGTTTTAATTCCCCCGTGCGGAAAAGGCCTCAGACTTCCTGTTTTCAGCATTAAATCAGCCCCGTTTCCCCTGCCATCTGCTTTTAGAAGACCTTGCCTGATGAAGATCTCTGGAGATCTCTGAAGCTTGGCCATGTGTTTGTGTTCTTTTGATTAGCCCAATAAAACTATTATACAAATGTGAACAGTGGTGCTCTGCTCATGATATGGCAATGAGCACTTCCAAACATTATGGAGAAGAGAAGACCTCACTGTTTCTGATAAAACACTACCTCTATTTGTTTTCTTTTACAAAATCAGTTCATCAGTTGATTACTCCCCAAATGTATTGCAAGTCTAAGGCTCTGCTTGGGAGCATTACTGCTGAAATACACTGCAGTTGTTAAACATTAAGGTCAAAAGCTTGAGACTCTTTAGCAGGACTCTAATATTTGAAAGGTAGAGTGCCAGCCTTCTTCTGCCTGCTGTTCTATTGCTCTCCCTAAAACACATATACACATTCCTCATCTTGGGAATGGAACAGTGGATAGTGAGTGATGAAGATCTATAGCAGTGATGGGAGTTTTTTTTGGCTTGAGTTGCTGACAATTTCAATAGATTTCCTATAAAACCTTGAAGAGTAGATATGGAGTCTAAGTGAATACTCTACAAATGAAATTATTTCATGTAAGTATTTACAGCACCTCCCTTCCTGTTTCTGAGAACCTTTTTGAAAAACTGCAGACTTTCACCCCTGCCTCCAAGGAATGTCAAACTAGAAGTGTCTTGGTGTAGACAGGCTGGTTTAGGACATTCCTTTAAAAACAGAACTATCCTGACAAATCCATTTATGCTGACAGCCATTCCTGAAGACAGGTAAGTTATCTGCACAAATTCTTTGTTCTTCCTCTACAATGTTGGAAAAGGGAGGTGTCTACTCTCACTGCAGTAGCCTAAAATGAACTCTCGCTCATGCATCTAAGCCAACCTCCATCCAGTTTGATATTTACTTTTGGATGTACTCAAAATCAGAGCTTTAAAATATTGCTTCATGGACTAAAACTGCCAGAATATTCCAGCCAGCATGGCCAGGGAGCATGCTGGACTAGGAGATTTTAGGTGCTGTATTCCAATAAGTTATGCTTCTGAGTTCTGCTCAAAATAAAAACCTCATATCCAAAGCTCCAGGTCCCCAATCAATTTATTTTAAAAGGTGGCACCATTCCCTGAAGATCTAGTTCATCAGTTAGACAACACAGTAAAGAACTTCACAATCTTATGATTGTTCACTGCTCCAAATGCCCTGATCACAAATCCCTTGAGGTTAATGAGTGATATTTTCTCTTTGATGTTTCTTTGCAGCCTAAATGTCAAGGAGCGCTTTTCTCCTCATCTGTGCTAAACCCAACTGCCTGATCCAGAATACATTACATTAACTGCATAAAAAGGCTTCAACACAGAACAGAATACAATTAGCGTGCTTGGATTTTTGTACCATGTTCATTTAAATTTTGGTTTTTTAAAAAACAAATTAACAAAATAAACAGGCTAGCAGCTTTCTGATTTCTTACCACACATATACGAAGTTTTCAGAAACAGCCATCCCATCTCAAGGGGGTTTTGCCCTCTGGGTTCAGGTGAACATATGTTGGGCGGAGAATCACAAAAGCCTTGCTAAAAGTAGCCCTAGTTATAGAACTTGTACAATTTTTATAGAAAAGGAGTTTTCTATTCTTGATGTTGTTGTTGTTGTTCTCACCTTTCTCCCTCCATATTTTTCTGTAATTAATATGCCAAAATTGATTTTAAATTCTATATTTACATAGTTAGGCCACTGAAGCACCTCTGGTCAAGGAACCTGCCAAAAATGCCAAAGATACTTGGGCTGGGAAGGTATTATGAACAAGGATTGTTCGCTAGCATCCTATAAGTGAGTTGTGATAGCATAAGTTGAACTTATGCCATAGTAACCCATCTTTTTGTCACTGTGGAGGCTGGAATTCTTTACCAACACAATTATCCAAATTTCCCTCCCCCAAGCCCACCTTTTCTATGACATACCCTTCCCCAACATGGTCATTTCTGAGTCATTGGCAAATGGGGAGGGATCAGCTGTTGTGACAGGCCCTTCTTCTTTCCCTCTCAGACTGCTATGGCAAATCTCCGATCTGATAAGGCACCTTGTCACTTCACACACAACTCTGCCTCCCTCGCTCCTTATAGCCCCACCTTTGTGTAAAGGATGAAGCCTTCCAATGGTTATTTAGAACCTCTTTATAGTTCTATGGTAGCATGTTTTCTGTGAGTCTTTAAATACTGTATACCACTCAGCTGAGTCAGTATTTATAACAATAAATTGTGATATTTATTAAAATAAAATTCAGAACAAAGTTTTGGATATAGGACAAAGCTAATACAGTCTTCAGAGTACTTTTAGTCAGTTTCCTTATATCTTTAAACTCTCATATAAGCACAAGTAACTTAAACAGCCCTTTGTTTATCCTATCACCAAAGGCTAAACCCCCAATCTAGGTCACACATTCTGACCAGATGTTTAATTAATTAATTAATTAATTAATTGTTTAATTACTCTTCTGCCAATCTCTATGCTTCCCTGAGAATTAAACCCTCCCCACTCAGTCAACCTCCCTGGCTGACTGAGAGATTTTATTCCACTCTGGACTAATTTTAGACTGATTTTAGAGCTGTTTCTTACTGAAGATTTTCAAATGACAATCAGTGCTTGCCTAGATAGATAGATAGATAGATAGATAGATAGATAGATAGATAGATATTTTGTTCTGTCATCCATCAGTCCATCCCTCACAGTATGGGCTAGGTTTCTCTCTTGAAGAGCTATTCTGGTTATCTGGCAACCTGTTGTTAGGCAGGTCTGGCACTAAAGACAGCCATACACCCCAGAACTCTGTCACAGATGTGTACAGCTCTTTTCCTTGCTGCAAGGAAATCATCTACTGGGACCTCCGAAGAACCACTGCAAGAACCTCGTGATGCTTGTTACAGCATCTCTGCTTATAAGAAAATAGCTGGATGTGTCTTTGTTGATCTCTACAGCAACATGGAAATTGCCATGTTGGGGAAGTTGTGTTGCATCAAAGGTGGGTTTTGGGTGCTAGCACTGGGAGATGGAGCTATATGCCAGATGTACTATAGAGATGTAGCTATGTGCCTGGTGTATATCTCCAAGTGCAGGATCTCAGTTGTTCTTTTCTGCTCAGTTGGCACCAAAGTTCAACATGACAGGGTTGGCAGATTGATATGGAAGATACAGGGGCAGAGGAAGAAGGAATGGAATATTTTTCAAACAAGCACTTAATGCTATACCCTTATAGCCTCCATAATTTTTTAAAAATATTTCTGCTTAAAAAAGCAGAAGTGGGATTAAATCAGTCTTGGAGTTTATTGTTTTATCATCCCTGCTCAAAAAGAGTTTGCTTTAATACATGAAAACCTTCTCTCCTCGTTAGAAGCTAGAGCAGTCAGTCATTAAGCTATTTAACATTATTGCTTCTGAATTTTCCATCTTGTGAAGTGGAGCCAAGCTCTGTGGTGACGAAGCAAGTGGGAAGAGTGTCCTCATGTCCTATGAGGAGTGGCTTAGGGAGCTGGGAATGTTTAGTCTGCAGAAGAGAAGGTTAAGTGGGAACATGATAGCCAGGTTTAAATATTTGAAAGGAGGCCATATCGAGGAGGGAGTGGGCTTGTTTTCTGCTGCTCCAGAGACTAGGACAAGGAGCAATGGATTCAAGCTGCAGGAAAGGAGATTCCACTTGAATCTCAGGAAGAAATTCCTGACAGTCAGAGCTGTCGAGCAGTGGAATATGCTGCCTTGGAAGTGTGGTGGAGTCTCCCTCTTTGGAGGTTTTTAAGCAGAGGCTGGAATGGCCATCTGTTGGGAATGTTTTGATGGTGTGTTCCTGCATAGCAGGGGGTTGGACTGGATGGTCCCTGTGGTCTCTTCCAACTCTATGATTCTATAAGGAAACCAGAGTGATGTTGGTGGAAGACTTGGAACAAGTTTGGCTGCTCATGCAGGCAGCCATGAAATTATCCTTTTCTTTTACCATTGCATCTGAAGGGAGCTATTGAGCAGAACTGTTTGAAATGATCAGAGGTCTGTTACATGCTACCCCCCTAGAAGAAAGTGTAGATTATGTAACAGCTTGATGTGAAGAATTTGTATGGTAATTCACAGATAAAGTCACTCACCTCCATTTTGACTTGGATACCATAGGTGATATAGTTCCCATGGGTGCATGTTTGCCCCTGATTGTCCAATAATAATGGATTCATTTCAATTTGTACAACCTGAGGGTGTGGTCAAGATCCTTGGAGAGATGAGAGACACCACATGCCCACTAGACCCTTGCCCTTCTTGGCTTATTAAAAAGGTCACGGGGGACTGATTGAATAGATGAAGACAGTAGTCAGTGCCTTCTTACAACATGGCAGAATTCCAATATGCTTAAAGGAGGCAGGTGTAAAGCCTCTGTTGAAAAAGCCTTCTTTGAATCTCTCCATAATAGATGACTATCAACCATTGTCCAACTTTCAATTTTTAGACATAGTAATACAATGTGTGGTTGCCTCCCAGCTCCATAGATTCCTGGATGAAATTGATTCTCTTGATCCATTTAAATTTAGTTTCAGGTCTTGTTATAGGACAGAGATGGCATTGGTCAGTGGTCACCTTGGTGGATGATCTACACTGGAACTAGACAGGGGCAGTATGTTCCTTTTGGTCTGCTGAACATCTCCACAGCTTTCAACACCATCGACTGTAATATCCTTTTGGGTGACCTTGCTGTGATGGGACTTGGAGACACTGTGTTACAGTGGCTCCATTCCTTCCTGTAGGGGAGAACCCAGAAAATGGTGCTGGAGGAGTCCTGTTGACTCCTTGGCCATTAGTCTGTGGGGTCCCTCTGGGTTCCATTCTGTCCACTGTGCTATTTAACGTACATATGACACAGCTTTCTGTCCATTCTTATTCTGTGGCTCCCTAATCCCAGCTCTTCAACCGTTTCTAAGTTTTTCTTCTGCTGGGTTCTGCTGCTTTCCAGTGTGCCTAACATGTACAAGTGTATTCTGTCAGTGTGCACCAGGGCAAAAAAATTGTCCCCTACCCTTTGCACAACACCCGCTCTATGGCAAAGATAAAGTCTTTCACTCCAACAAACTCCTAAAATCACTCAATTAGGGCATAGAATTCAGCATCAGTCTGTAAATGGAGCAAACTGTATTAGCAGAAAGAATAAACAAGTTAATGGTTTGGCAAGTCAGTTAAGCAGTTATTTCCAAATTCTGATTTGTGTCTACTTGAAAATGAAAAGAAGTAAAGCAACTTCAATTTTTCGATGCTTATTTTCTTTCAAGAACTTCTCTTCGCTTCCAAAGCTTCAGTGGACAAATTTATGCCCATCTTCCGCTATGTCTCATAGCTTTGCTATCAATCATACCTTGTATGTTACAAGGGTTTATGGAGCCTTGGTGCTCCTGTCAGAGAAATAAATTTCATCAGCCATCATAAAGAAATCTTATAATGAATGCTATTCATAAATATCCCCAGCCACCACAGCAATACAGAGGACTGGACAAGATGTAAAGGTGATAACAGTAAAATTATTAATGTTTATTTTAAAAGCATGAAAGGAGAGAGAGAAGTTTCCTAAAGTCTAAAATAACCTATTCCCTGAAATAGGAGGGAGGGAGGGAGAGAAGCAGGCAGGGAGGCTTCCAATTATTTTAGTATTGTAAAGATATTGCATAAAGGATATCCTTTCTGAGCATCCTGCTTGCTTTTCACTTCTATAATAGATATATTTTGCTGATGCTACTAACTGCATAAATATTGATAGAGCCAGTTCATATTTTAATATATAAAAAAATAACTTATGTCAATGATTCTCAAACTGTGGGATGGGACCCCCACAAGGTGCAATAAACAGGGAGTGTAAGAAAAAAATTGGACATCAGTTTATTACAGTCAGCCTTTGCTAACTCATTTGGGTGTGGGGGATGGGGATGGGAAGTGGGAGTGGCTGGAGGGAGGGAAACTTAGAGAAAAGGAATGGGTGGCAGATTAATTCAATTAATTCTTCCACAGCCTGAAAGGGTAGCTATATTTGTCATCCTCTGCCCTCCCTCCTCCCCTCCCCTCCATCACTGACTGCTTGCAAAGCTTGCCTCCTTCTGTAATGCGATGCGAACTGTGCAATTGCAGCCACACTTGGAGGCACAACACGTCTGTGCAACCTCCCTCTAGAAGAGGAAGAAGCAGGGGAGAGTTGGAGAAAGCCAATAGAAGGGAGAGATGGCAGAGATCCCTTTTGGTACAGTTCCTTGTGATACCCCGACTCAAATCAGAGTTATTGACTTCCATGTGGAAAAATTCCCTTTTTAGGCAGTGCTTGTGATCGTTCCCTTCTAGGGCTTGTGTTGAGTTATGTATTGAATTTATTTAAAAAATATTAAAAAACACTATCCTAATTTGAACAATGTTACTTACTTGTAAAGTCTTGAATTATGAATATACATAAATGTGTAAATGAAAATAAACACATTAAATAAACAAAATATTTTTATTCATATATTAACATTGAGGAGACTGGCCCTTGGCGTCCTCATGCTGATGTCACAGGAGTAAAAAGTCTTGAGAATCATTGAGTTATGTCTTTCAAACCTAGGAATGATAGAGTTTTTATTTAAAAAACAAAAACAAAACATTCAGTTTGGGATACACACAAAAAATCTATCCGGATTTTCCAATATCAGAAACTCGTGCTAGAGCAGAACCAAAAGAGGTAATCTGCAAAATGAAGTAATTTGCTGTTCCTTTTTAATAACTGCAATCCTACACATGCTTACTTAGGAAGAAGCCCCTTTGAATCTACTGGAGTTGGCTGCCAAAGAAACATGAATAAAGATATGCTGCAATGAACCTGAAATTATGTTTCATTTATTAGGGACTAAGCTCAGCCAAAAGCATGCCTAAATACTGTAAAAGCACCAGCTCCCATCTAGTTTTGGAAGCTAAGCAGGGTCAGCCCTGGTTAGTACATAGATGGGAGACTACCAATCATGTAACGTCATTCCTGCTTGTTGCACTGCCTTTGAAAGTTAGTTTTATTACATCTTTGTTGCAAAAAGCTACTCACTACTTTTAGGGCTGTTAAGCACACAGCAGTGTGAAAACTCTCTCTCTCTCTCTCTCTCTCTTTCTCTCTCTCTCTCTGTATCTTGCTGGATTCAGCATTTCACCCTCAGAGGTCCAGCCTACTGACCTTTATTTATGAAAAGAAAAGAATCTGTGTGGATACCATCTTCCTCTCTTCTCAGAAATGTCTTTCAGAAATATAGCACTTTGCTTATAAACACCTTTCCCAAAACAAGCAATAAGAAGAACCACAAGCAATAAACCCATATTCAAAAGGACCGAGAAGAGGAGTACATTTGTTGGTGGCAAATGAGAACTATTTTTATTTATCGCATCACACCTGACTTCTCAGAACTCTTCATCAAAAGACAAGCTTGAGTGTTTAAGCTAACAGTGGCACTGGCTTCAAACACCAATGTGTTCAAGGAACTGTGGCTTTTCCCCCCATTCTCAGCATGTGTAGGATTTCCTGCAGTTCAAAGAATGCTCATTCTGCTTTGACAATTTTGGAGTGCAAAAAATATGATCAGCCTGTTTCAGTTCCCTCCATTTTGACCATTCCTTTTACCTACTGAAGAAGCCCACAGCAGCATCGCCAACGTGCATCCCTTGCTCTAAGAACATTTTCACTTAGGTTGCATTCTACAACCTACGTACCCCTGGATATCTGGAAGAGGAACTGGCTCTCTCACTGGAAAGTAAATCACTGGAAGAGGCTGTCTCTGCCAAGCGGATGCATTTTTCTTTTTAATTTAATAATTAATTATATAGATTCTCCAGGGTGTGCATTGCACTCTACTATGTACAGAAAGTCAATCCCTGTCACAAGAAGCTTTCAAATGAGAAGCTTGCACAGTACAAATAAAAGAGGGAGGGGGAAGAAGTAAAAGCAAGGTAAAGGATATGCAAAATTTTTACTTTCATGGAATAAATCCAGTGACTCAGGGCCACATTTTACAGCACTATGTTCCATATTAAGTACCATAATTTTGCCCTGTGGAATTTTGGGGTTTGCACTTTAGAACAGGGTATTTAGAGTTTTCAGTCAATGGCTCACCAAACTACGAACCTCAGGAGTCCATAGGATGTAGCTAAGGTGGAATCATAGTGCTAGAATTATGTAGTGCAAAAGGGCCCTTAAAGCCATTACATTCATATAGTTGCTAGCTATAGAGGCTGGGGTTAAAAATTCATCCCATCTATGAACTCAGAAGATGGTGTTAGGTAACTGCCCACAATATCTCAATCTCATTCCTCAGTAAAACAATCAGGCTGACTTACAAAATTGGGCTGTTCATAGATGACTATGCAAATGTTATTCATATGCTCAAATGATGAGAAGCTCTAGGAACAGCATTTTCCAGGTTCAGTTTTCCTCAAAGCACTGAAGTTTAAAGTGTGGTATACTTAAATTTATTCACCAGCATAATTACAAGCAGAAAACACATTTCCCAGAGCTGGGAAAAGTACTTTATTGGACTACAAATTCACAGCCACTATGAAGCGTGCTGCCTTGGAATTGGGGCATTGTAATTCAATAAAGGAACTTTTATTCTGAGTTCTGCTCCTGCAGTGCATTGGATCTATAACCCTCACATCAAACCAGAGAGAAAGAGAAAAACAGTGTTCAGATGACTCACCCCTCTCTCTGTCACTCTCTGTCTCTCTTTATAGTCTAACTGTAAAATGGCCTCTTCTCAAACATATAATCTGCCTACCCCTGCTTAGATTCTACTCTTGCAATTGAATGGTCTATTCAGGAAATGCTTTCAGCCGCTATATAATATTTAGGCCCTTTAATGTCAACTCTCCAGGTCCTATACAGAGTCAAGGAGCAGCATTGTCAAGCCACTCCATGTGTGTGGATAATGTAATCACATAGCTTAGGCACTCAGAGGCACTGGACCTAGTTTGGAGTCTGGCAGTTCCTATTCCGTTTTACTCTGTGTTTCTTGCTCTCTGTTTTGCTAGATGTTCGAAGTCACTGTTACTCCTCCTCCTTGATGCTTATTCATCTGCCCTCTCTGAGAGAGCAAGCAGTTACATTTGCTAGTTACATTTAGATATATAGGTAAACTTGACTTTGGCCATAGACCAGCCTCTATAATTACAGAGAGAACAATTACAAAGTAAACAAGTGCAACATGCAAGCATAGGAGTATTCCTGTACACATAAAACCATCAAATACCTCCAGTCTTCGATGAAGGTACCTGTTGGTGCCTGGTAGCACTGATTCCTAGCAGCTCATGATAAAACACATTGTTTTGCTACCTTAAAGCTAATTTAACTAAAAGAATCTGAAAAGAAAGGAAAAATAGAAATTATCAGATCTACCTTTTCAAAGAAATGAAAATTGAAGTAATATATAAAGAATGATATCCTTGCAGCACATGCAGCATAGTTACACATGCTCAGCTATATCAGCCACGTCCGCTGTTAACAGTAGATATGTTGGGTATAAGGGCTATGTTAATATTTCCCCTCTGAAAGTGCTAGTTGTATAGCATTTCAAAGAGCCAAGGTGGAATTTAGGGACATCTCTTCCTTGAGTGAGGCTACCCATCTGTAATTTGGTCTTCCTTTTTTCTTACTGCCTTCTACCTTACCAAGCACTATTGTCTTTTCTAGTGAGTCATGTCCTCTCATGACATGACCAAAGTACGACAGCTTCAGTTTAGTCATCTTGGCTTCTGGAGAGAGTTCAGGCTTGATTTGCTCTAGGACACATTTGTTTGTCTTTTTAGTAGTATACAGTATTCATAAAACTCTTCTCTAGCAGCACATTTCACAGAATCATAGAGTTGGAAGAGACCACAGGGGCCATGCAGCCCAACCCCCTGCTATGGAAGAACACCCATCAAAGCTTTCCCAACAGATGGCCATCCTAGCCTCTGCTTAAAAGCACTCAAAGAAGGAGACTCCACCACACTCAGAGGCAGCATATTCCACTGCCAGACAGCTCTGACCATCAAGAAGTTCTTCCTGAAGTTCAGATGGAATTTTCTTTCCTGCAGCTTGAATCAACTCAACAAATGAGTTGATTTTCTTCCTATCAGCTTTCTGATTTTCTACATTAGTTATACAGTCTACCCTCCACATTCATGGGTTTGAACTTTGTGAATTTGATTATTCATGAGTGCACATGTCTTCCCTCCATACTCCTCCTTCCCTACCTATGTATTTTGCCCCAGTGAGGAGAACTTGCTCCAAGACTAAATAGAAAGGAATGGGAGTGACAGAAGGCTCGTCTGAGCCTTTCTTTCCCCTCTGGAGCTCCCCTCTTCCCATTCTCATGCAAAATAGAAGAGAAGGGGGGTTTGGGGAAGCCTTGTGCAAGTTCTCTACACCTGGGTAAAATGCATAGGAATGGGAAGGGGAGCACTGGACAGGGAAAAGAAGGCTTAAGTGAGACTTCCCTCACCCCTCATTCCCTTCCATTTTGCATGTGAATAGAAAGGGGGGAGCCCTAGAAGAGAATGGAAGGGGGAGCAGGGGGAGTTATTTGTGGTTCTTCTCCTTTTGTGAAACCTCACAAAAGTGGAGGAACCACTGTATTTATATCCTCCCTTTCCTTTAAAGAGGTCAAAGGCCTCACAGTGTGTGTGAGGTAAGGCAGGCTGAGAGTGACTGGCGCAAAGTACATGTCATGGCTTAATGGGAACTAGAACCTAGATGTCCCAATTCTCAGTTCAGTACTGGCCAGTTCACCAAAACAGTTCAAGTGGCACAAGCAGCAAGAAACAGCCACTTTGCCAACTTTCATGAGGTAGCCAATTGATCATCCCAATGGGATCCAGAAATAGAAGGCAAACTAACAGTAGCAACATTGAGGAGAAACTAGATGAATTCAGAGAAGGAATCTTGCTGAAGGTGTCTTGTCTCAAATTTGGTACTACCAGTCATTTATTGGTAAGTCATAAGTTGTAAGTCAGTGGAGTCACTAGATGCAAAACTCCCTAACAGCAGCAGCATCATTATCATTACACAAATTAGCACTTACTGAGCAAGGCAATGTATATAAAATATTTCTCTTAACAGATTTCTCTCTGTGATATATTTCAGAATGACTGTTTTTCATTAGATAAGATCCTCAAAATATCACATACAAACAGAGCCTGCAGCAGGCATTTAAATCTGGTAATTAGCTGCTTAGTCGGGTAAAAACAAGACAACGAAGTAGCTAATGGTCTGATTGCAAGACTTGCTGAGGCAGCAAATCAAGCACTTAAGACAGCATCACAAATGATTCTGCTCACAAGGTAGCACAAGACCATTACACCTAGGGGTAGATACACATGACTGTTCACAACCTGAAGAGGGCTTATATGTTCACAAGTTGATACCCCATGGTAGTAACATTGTATTCCTGCTGTGGCCCAATCCGAGGACATTGATAGAACAGAGCTTCTAAATGCAAGAGCCATCAGCCAAAAGCAAACATGTCTTGCAGGCTCCATATCATGAAATTTCAAGAGGCTCAGTGGAATAGAGAGAGGTCTACGGACTCTGTGAAAGAAGACTTGAGGTATGACTCCTGTGACTCCAAAGCACTTCACATGGAGAAACCAGATCTTCTGTTCTACCAACACACAACCCACCCATCACTCTTCATTAATGCATAATTGGCAACTGTCCTGGTTTGGGTGATGCAGCCTGCTGCCAGTGATTTTTTTCCCCACTGTGAGACCCCTTCAAAAATTGCATAGTTTTCAAAGACAGCTGGAAGCAGGAAAAAAATTGATTAAATTATTTGTTCTCCCTTGTGGAAACAAAACATTTAAAACAGCACATACCTATTGTGTTAAAACAGCACATACCTACTGTGAAGTAGGTTAGGCTGACAAGCTGTGTTCGCTCAAGGTGATCACATGAATGTTGTATTATAGGGAAGCTAGGATTTGTAACTATGATAGGCATCAGGCAGAGGGTTGAGTTTGATGTAATGACCATAGTTCTGAGAGAAAGCAAGTTTGATAAAAGCATTGTGATTTTACAGTAATATATAATATTACATTTACAGTCATCCCTCCACATTCGCTAGGGCTAGGGGCACAAGACCCACGTGAATGTGAAAAAACCATGAATAACTCTAAGCCTTCTCAAACCATATTTAACACACACAAAAATGTATGATCACCATATTCATCATGGTTTCTTTGAGCCATCAAGGTTCCTCCACAAAGCAGAAGTGGGTGGCTGGTGGGTCTTACTGCCATCTCCATTGCTGCCCCACACAATTTTTAATAGGAACTTACAAGCTGCGTTCACAGTTTTTCAGTCTCACAAGGCTTGTAGTCCCTATTAAAAATGGCATAGGGAAGCAGCAGAGGTGACAGCAAATAAACTATGAATAATTAAATCTACAAAAGTGAAACCCATAAATGTGGAGGGCTGATTGTATTATTAATCATGCTGGGCACACTCACACAGAATACTCTACTACTGATTTGAGTTGTGCATCTCCCTCGTCTTCAGCCTTTCAGAAACTCAGTACATACATTCTAAAGTTAAAATGGCAATTTTTGTGTAGTCTTTCTAATGAATGACTTTTGCCCTCTTGTGGCCTTTTGATCCCCTCTGATATTCTTCCATTATGTCCCAGGGCCTTTCTGCACTACACCGTTATAGTGCCATTATCCTACATTCAACATCCTGTGCATTCTGGGGTTTGTAGTTTATTGAGACCAAAAAGCTCTCTGGCTGAGAATTCTAAAGGCCCTTCCCTAAACTGCAACCCCAAGATTCCAAAGAATGTTGAAAGTGGAATAATAACATTATAACAGAGTAGGGCGGAAAGGCCACAGTTTTCATTTTTGAAATGTTGGAGCATATGATTAATGTCCCTAGCTGAGAAGATAACAAGCCCATCTAGACTTTAGCCACAGTTTAAGACTTTATGCTTCTGCTCCTTTAATAAACTTGCCAGGTCACTGCAAAGGTTGGGCTTGATGGAGACCAGTACACTGAGCTGTTTTTTTTCCTTGGAACCATGGCCATTTCTGCACTAGCCTGTCATAGTGCTATTATTCCGCTTTCAATATCCTATGGAATCCTGGGGTTGGCAGTTTAGGGAGGGGCCGGGTGGAAATGGCCATGTCTGTGACATGTATAAACAATGCGTGATAACACAAGAGCCCAACAGCAAGGCTGGCCTCGCATTAGAAAGGCAGTTGTCTCAAGAACTGACTGTCATGAAAGGGTAGAAAAGTTATTCAGTTCTTCTTTAAAAAAAAAAAATTCCAGAGAACATGCCTGTGGGGTTTTCTGCCTTATGTGCCAAAATAACTTGGCTGGCTTTGGGTACTCTATATATTCACCTGGGTGATTGGAAAGTGCACAATCTACTTCCCTGCCTCAGGTGGCAAAATGTCTTGGGCTGTCCTTGCTCATGAGATGTTCTGTGAGCCTAATGCTAAAAGTCTATGGCTGTATTATTATTATTATTATTATTATTATTATTATTATTATTATTATTATTATTATTATTATTATTAAAAAAGCAATGCTTGTTGGACTTCTGAATTTAAGACTTCTTGATAGTTATCTTTCTTGGGACTTTGCTTAGTGTTCTGTTTCACTTCTTATCAATGATTCCTCTAAGTAAACCCTTCATTTAATTTTCAAAAGATAAAAGATAACTATGTACAAGAAACAACAGTGATTTATAGCACAACATATAGATACCTCAGTAGTGAAAAAATAAATTTCAAAAACTCCACAAACATCTTTGTAAGATTTTTTTCTCTGAAAAAAAATCGTGGCCAGCAAGTCTTTCTGGCTGTCCCAAAAGAGAAGAGTAATCTAAAAACCGGGCTTTAGAAATATCTCTATGAGCTCCCAATGCTGATTTTTCCCCGTAAGAGCTGCTGCTACGCCAAGGTGGGTAAGACTGTGGGGTGCATGATTGCTGATAAAATCTTGGAGTGGAAAAAAACAATTACGCTTCTCTTCTCTGTGCAGGGGGTCTCAATAAAAGTCAGACCACCCAACTGGAAAGAGAGGTGAATGATTCTAACTACAGGGGGCAAATAGAATAGAAAGAATTTATCTAAAATGAAACAAGATAAAATGAGGATAGAATTCATAGTTTCACACTTCTTTCAATATACTATGTGAGTTAAAGGCAACAGTGAGCTTAAGATCATGAGATAAAGGTAATTAAGCAACAAACTGTGGTGATAGTAAGTCCAGGAAAGCATACGATGGTAGAAAAACAGTAGATTGAGCAAAAGGTTCTGCCATGAAAGAGAATCTTATCTATGACACCTACTCCTGGAGACCCTGTTTATCTCTTTGAAGTCTTCTGTTGTGCTAGCCACAACTTTTTCCCATTGGATGTGGCTAAGGTTGTTAGGTCAGGAGTGTTACAGAAAATGTTGTTTCATTTATTAGATAAAGTATGGCAATTAATGTAACATATGGTACATGTAATAAGGTAAGGATCTGTGGGGAAGGGATAAAAGTAAAGAATGTTGGGAGTGACTGGTGGGATTGGGTGGATGTCTTAAGTGGATTTCTTTTAAAGTCAGGTGTGTGTGGCAATTAGCTGGAATGGAGACGAGGAGAGTTAGTCAGGGTTAGAGATAGGAGTTTGAATCAGGCTAGAGTTAGGATATGAGTGAGAGAGAGAGAGTGAAAGATGTGAGCCTGAGTAGTGTCAATAAAGATTTAGATGGAATAAATAAGTAATATTTGGTGTTACATTTCAATTTATGTTTAATAATTCATTTTTCTATAATACACTTGACTCTCAGACAATGGCCATTTCTGCACTACATTGTTGTAGTGCTTTTTTTCCACTTTCAACATCCTATGGAATCCTGGGATTTGCAGTTTAGGGAGAGGCCTTTAGAATTCTCAGCCAAAGAGCTTTTTGGCCTCAGTAAACTACAAACCCCAGAATTCCACAGGATGTTGAAAGGGGAATGATAGCACTATAAAAGCGTAGTGCAGAAATGGCCACTGTTACATAAAAAATGTTAGCAGAAAACCTCACTATTGGTGGCAGCAGAGAGATAGTGGAAAACAACACAAGAAGCATCTCTGACCCTGAGATTTCAAGGCCAGGACCTGAGATCTAGGAATAACCCCTTATGATGGCACCGGAGGCATGCCCAGAGATTTATCCTTGAGAGCTGGCCACCAAGACCTGTTTAAAAACCTCCTTCTTCATTGAGGGCTTTTAAACAGAAGTTAGATGCCTATCTCTCAGAGGTACTTCAATTATGGATTTATGCCATGGCAGCAGATTGGACTTTAGGGATTCCTTCCAACTCTATGAGTCTGTGGTTACAAGGGTGATGTCACAATTAGCCAGCCCTGGTGAGGCCATTAAGCATCATACATTTAGCACCAACCATAGTTATATAAAGCATACCATTCAAATAAAAAAAAAACAGTCTAACAAATATGGAAAATATATGTGAAAACAGTTTTCAAGGCAGCCCTCTTCCCCTGACATTTTTCCGTTCCTCCTGTAAAGTGGAGAAGAACATCCAGGCCCTGGGATCTCAAAACCCTAGCCATGGGACTGGCTGCAACCTGATGGGGTCATAAATAACAACCTAGACGGTTTTAGAAAAATTGGAATGGGGATAGTCAACTGCTACAAGGCTGGAGGCCAATTTACAATTGATCTGATTGTTTTTTTTCTGCCTTAATTTGGTGTTTTCATTTTTGTTTCTTTAAAAAGGGACTTTAAAAGGCTTCTCAGCCTTTTAGTTAAGATCAAGTGTAAAAAGGGACTTTTCAGTTAAAAGACATATGAAGTAATGATGTATGTGTAAAATCAATTAAAATTAGCTCAAATTAATCAAAATAATTATTCATTAATCATTAATAAATATATAAAATTCCACCCACTCAATATTAATGAATTCTATCTTCATACTTGAGTGTTATCAATCTGTTCTGTTCTATTCTATGCACATGTATCTGGGGATTAGCTATACCAAACATATGGAGAAGCACTCTGGGTAATCATTTTGCTTATGAGAATGTTCATAGTCAAGATCAGCTGAATGATAATGGAGTGTGAGAAGTAATCTGTCCTCTTCCTGACAGTGCCCTCAAGAACTATAATAGCTGTTATAAATTAGGGATGTAATTCTTCACTAATTTCATTCTTGAAGAAACAAGTAATTTAAGCAATTTGCTTCTCCTTCAAGAAAGTCATTGAAAATTGCAGTTTTCAAAAACTATTCGCAGTTTAGAACATATTCTGTGCAAAATTCACATAAAAGCTTTTTTTTTTGCACAGAAACAGGATTTTTTGTGCAGAATTATTTTCTGCACAGATAATGTCATTTTCTGCACAGAGAAAAAGGCCCATGCAAATTTTATACAGAATAATTTTCTCAACTGGAAAGTTTCAATCTAGGGAAACACATTTTTTCAATCATTTTTTTGATATTTTTCCATTCCTCACTGTGATTGCGTAGCTCACAGTAAGGGGTAGTCTTACGGTAGCCCTACTATTCATTTCATGGAGACAATGGTGGGTTTACTTCTTGAAGTAGACAAATAACGTGAAAAGCTTGCAGAAAGCTTTTTTTTTTTTAAAGTGTGCTACAGAAAAATCCAAAAAGCAAAGGCCTTGAGACAATAGCATCCACAAAATATATTCTTTTTCTTTAATTCTAACTTTTCCGCATATGCTTGGAATTACTTTCTCACAGTACATAAGGGCTTTTGCTCAGATCTAGGTGACTTTGCTATGAATGATTTAGGCACAGAAAGGCTCTGTTTGTTTTATAAGTTTTGCATAAGAACTAAAATTTAAAATTCATTTTGGTTCTGTAATCATAATTATAAACTCTAGTCTGTCTTGGAATGCTGGAGAATTTCCTTTGGTATGCATCGTTAAGCAAACAAGCTTTAATTTGCAGATAATATGAAGTTAATATGCTTTAATATGCAGATTGGAACATAATTATCCTTTGAATTTTGTATTTTGAATGAATTCTCCCCCAAGTACATTTTTTTGCATATAAGTCTTCGGGAAACTTATATGCAAAAAAATGAACCTGAAGGGAGAACACATATGAAAATGAATCCAAAATGTGCCTGTATAGGAATAGGTAAATATAAAAATAAATCTTAATTTTCATCCAATCTTTTTCACTCTTTTTTCAAAAAGAAAGAAAGAAAGAAAGAAAGCAAGCAAGCAAGCAAGCAAGCAAGCAAGCAAGCAAGCAAGCAAGCAGAAATTAGACAGACAGAACAGACTTAAGAAGGTTGCATAGGCTGGATGAAGACTGATTGGTATACTTTTGACCTCATTTAAAATGGATTGTAGATTGAGCTGGTTAATTGGTTGACAGTCTGTTGTTTAATGCAAACTTTGGTAGAATGTTTGATATATTCAGGCTCTCCTTGTATCAGCTGCTTGTCATGATTCAGCTGAGTTCTTATGCAAGGAACTATGGCTGTCATCTGCAGGTGGTACTATTTAATGCTCTTTCATTTTGTTTCCCCTCCAAGCCAGGGAGACTCAGTAAAGGAACTGGGAAACATCACAAGCATTGTGTGAAGACAGTCTGTTGTGATCTGCAAGTAATAATTATCAGGGCATTTGTCACAATTCTTCATCAGCTCTGGTGCATAACAGAAGAAGGGTTTTCTTGTTCTTTGCCTTGCAATAACAGTATACTTATTTTTTTTAAGATTTTGGGAAAGTTGCTTCTTTGGACTACAATTCCCAGAACCCCCAAGCCTTCATGAAAGTTGCTTGCTTTTGGTATCTTTTCTTTTTTCTTTCTTCGCTTCCTTATTATCTTTGCTTGTCTCCCTAAAATCTTCCTGGGATTTCCATCTCTTATTTTCAGTGTGTCTTAAGGATGCTTGAAGTCAGTTTAATTTTTTATGTGAGCCAGCCTAATTTATACTCCATAGATCCAAAGGATTTTTGTATTTCTCTGAATTTTATGATGCAGTTCTTGGCTGTATCATTGTTGTTGTTATCATCACCATCATCATAATCACAGACTTTATTTATAACCCCCAAAACCAGGAATCAACATGGCAAAAAATTAAAAAGTTAAAAAATAGGAAAAAAAATCAATATTAGCATGGAACTAAACTATCAACATTTTTAAAAGCAATTTAAAGCAAATGATTAAAAAATGAAAACAGCAGCTTTAAAAATGATACAGTCAGAAACAGTATAGCATCTTCTTAAAATCCCTCTCTTTGAGAACCTTCAATTCCCAAAATTGTCTCAAAATTTTAAAGAAAGCCTTTGCTTGCCAACAGAAGAAAAACAAGCAGGACACTCTGGCCTCCCCACAATATTCCAAAGTCTAGGAGCAGCCATCCAAAATGCCCTCTATGGTGTCCCCACCAGTATGTCTGTGAAAGTAGTGGGATTGAAAGAAGAACTGCTCCCAAGGATCTCAAAGCACAGAAATCATATGATAGCCTGTCAGATAGCATGGACCTAAGCCGCATAGGATTTCACTGGTGACAAAACCAGCATGTTGATTTATGAGTTGTACACAAAGGTGTATTTTGTCAAAAACTATATTTAAAATTATATAAATGTTCATCTGTCTTTTAAAATGCAGAATGATGATGAAAGGAGATGGATTAGACTTAAGAATGAATATATGAGAAATGTGCAGAAGAGAAATAGACTGATCTATCTATGCTTTGTTGTATATATTTTATTATGCTGTGTTTTGTTATTGAGATGCCTGTACTAAGATTCCGAACTCATTCTGTCTGTCATTTTTTCAAGAAACATGTAAAGGCTCCTATCTTTTTTTCATAAGTCTGATCTCTTTATGACTTGCCTTCTCTACTACCCCTTTCTTCTGCCTCATTTTCCTCATGTGTTGCGCTTCTTCTTAGACTGTAAGACAGAGAGGAAGAACTGTTGCTTTGTAACCTCTGTGAGATTCCCAGACACACACACACTTAAAAGGTGTAGCATTGTTAATACATACAGAGAAGTCAGAAGTACTGTGCATATTGTTGTACTGTGTGCCTTCACATTCTTTACAACTTATGATGACCCTAAGGCAAGCCTGTCCTGGGGTTTTCTAGGTGCTGAGAGTGTGTGACATGTCCAAGGACCCCCAGTGGGTTTCCATGGCTGACTGGGGTCTCAAACCCTGGTCTCCAGAATTATAGAGTCCAATGCTCAGACCACTACACTATGCTAGCTCTGCTGTGCATATTACAAAAGAAAATTTTTCAAATCTATTTCCTGTGAAAATGTGTTCATTTAAAACAGTTGGATCCTGCCCTTCCTCCTAAGAATTTGAGGGAAGATAGGGATATGCTATTGTATTCACAGCTACCCTTTGAAATGATGGCTAGATTTATTCAGTCACCAAGCTTTTCTCAGGTCAAAACTTCTCCGTAACACCATAACAGTCTCTACACAGGTTCCCAATTGCCTGATTTCTCTGTGGGATGGCAAAGCGGATATCTTTCAAATAACATTTTCAACCCAAATAATTGCTTAACTAGTAGCGAGATTATAACATCTGTCAAGGGCCCATTAATAGCCTTGAAAGACTGCTACGTAACCATAGCAGCTGTCACTGTAATTCATTCCAGATACTGGTCTGTAAGGGTGGTCAGTTAGTGGACAAAATCATCCATCTGACAACATTAATCCAACTTTGATTCTGTTGTGTGTTCAGTTAACAGGTTTCCAGATCTGGTTCAGTTGCAGGCTTACCTAGCCGATGGGACATAGCAGTTGCTCTGCAGGGAGACCATAGATTTGCTGCTTTCGACAGTCCAAAACATCAGGAGTTGTGTTGTGGACTGCAATGTCGTCAAACTGGAGATTGTCTACTTCTCACCAAAAGTATAGAGACAGTATCATACAGTGGTTAGAATCTCAGCCTAAGATTTGAAGGACCTGAGTTCACATTCCTATTTGGCCAAGAATGGATGCGTTTGGTGCATCGTGCAGTTTAACTTGTTTTAGCAATGTACCTTTCTGCTAAATTCATGCTATAGCAGCTTCCAAATAGGATAGACAGATCTACCAGTTCTACTTTCTCCTTCATTTCATTTCTTCTAAATTCAACCTATTTCAATTGCATTTATGAAGAAATTTTTAAATTCTGGAAAATTCTTATTAAAAACAAACTGAAAGACATTCCCAGTCACTGGTCAAACTAAATAAGCACAGCTATGGTCAGCTAGAGAAGGATCATGTTGTACCTGCCTTACTTATAGATTATAAACAAGAGGAGATTGTTGAGAAAAAAAGAGGTTGTAACCCTAATTCAGCACCACAAACATGGATGAATATTTGTTCAGGGGGTCTTGCCATTGTATTCATGTGAGGCTGAGAGAATGTGACTTACCCAAGGCCACACAATGGATTTTCATGGCAGAGCAGGGATTGGAAGCCTGGTATCCCAGAATCCTAGTCTGGCATTCAAACCACCAAATCATGTCGGCTTTCAATGAAATGCTGAATTATGAAATGTTGGACTAGAACACTGGGAGACCAGAGTTTGAATCCCTGCTCTGCTGTGGAAACCCACTGGGTGACCTTGGGCAAGTCATACTCTCTCAGCCTCAGAGGAAGACAAGGGCAAACACTTTCTGAATAGCTTCTGCCAAGAGAATCCCATGATTCTCTCTTGTCTGTCTCCATAAGTCAGAAATGACTTGAAGGCACACAGCAATTGAAGCTGTTCACAATACATGGAGCATTATATCTGAGTGGGAAACAAGAAACAACATGAGACAGCTGCTAAAAGCAGTAATTGCAAAACAGAGGGTGCACCTGCAGTGTCTTCTTTGTTGTTGCACAGAAGAGAGAAAGACAGATCAAGACAAAACCAAAACTGCCATTCACTGCCATGTTAAGTGCCCTCCATGGCCAAAACCATTTGAAAAGTGTGAAGGACACCTCCACACACACCACCTGAAATCACCACTCTCTTTTGAGTTCTTAAAATCTCTTGGTAATGTATGTGTATTGCTATTTTGTTGTTATGTGTATTTAAAAATAAATAAAAAATAAAATCAACCTTGTGACTTGAGTAGCCCTGTGATGAACCTGATGGGAGGGGCTTGACAACAGAGCCCCTTAGCATCCGAGAGTGTTTAAACTGACTGGTTGTTGAAATGGAACCTTGGATGGCCCAGGGGACGGGCTGGTGGAGAGAGTGGGATGATGGGATTTAACTGACCGTTGAGTGGATTGAAGTGAAGTTTAGAGTTTAGAGTTTGGGGGATGTTTTAGGCGAGAGTTGAAGAGAGGGAAGAAGAGCTCTGTGTTAGAGAGAACTGAGAAACGGGGTGTACAAGAGACAATCAATGAATTAAGCAAAAGAGAGAGAGAAGAAGGGTGTGCTGTTTCATAAACATTTAGTTACAAACAAATTTAAGTCACAGTGTTGCAACAAACGTTTGATTTTCTGTTTTCTTTAAAACAGTCTCACAGAGTATTATTCTACATCCTGGAGTATACACGCTACCAGTAGTACCACTTTTACCATAGTTCCAATAGTACCACAGTCATTGAAGAGATAACTCACTGCTATCTGGAAAGGGGCAGATTTAAGGAAAGCAGTAAAGGGAGATAACCCTGGAAGGAGGAAGCCAAGGGGGGAGAAGAGTGAGGAAGGGGCTGTGTTCTCAGAAAGGGAGAACTGAGGCCAACCCATTTGTCCTGGCCCTGGCTTGATCCAGAGATCTCCCTGGCTGTTCAGGCCTGAACACAAAGAGGGGTCAGGCTGGGCAGGTCTTGAGCGAGGCTTGGGTGCTTCGCACTCTCATGTTTCACACGTGCAAAATCTGTTCCTTTGAAAAATTTCTCAGATTTTGGGCGACTTTCAATCTGACCCTAGTTTGATGCTATTTCCAGCAAACTTACAGAATCCAGAGCAAACTTCCAGCTCAAGGGATTCCTGCCTAGGTATTCCACCTGAAAATGCGGGACTTAAGTCTGGCACGGACTGGTGACATCTCATATGCCTAAATAAATATCTTATTTCTGCCAATTGCCTAAGACTGCAAGAACAAAATGGTTGTCAGGCTACCTGGCAGTCCCCAAGGCATGGCTCAGTGTGTTCTGTTTTGTTGGGTCACCACCAGTAGCTCAGATAATGAAATGCCAAAAAAAAATAGAGAAACACTGAAACATTTCTTTATGATCTGCTTGTTTCTCAAAGGTCTGCTACAGAGTCATAAGCCATTTTCAGTAAGGCATCTATAACAAGCTAGCTACAATGCCAGCAGGGATCAAGAGCTAAGCAGTACTGAGCATCTCCTGAGTGAAGGGAGGGCATCCAAGACTTTCTAAGCTTGTGCTGCAGCCTCAACAGACAGCAGGACATTCAAGAGGAAATTCTGGATCAAAAAGTCTTTCCAGTATAAGAAGGAGAGAGTGTGCTTGACCTGCAGAGACACTAACTGTAGTCAAAATAAGGAGCCTTTTTTAACATATAGAAATAAAGCAGTGAGAGAAAGGAGAGCATCAGAATACAGGAAAGGCCATAGCAAGAAAGCAATAAGGTTCCTTTTGCCCAGAAATGTAGAATGCGAAGCCTTCCATTCAGCCCTACTCAGAATAGCCCATAGTGGAAGATGATGGCAATAGCCATTCAACTTCATCTGTAGCCTTTTCATACTACACAATTATATTGCTATGATTCAATTTTAATTGCCGTGGCAACATCCTACAGAACACGGGGACTGCAGTTTAGAGAGGAGTGTTTACAGTTCTAAATTCTGCCAAGTAGCTCTAGGGCCTCACCAAACCAGAATTTCATAGGCAGTTAAAATGAAATCATAGTGCTACAATTGTCTAGTGTGAAAGAGACCCTAGAGAGCTGCATGCTCCCCATGTCTGTTTTAGCTAAAGATCCAAAATCTAACAATGATCAGTTAGTGGCTTAGAATAAGTTTCAGTCAAAGTTACAGCCCATTTTTACAGTTTGGCAGGGAGATAGCAGGAGGGCAAGAGAACCTAAACTGTCTTGTTTTGTAGCGGCCAAATTTTCAGCAAAAATTGGGGTGGGCTCAAGGCTTCAGCAATCCCTTGGGGTTTAGCAGGCCACAAAAAAAGGCCCCCAAAGAAATATTTTCCTTACTTTTTACTAGCACCGGCAAAGAGTGCCACTGCTTATACTTTTTCCATTCAGATTAGATTCTTGAGTGTCATACTATATGGCTGTCTTGTCCATATTCCTATTGAATGCCTTTGGCTTCAGTGACTGTCTGGGCAACTCTCTTGCTGTTTTGGAAACTTTGGCCTCTTGTTTCTCCCTACCCGATAGTTCCAGTGTTGTGGTGGGATGGACTCTAGCTTCCACTACTACTCCTATTTTTTCTGGAAGGTTCCTGTGGCCTTGGCTATGCTAGCAAGGCTGCCCATAGGCCACAGAAAGAGACATGGCCTTACCATAGCTTGGTTCATACTAGGGTTGTAAAGAAAATTTGAAAATAGTTGAGGAATGGTAAAACAACAGGCTTCCTGAGTGTCAGGAAATAGTGGGTAGGAGAATTCTAGACGGAAGAGAATTTAGTTTGGGACTTAACTTATGTTTGTGCAGAACTTTGTGCAGAAAATGACATTTTGTGTGTATAACATTTCTGCACAGAAAATGTTATTTACTGTGCAAAAATGTGCATTTTTTTCACACAGATTAGTCCTTGAAAACTGCATAGTTCCCAGTGACTTTCAGCAAGGAGAGAAACAGTAGAATTATTTGTTCTCACCTACAAGTACAAAATTTACAAAGATTTGCATCCTGAGTTCATAGACATAAATTGATCTCTTAATAAAAGCATAACAAATATAAATAAATATAAATAGCAAACAGAACACTGTAGATAAGGGCTATCAGAGGTAGGATTCGAAGGAACTTCTGCTTTCTCTCTTTCTCTTCTGGGCATGCAAATACATGTACATGTATATGTTGTACATGTATGAACATCTTCACAATCTTCTGTCCTTCCTAAAGATTTTTTAATTTGCTTGATTGATTTATAACTTGCCTTTTTCCCAAGAATGGAATTCAAGGCAGATGAAAACCAGATCAATTTTTAAAAAGGCAAAGACAAAAAACACAATATAATGTTTTATAATATTAAAACAAAAATTAAACCAATTGTAGCATCCCAAATACAGTGGAATTCAGACCAGTTCAAAAACTCCACAGTGAAACAGAAAACCATCTGACTTGTCAGAAGCTCTTTGCTCAAAAGCCCCAAATCCAGCCAAGTAAAAAAATATTTGCCTGCCATAAAATGAAAAGGGCCACCAAAACTTCCATTGGGAAGGAGTTCTACAGCCTGAGAGCAGCCACCTAGAAAAACCTGTCTCACCCAGTGAACAGCTGAGGATGGCAGGACTGAAAGAAAAACTTTCACTGAAAGTTTCAAAGCCCAGGTGGAGGTTGGCAGGGAGAATATGGACCTTCTAGCCTAGATACAGAAAGCAAACTCTGCATATGTTGTGTATAAGCTGTTGATAGGCTGTTGGTTAAGTGTCTTGATTCCATGTTGTTTTTTACAAAGATCTTGAAGTAAGTTCTTTGGAGACAGAGACCTTTTATTGTGTTATGATGTTCAGTTCCAATTATGATTACAGGAGAAGAAAACATTCAGGAAAGGAGCTACATACTATGTTGTGCTCTTTGCCTGTTATACGGTGAGTTATTTTGCCAAAGGAAAAAACAGACCAGCTCAGCAGATCAGATCAGCAGATATATCAGTGCACTTAATATGGAACTTCAAATGGAAGTATTGCCTTTTTAATGTTTGAGTCTCTTGAGGAATGTAGCATTGACAGCTAGAAAATGCAGTGACCATGTTAGAGTCACAGGCATTCTGTGTGAGGTGATGTCAGTTAAGATGGTATTGCCTGAAAAACAAGCCATTAGCTTCACACAGGACAGGGATATCTAGATCTCAAAAGAAGTAACTCTCCTGTTGCTAACAGGAGTTAAAATTGTATTACCTGTCTTTAATGCTCTTTGTCTCTAGTTCTCACATGGCCGCTAAGAGGAGTGGCCTCTGCTTGCATTGAAATCTCTCAATAGTATCTCTCCCAACAATGTCTCAGACAGAACATAGGACTGTGACCATCATCAACATATTTTTCCTGTATGATTTTTTTCCTGGTAAGGAGAAGCCAGTGAAGCTTTGAAAGCTTGCACAATAATGTATTTTATACTTTAGTTGGCCCAAAAAACAGTATTCCTGCTTGTGGATTTTGGATTTTGTTGTATTTCCCCTATTCCTGCAACTGCTACTTAGAAGAAAAATAAATAGATTAAAATACAATCATGCATGTAGTATCCCATTTGGCCCTGCTCTTGGAAAAGTTGTTGACCTATAACTCCCAGAATCTCCCAGCTTGCATGGCCATGGAGTATATTGGCTGGAAGTCTTTTGAGAACTGTGGTCCAAAAAGGAAAGTTTTAGTTTTCAGAATAGTTATGCCAATCCAGCATTATACATTGCTTACTTTATCTTTCATTCCCAGCAAAGTTTTCTCCTTGCTACCTCCTGAAGATTGTCTATACTGCCCCTTCACATCCTTGTATGATAAAAGACCAAAAAAAATATCCATAATACCTTTTTAATTTATTATGGACAAGGTAGCCAAAATATTAGGCCTCTGGACAATTTTTCAGTGACAAGCAAGGCATATGTAAATGTAAAAGCAACTCATGATATGGCTCACTAAGTGAGACAGGAACTGTACAGCATTTCATAAGCAGGTAAAATTAAAGTGGACCAAATAGTTCTGTGAAGAAGGTAGGAGAAGTAATACACAGCACATAACATGATTTAATCACATTCACTTGTGAAGCAATTTTTTCCCCTCCTATAGTACAAACTGCCAAATTATTGCTATCCCTGATTTTTTTAAAAAAAAATTCTATACATCAACAAGCAGAGGAAATGGAAAAACCCACACAGTTAGAGCATGACGATGGTAACGACAAAAACCCAAAGTTTTTTCTGACTTTCTGGCAGAAAGCTCCATCTGGCAGAAGTGTTTTGTCTCAGATCTCTGCACAGCTCTAATAATTACTTGCAATACTTGAGTAAATTGCTTCCTAACCATTTCTGTCAGCTGGGCTTGTGAGATGTCTGTCTCATTTCCAGTTAACATGGAGACTTCTTGCATTCTATGAAGACCTCTGGTGGCAAAAAGAGAGCACTGCTCATTTCATGCTCAACTGAAAATGATGTGTGCATTTTACCATTGCATATATGTAAAGAACAGGGGCATCTTCCCAATCATTCTGCTTGCAGTAAGGTCAGCCAGAGGTAGAATGGCCATCTGCAGAGACAAAGCAGAAGCCTGTGCTTTTAGCAGTTGTGTAGAAGAGATGATGGCAGCCAGCGGAGTTGGCCATGCAAGCTAGGTTTTGTGAAATTCCCTCTTCTACTCCACTTCTAAAGATATAGGAAGTACCAGTCCTCTTCTTCATGTGGTCACCTTAGCAAGGTTATTGCCAGGCAGGCAAAGTTTTCCTATGAGTGGACGGCAGAGAGAAGAGGCGGTGTGGCCAGACAGCCAGGTGCAAGGCCAACAGGATTGTTTTGGCTATGTCTTGTATATTAGAGAAGGCCACACACCAGAGCACAGAGCACTGACTGGGTCACCCCACTTGTTCCAGGGTGGCAAGGTAGCATAAAAAAGCTGGTGTTTGCCTTGACCAGCTGCCAGTTGGACTCCCTAGCTGGACCTGCCATACCATTGGCAGTATACTGATTGTAAGGGAAGATGCTATCCAATTTTTCTCCGTTATCTTCTGTTATTCCTGTTTGTCTAATTGCTGGACTGCTGTTTCTGCTAAGCCTTATCTTAGAGTGCGGCAATAAATTAAGCCTCTGTCTTACTTAAAAAGCATCTGGAATTTTTTCTGCTTCACTGTGACCCTCTGCTGCAGTGAAGCCTTGCTTCACAGATACCACTTTGCTCATGCTCAGAGGAGCCAAATCCTGCCAACCCTGACAGAGATCTCTGAGACTTCAGCTGGCATCTTGTCATATGGCAACCATACTGGGCACAGATGGGCCTGGGAGCATCAACTTGCACATGTACCCCCCCCAATTCAGACCTATGCTTGACTCCACTATCCTGTCTCATAGATACACTGCTTCTGAACAAGAATTCTGTTTCGCTATCACAAGAAGAACACGTTGATTTATTTATGGCTCTATGCTATTTGGGTTGTTGTTAGCAAGGTCCAAAGGCGCCATCCTGGGTTATGTCTGATGTGAGTATATTTGCTCTGCCATGATTACTATTTGCTATGATATGTATTACACATTGTAAGACAGTGGTGGAAATTTTTCAGCCTTGCAGGTGTTGTTGGACTGCAATTTCCATCACTCTAACCAGCATAGGGAATGTTGCGAGTTACAGTTCAGCAACACCTGGAGAGTCATACAACTTTCAACCCCTGTTATAAGAACTATTAGCAATTCTATCAACCCATGTCAAACCAACATCCTTTAAAAAAAGGGATTTGTCTTTTACATACCTGTGTAGTGTTTATGCCAAAATAAATTTTTGAGCCACAAAACACTTCATTGTTTACATCTGAAACAGTGTATAATTATTTATATTATCAGTTGTTTGGTGAAGAAACAAGGAACTTATGTCTTATCCACTCAGCCTCTCTGAACGTTCCATTGTTGGTGCAGCAGGCACATGCCCCTTAGCAACCGATCATGAGGCAGTTTCTCAGACGGCGGAGAGGGAAGTGGAGAGGGGAGGTGAAGAGCTTGAGAACTCAGTGTTAAGATGGAGGGCATACACATTGCAAGGGGCCTGTGTGAGGGAAAGAGGGGGGGAGAGACGTAAGATAGGACGTGGGGGTGTGATGTGGAGAAGGCGGCGCAATGTCCTCATGTAGTTGTAAAGGGGGCTACGGGCCAAAAAGACTGAGAACCACTGCTTTAATCTATACTAACAAGATGCTTATTCACACCAAGATTTGTGATTCATTCCAAAGTTCTTCTGTTTGCAGTTAATATTTGTCTAATGCAAGAGATACTAACACAAAAGAACTTCAAACCAAGGAGACTAAAGAGAAAATTGGAATCAGTATTGTAACGCTCCGGAGTAATATGGACATCTCCTTCAATAATCAAATAAGCTAATGAATTGTATTTTTCCACAGACCAATTCCATCCACAGAATACAATTAAGCTGAGTGTCGTGTGCTGGTTTAGTTGCTTACCAAGAAAACACTCAGTGTTTAGCGGCCACGTTTGTTGAGGTAAACCAAGCAACATAGGAGCTTGATAAACAGGGGCAGAGCCTGGAGTGCACGGAGGGGGGGTGGGAGGAGGGGCAGGTGGAGGGACGGGTGTGTGGCTATGGCGCTTGGGGCATGGCTACTGTGCATGGGGCAGGGCAGGTTCATGAGGGTGTGCTACAACAGATGGGGCGGGGCTACGGCGCACGGGGGGCAGGGCTACGGCATGTGGGGAGGGAAGCAAGAAGCTGCGGCACCCCAAAAAAATTGCTGCCGGGGACGGTTCGCCCTCATCGTCCCCGCGCCCCTATGCGACTGTTGATAAAAGTTGGTAAGACTGAGGTACATTTGTTAGTAGCAAGGTTTTATACTAAAACATACAAATTTAGGCTTGAAGGGCATTGATTGATGAGAGCTATAAATGTCACATCACCCCACCATAATCTAAGTGTTCCCAGGCTTCTTGGACGTTTACATACTTTCATCTTGAGACCCTAAATTCTTCCTATGTTTTATCTCTACCTTTCTGGTTTTTCTCACAATGTCTTCCTGCGATATCACACTTCATCCCTCTGATCTTTCCCCTCCTATGCCAGATGCCCTCCAGTATTTCCTGGATATCTTGAAGCTTTGATCCTACTCCTGGATACACACTGCAATTGATATTCAATATATCATTGCTGATCATAATTTCCTATTGTTATAATGTTGCAATAGCAATATCACGCTCTAATCCTCCTTCCTACAAGCTAAGCTAAGTGGCGTTTGCTAATGCTACCATGGCAGGAGCCAAGCATCCTGACACTGAGTTATTTTGGAAGCAAGATCATGTCTATTTAGATGGTTTTCTCATGTAGCTATGATCCAAACATGCAGAAACAGCACATCATATGATCTGTTCTTGAGTGGATTGTTTCAGAGTGTATATAAAAGCTTTGTGCACACAGAAAAGTTACCATGTCAGGAAGGAAGCTTCTACCGATGAAGAATTTCTCCACTCACTTTAGCCACCATAGCCAATAGCAGAGTGAACATGAGAGTTTCAGTCCAAAACAATTTGGAGAACCATCATCTAAGAGGAGAGGGAAGTAAATGGCCAGTGGCAACAGTGACTCCTTGACACCTGAATACGCCCATCTTGTCTTCCTTCTCTATGCAGCTATATATTATCCTTATCCAAAAAACAAAACAAATCTGTGAGGGGCAGCATGATGTAGTAGTTAGTGTAGAACAGGGACAAAATTCTTTTCTCCAGTTTGCAATAAAATAAACTGAGTGATCTTGGGCTAGTCATTCATTCTCAGCCTGACACATGCTTACTGTGAGGATTAATAATGGAGAAAGATAAGCATGTATCCTGACTTGAGCTCATTTTTGTAATTAATAAATAATCAATAAAAACAATAAACAAGTTTTCTCATGTTCCTGTCAGTGGAAACAGATAGGTAATTGTGATGAGTGATGAGAGAGAATGTAGTCACAGGAGAAAGCCTGAGAGCATCCTGACAAAGCTCAGCCTCCAAATTTGGAACTAGCAGTGAACAATAGTGTCAGACATAGAGTACCCCAACAGACACAAACTTTGAATTCAGGGTGCCATTGTAAGACCCACATTTCCAAGGATCTTCCTTTTGCAAGCTTCATAGAATGAAGAGAAGCTCCGAAAGAGCACCCATGAGCATTTAACTAGCTTCACTGAGGAAAACACTTCTGTGAGGCTCCTTCATGAATTCATGTCTGTGTTTGCATGAGCATGCAAACACATACTACCTATACATGTACAGTTCTCCCTCCACATTCGCAGGTTTCACTTTCACGAATTTGATTATTCACAAGGTGCCTGCTTGCTCCCCCATTCTCCCACTCTGACCTCATTCCAACTCCACCTGCTCTTCCCATTTTCCTTGCCCCCAGTGCAGGCGCGCCCTGTGTGGGCAGCACGAAGGCCCAGGAAGGCTGATTGCAGGTTTCCTGTGCTCCTCCCGCTGCCACGCTGCCACCACGGGTACAGGCATGGCCTGCACAGGTGGCACAAAGGCCCAGGGAGGCCGATCACCAGTTCCCTGCCTCCCTGCCCCTGCCTGGGTGGGTGCACTGACTGGGCAGAAGTCTGTAGGGAGGGCACCCTATTTGCGATTATTTGACATTTGCGAGGGATTTGTGTCCCCATCCCTTGTGAATGTGGAGGGCCTACTTTATATGCAAACACACACTTTCCCAAAGTGCAATTTGGATTTTCTGCTTCAGCACTAAAGGCGCTGGAACTCTCTTCCAGTGGCGTATTTAAGTCTTTTACCCCAAGTCTCAAGTCAAGTCTCGAGTCTTTACCTTCAAGCTTCAAGTCAAGTCTCAAGTCCTTGAAGATACTTTCAAGTCAAGTCCCAAGTCAAGTCTCAAGTCTGGAAGTCAACTTTATAGCCCAACCTCTATTCCAGAATTTCTGGACAGAGTTGAATAAAGTCAGTTTTAAGAATTTAAGCCTCAACATTTGCGATTTTACCATCTGCAGCTTTGAAAGGCTCAAGCCCATTGCCTAACCCATTTGCTTTTCCCCCTCTGAGAAATGCACGCACCCTTTGGGCTTGAGATGGATTGCCATGCGACGAGCAGGCAAAAAGAGATGGAGGTGTTGTTCAAAGTCATAAGGTTTCTGGATGAATGTGTTATGTTACTGAACCAAGGGCAGCAAGTCAGTCATTAAAAATATACAAGTCTCGAGTCGAGTCAGTGCCTCATTTATTGCCAAGTTGAGTCCTAGTCGAGTCATTGAAGTGACTTAAGTTGAACTTGAGTCCAAGTCTTCGACTCAACTCTACATCACTGCTCTTTTCCCAGTGAAATTAAACTAGCAGCCTCCCCACTTTATTTTCACAGACAAGTAAAGACTTTTCTGTTTCAACAGGCATTTGATGAGTGACTGTACAAGGTCCACCTAAACAATGTGCCTGATTCTGCTAATCGTTGTGCTGGGGTGTGTCTATGATTCTAATTATATCTGTTTTATCCTGGTTTTACATTTCTTTATTGTTTAATACTGTTCTAACTTTTGTATCCTGTGATTTTTTTTAACCATTTGTTTTTTAACCAGTTGTCAGCTGCTTTGAGTCCTGAACTGAGAAGAAGGCAGGATAGAAATAAATACAACAATAACAACAATAATAATTGGACCAAGTCTTAACTTTGCCATTTGCCCCAAGAATAACACCACCAAAGGTATGAGCTACAAGGCATGGGAAATGAGGGCATTGTCCCCCACAAATAAGAACTTGGGCCTCCTATTAAATTTTGTCTTTATTCCCAAATTTCTAACTTTGCTGAGGCGGCGACACTGAAAATCATTTGCACCTAGAACTCTTCTTTTTTTCTGTGTTAGCATTCTCTGGGTCATATCACCCTCCTTTTCTTCCTATGGGTACCTAAACTGTATTTCTAATTCTAATTGTTCAGCTGATGTTTTAAAGTTTTTACAATGCAAGAAATCTGAGAAGCAATTTGGGAGGAAAGCTATGTTGGCTGTTGAAGTAGACTTGGGACTTAAGATAGTCATAATTAACACAATTCCCCTTCAGTTCAGCAGGTCTACTTTAAATATGGTTCAGTGCAGACTCAACTGCTTTTTCCAAATGCATTCATTCAACACACTCTTGTGACATTTGTTTCTGTCTCCCCTGCCACGTGAAGAAATGGGCACACCAACATTTTAGATTAGCTTAGGAGATGTGCCTTAGACAAACCACCAGTGCCAAGTGGAAGCACTAATCTCCTACCCCATCAAACTCATCTTGCTAAAACCAGCTAAATCCTTTTGCTTCTGCTCTTCTAATCATGAGGTTTAGAGGGTGCAAAGGCTGCTTTTCACCTCATTACAATTTCCTTTTAATCTTTTCTAATCTCTTAGCACAGTGCACAAACACCCATTGGAAGCTTATTCCTTCTCATTTAGCCAAAAAAGAGAGAGAGAGAGAGAGAGAGAGATTTTTTTTAGACATCCCATAATTGTTATGCACTGTCTCCAGCAGTAAAAAACTAATTTCTAAAAGGGTGCTGATGGTAACAATGATCTGAAGGGTTAGGAGGAGGCAAAATATTTAAAGAAAGCTGTTCATAATCAATCTGATTCCACCTTGGTATTATTTACTACCAAATAATGTGGTTATCCTAAATTCTGTATGCAAGCAAATGCTACAAAATTAGCCATTTGCCAACTGTCCCTTTTAACTCCATCTCTAGCAGCTTCCAGGCAAGGTTATTCTATGGATCTAATACGTAATTTCTTGACAATTGCCCCAGGTTAAAAGTAGTATTTGGAACAATTTGATATGTGCTGTCTGGATCTCCTTGGCAGAACAATGGAATATGTTAATGATGGATAAAAATAAATGACAAATGGTTGATTTATGGTTAAACACAAAGAGTCAGAATGGGTGAGAATTTCATTCAATTAATTCATTGATTCATTCAACATCTCTATTTCAAAAATAAAAATAAATTCCACATACAGAATTTGAGACAAATTGAATGTGGTAATGTATATAGGCAAAAGGCTTTGAGGGCTCTTAAAAATCTGGGTTTACATTCCTCTCTAGTCAACCATGTTGTTGATGAACTGCAATTCTCTCCCTCCCTCCCTCCTTCTCACACACACACACACACACACATACATCAGCAGGCTGCTCATCTAACAGTTCCATGGCAAACAATTTTCTCAACATCAAGAAGTTCTGTGTCTGCTGAAATTGGCCAGATATTTCATTTGGTTCATGTTTAGAAGAACTGGTCAAAATTCACAAGTCTATACTATAACTGAAAGTGTTTGTCTCTCTCTTGATCTGCCTATAATGCTATACAAACCCACAAGCTTGATCACAGGGTCAACAGATTTGGTGTGTTATTCAATGGGATCAAAATAAAACTGCAATAAGATTTAGGACACAATCCATCCACTTATTTCGGTACTCTCAAACAAATACATTAGATTTCTGTATTTTTTGCTCCAAAACAGAGAGTTATGAACTGATTTTGGCCAGTAGGTAGACTTTTCAAACATTTTGTGCATGTTTGGGACCAGTGAGTAAGCTTTGCCTGGTGATGGTGATAGGCTTCCTGGGATTCTCTCCATTCTGCATAAACTTTGGGATTAAAACAAATTACAAGGATTGTACTTGCTTCCACCCAAATTTAAAATCACAAGAAAAACCATAATCCCCTTTTCTGCAATTTTGAGTAAATTTCCCAGTATGATATGTGACAGAGCCTGGGGATATGGCTAGCCTGAGGGACAGGGCAGCCCTAGCAATAGGTTGCCATGTAACCCAAGTGGCTCCGGGTAAAAGAGAAACCTAGCCCGTTGGGGTGTAGGAGGGACTCAGCTTTCTGAAGAGGAGCTCTATATAAGGCACAGTAACTCACATTTTTGAGCTTCCTTCAGTGAAATTTCCAGAAAGAGTTTTGAGCTAGAGCTTTTCAATCAACCAAGGGAAGTTGTCTGAATTAATGGGGTTATCTTCTCAGAGATCTAGAGAGGGACAAAAAAGAAACCAATCTATTGTGAGTTGGGTCAGAAGGGGTGACCAAAACTTGGAAATTTAGCCTTTGAACATAAAGGGAAGCCAAAACCCTGTGTGTGTAGGAAAGATCTGAACCTGAATACTGTGTTAGGCTGGGCAAACTGGTTAAACACTTTTTGGAAGTTCTATTTTGCCTGAATATACTTGTAACACCCAATACCTTTTCCCTGTTTGTTATTTTAATAAAGATTACATTATATTTTTTTTAATTTCTGGCTCAGCAGAGTACTTTTCATCAGTTCTAATTTTACAGAAACACACTACCACAGATTATTAAATCTATCTGAATAAAACCAGAGAGGGTTTACCACTTATTCACTAAAGTGGTGGATTTAAGAGGGGAAAACAAGGGTTGCATAAAGAGGGTGGCAGGGTGCTATAGCAGGGAAGGGAGCTGCCATCTGCAGTCCGTGAAATGGAAAAGCAGGCCTGGCCACCTCCACAGATATCTTCATAAGCAGGTAGAATTTATTTTAAGTATTCTGAAGGAGGAGAAAATGAAGCTGACATATTCGTTTACCCCTAATCAGAGCTTGGAAAAGGTACCTTTTTCACATAATTCCATGGCCACTGGGCATGCTGATTAGGCTTTCTAAGAAATGGACTCCAAAAGCTCTGTCGCTTCTACTGAAGCTTGGAAAATATCACTGAAATGGAGTCTCTTTCATCCAGCAACAGGATAAAAAAATAGGCTGCTAAAAAGAAGATATTACCTTCTTATTATACCACCATACAATCTAATACAGATCACTAATACAGTAGGGCCCTCGTATCCACAGGGAATTGGTTCCGCCTCCCCACCCCTGCGGATACTGAAATCCGTGGATAGGAGCAAACGTGCTGTCACCCGCCTGCCCTCCATTGATTGAAGTGGCAAGGAGGTGGGATCACGCTCCTCACTCCTTTCCTGCCCACTGCCACGGTGATTGGGCCCAGAGAGAGGGGCAGGAGGTGGCAAGGGGGGTGAGCGGGCACCCCCACCTCTTTCCTGCCAGCCACCACAGCGATCAAGCCTGGAGTGAGGGGCAGGAGGAGGCGAGGGGCACGGTTGCGCACCTCTTGCTTCTTTCCTGCCTGCTGCCAGGGCGATCAGGCCAGGACCAAGGAGCAGGAGGTGGTGAGGGGGGCAATTGCTAATCTCTCGCCTCTTTCCTGCCCGCCGCCACAGCAACCGAGCTGGGGCATGGGGCAAGAGGTGGCAAGGTGCCCTCCCATGTTCCTTGCTTCTTTCCCGCCCACCACCACCGTGATGCTGGCGGGTGGGGAGCCAACTGCAATTAACTGAATCAACAGATAAGGGGGTCATACTGTATAATCCACAGAATTAAATTCCATCCTTTGCAGCATGGTTACAATCAAGTCACAAACCAGCCTGAATCCAAGTGTTTTGCCTGCAATTATTTACAGGTTGTAATCCAACAGGCAGTGCACTCTTCTATCTCAGTCATGCAAAATGATTCCAAATGCTTCCTTCGTTAAGTTTCCTCAAAGATAGTGGTTCCTACCAACTGTTTCTTTCATTGGTGGTCAAAATGATTCTTTGATGATGTGGCTGCTGATAATCATCACGTCTTACATTTCACATGGATATACTATTGAATTTCCTATTGTTAACTTTAATTTTCATTAAATCCTCATTACATGACATGAATGGTGCACTTCCTAGGCATTGGCAAGAGGAAAGAAAGGCAGATCATTCCTTCCTTTGATTGGAAGGGATTCCAGGACCAACATTAGCACTCCAATATAGATGGCAGAAAATTGTCAATCTCTCCCTTAGAGATGAGGAATCCATAGCCCTCCAGACTTTACTGGACTGCAGCTTAACACATCCCTAGCCAACATAGCCAGTGGTAAAGGATTGTAGGAGTTGCACTACAACAATATCTGTCTGAAACCACAAAGAATGGAGGTGATATGAGGTCATTAATAGTTGACCTTTCAGTGTCTTCACTTTATGCCCCCCAACCCGGCCTGCTTTTTTTTGGAGGTGATAGGCAAAGAAGGGCTTTGGCTTTGCCTTTCTATTCTTTAGGAGACAACTGCATACTTAGAACAGTGACATTTCAAGGGCCAAAACAAAGGATGGCTTTGCTATGTTGGCTAGTGGCTTCCATTTCAGTAGAAGAGTGAATTTATCCAGGATTTTAGTCTGAATGTTAAAGGCATTATCCAAGGAGGTCTCCACGTCCCTATCAGAGGGATAGCATTCAACTCCTGGATAGCTCCTATAACATTTGGAACCACTTATGGCTATGCACTGCTTCTGAGTGGTCAGGAAAGGAAAACATGAATCAGGGACCTCAGCTGCAGAATAGCAATAGCATATGTATTTCTATACCACTTATCAGCTAAGCACTCTCTAAGTGGTTTACAGTGTGTCAGCTAATTGCCCCTAACAAGCTGGGTACTGATTTTACCAACCTGCAAAAGGATGGAAAGTTGAGTCAACCTGAAGCCCAGCAGGATCGAACTCACAATGTTGTGGTTTCAGTACTGGCATTTAACCACTGCACCACCAGGGCTCCTTTGAAAACCATTAAGCATGCCTTCCTTCTGCCAGACCCTTTCCTCTTGCTAAATATGCCTTCCTTGTGTTGCTGAGAAGTAGAAACTGGATTTGGCAGTGTGACCTGGCAGAACAAGATGTGGTTCTGGTCTGAGTGAAATCTCATGGTGGCACTGACATCTCTCATTAGCCCACTTATTAATAGGACTGCCATCTACTTTGTCTTAAGTTAATTTGCTTAGTGTTTCCAGAAATGATCATGAAAAACAAACAGATTTCTGGAAGCATGAATTAGGGCTTTCCCTAGGATGCTGAAATGCTTTTAATTTTAATTTAATTTAATTTTGCTTTAATTGAGATGTTTCAAATGGTTTTAATTCTACAGCAGTTTAATGCAATTATAAAAAATATTTTTAGCTGTATCTGGCTCTACTTATATTTCTCTGTAACTTATAACCCACCTTGAACCCAAGTTTTGCAACAAAAAAAACATAGTGGGGTGTAAAGAAAGCAATACAAGACAGCACAGCAGGGAAGTTGCATGCTCTTTTCTTGCACTGACTTTTAGCCTGGCTGGCTGTTACAATGAGGCTGATCTGAACACTCTGGATTTGCAATCTGTTAACAGAGTCAGGTATCATGTTTTTCCCCAAGAAATCAAAGTGTCTTGTGTTATATCCATGTCACTGGAATTGAGAATCTGCTCCAATCAAGGTGCTGAACATTAATCACAACTAAAAGAATAGGGATGGAAAGAATATTTGAAAATATATGGAAAAAGTTGCTGAAAGCATGCTTTTGAACATTGAGAAGTGCCAAAGAAGGAATTCTGGACTGACAAAAGTCTTCACAGTTTGCACAAAATTCACATATGGTTATTTGTGCAGGAAACAGCATTTTCTCCAAAGGAAACAGTACTTTCTGTGCAGAAAATGCTGTTTTCTATACAGAAAATGTTTCTAAGTATGCAGAAATTTTATTTTCTAGACAGAAAATGCTGTTTATTGCCCAGAACCTGCTATAATTGGGGATATATTTTGGGGCAAAATTCACAAGTGATTGATCTGCATAGAAAACAACATTTTATGTGCAGGAAACAGCATTTTCTACATTTTTTTCTGTAGTAAACATAATATTTCTATGCAGAAATATTATCCTCTGTGCAGAACAGTTTCCTGCACAAAAGCAAATTTTGTGCGCAATAAGTTCCAAATTATGAATAGCCTCTGAAAACTGAATGGTTTTTCAAAGACTTTCTCACAGAAGGAAGAAAATTGCTAACATTATTCATTCCTTCCTTTAAGCAGAAAATTAGTGAAGAATTACATCCCTACTAAGAAACTAAGGAGCTGTCCAAAGTTCTGAACCCTATTCCCAAAATGGATTCTGCATTATAGATAGCTCCTTTAAAATTTGGACTAAGGTCATTTTCGCCCTACACTGTTATAGTGCTATTATTCCACCTTCAACATCCTGTGGAATTCTGGTGTTTGTAGTTTACCGAGGCTAAAGAGCTCTCTGGCTGAGAATTCTAAAGGCCCCTCCCTAAACTGCAGACCCCAGGATTCCATAGGATGTTGAAAGTGGAATAATAGCACTATAACAGGTAGGAAGGAAATGGCCTAAAAATCAGAGTGGATTCACCACGCCCATTCTTAGACAGAGAGAGTTTGTTGTTCCTGACAGCAGTTTCTGGAGTCAGGTTAAAAGACGTTTAAAGACAGACCTGTAGGTGCTACACTGCATCTCCTGAACTAGTTTGCTGTCCTCATTGGGAAGATGTCCCATTGCCAGGGCTGAAGTACATTTTCATCAGCATTATTGAGCTATTACTTGCCAGGATTAAATTAACATGCACAGAGGGGACTGCCTGCTCTCATCCCTTCCATTGTAACATTCCTCACATGGAAAGCAACAAGTCTGAAGAGATGTTCCTTTTTTATGGAAACTTTCCAGCTTAGCAAGAATGCTGGAAAATCTGAGCTTCTACTCCCATTGACAGGAAGGACAGGAATTTCTGCTCTTGAGTCTTGTTGCTTTCCATGTGAAGAAAGGACCATGGTGAGGGCAAGCCTAGCCATTACTGTCTTGGTGTTTTGATTCAAACTCTCATCAGCTACTATACAGAAATGGAGAGTGGTGGCTACCAGCTCCTATGCCAGTAGTGTGGTGAATCCACTCTGGTTTTTAGTGTGAACTTTAAAAGAGCTAGCTGGTATGCCAAATCTATTTGAGGAAAGGGTTCAGTACCTTTGATATGTCCCTTAAAATATGGATTCACCACCCCAGTGACATAGAAGCCACCACTGGGGATGGACTGCCATCTTGCCCTCAGGCAGCAGAATGTCTTAGGCCTACCTTGCAGCAGTGCCCTCTGATGTTCATACTCAAATGCACAAGGAAACAAGTCTGATCAAAATATCTTTCCAGATGCACTGACAACAGTTAACACTTTCCATTTCTTTCTCTTCTTGTGGAACCTTGCACATAGTTTCCCTCCTGAGATGAATGACTGTGACTCTGTTCTTGCCCTCCAGCACTGCCCAATGCTACACTGTTCCTTTAAATCACTCTGCTGGGAGGAGAGTGCTGAAGCTTTCCTACTTCTCTTTGTCCTTCTCCTCCTCCCATTATTGAAATATTGTAGAGAAAGACAAATTGCCACTGTCTTATTCCTAGCATTTTTGTTTTTCTTCTAGCTGTTTCCAGTAATTTGCAAAAGATTAAGAAAGTAGAACCATCAATAGCATGCAAGGAGTCTTAGCTGGGATATCCAAGCTGCTATTCCCTATAGTCACGACAACTTTTGCATTAAAAAGTCCTATAGAGATCTTTTTAGATCTTCCCTTAAAGCCCTGTCATTTTGGTTGAAGTATGAACAATGTTCTTGTAGCCATATGTTAGCTCAACCCATAGCTGGGGAGTTTTGCTTTGAACAAGTTACAAGCAGGAAATGTTGGCATCAGTCCAGCGTTCAGCCGCACATGAAAGAAGCTGCATTTTTGAAATTTGGATGAGAATCCATTTGCAGTGTGTGTTGTTCTGTTCAAGAATCTGAGAATTTACAGCTTCAGGAAAACAAAAATAACACTGCAGCAAATAAATGGATTCAGATTCAATCAGAATGGAAGATAAGTAAAGGAACAACTTGCTGAGGACTCCCACGTCCAGCTGGTCAGTGAATCACCCTGCAACTTTAACCTGAACTGGAAGGATCTATCCAAAGTGCTGAACTCTATCCTCAAAATAGGCTCAGCATTTTTGTGGTAAACTAAATCTGGTAGATAAACGAGACAAGACACGCAATGAGCAAAATTTTTTATTCCTTTTGTTACTTTGTTTTCTTACTTTTTTCATTATAGAAGTAAGCTAAGCATTGGTAAAAAGAAAGAAGGAGAGGAAACATTTAAGATATTGAATATCAACCGTGCAAGAGTCTGTTGGAAGTAGGAAATGCAGTCAGAATATAATGATGGGACGTTATTAGAAGAACTTTTAAAGAAGGGTTAAATGTGCAACCAAATGTATTATATTTAATTATATTAATTAAGTATATGTATGATATTTTATGATGAAATCATTTTTCAAGTGGATCAATAATCATACAGACCCCCCCATTCATACTATACCAATAGTGTAAGAATACTGCTGATTTTAATGTAATTTTATGCAATGTGAAATATATAATTATTTCATGTCTGTATAATGTACAATTATTTCAACTGAATTTTTTTAATAAAAATATATATATTAAAAAAAATAGAAAAATAGGTTCAGCATTTTGGATCACTCTTTTAACATTCAGACTAAAAGCTAAAGTGAATTCATCACTCCACTGACATGGGAAACACTATCTGACACTTGTAAACAAGTAAGGATAGCCTAAGACCTTTTGCCTTCTGAGGCAGAGAACAAGAACAAGCTCCCACCCCCAATGTCATGATCACAACTGGACTAGTAGCTGATTGATTTTTCAGCAATGAAGATGGAAGAGCATTCTCCTCTACACTTGCTTAGGAAGCATAGCTTATGAAGCATAGAACAAGCTATATGGCCCACAGTGCTTTCTTCCAGCTTCTTGTTGCTGCTTCCCAGGGTACATTGCCTGATGCAGTCATCTCACTCTGTCCAAAAGCAGGGCCACCTCATCACTCTTGGATGCACAGAACTAAGTGCAGGAGCTTTTTCCCCATATAAACATTTAAGTAGCACGACCACCAGCATTTCTTAACTCAAAACAGGGAGGGCGTACTACATCTGCATAGCAAGGATCACTGCTTGAGACTAATTCCCATAACAGATGAAGGTTCTGCTGTATTAATTAATTCTGCAATAGCCTATCCTCTGCTAATTGAGGTTAGTACTTTTATTTCAAGGCCTTAACTTGAAATTGGTTGACAACAGTTCAAAATATACCCCCAGCAGCTGCAAGTGTAGAAAAGGGAAAGAGGTATGCTGTCTGGTGTGCATATGCACTAGGAAGCAAGGTACACACTGTGTTCATCCACAGAGGGTGATAAATCTGCAATAATGACCATTTGAGCACCTCCCACTTTATAAAGAATCTCCCAAAGTATGGGAAAAGGTTTATGGCAAATTTCAGCACTGGCAACACAGTGCTGTTCTGGCCACAAGATTCCTATTTCTTGTCAAGGTTGGCATGATTTGGCTCCTCTGAGCATGAGCAGAGTGCAATCTGTGAAGCAAGGCCTTGCCACAGCAGAGGGTCCCAGTGAAGCAGAAAGAATTCCAGAGGCGCATTAAGTAAGAGGCTTGATTTATTGCTGCACTCTAAGATAAGGCTTAGCAAAAACATGGTAGCATTCCAGCAATTAGCCAAATAGGAATAACAGAAGATAATGGAGAAAAATCGAGCAGCATCTCCCCTTACAATCAGTATACTGCCAATGGTATGGCAGGTCCAGCTAGGGCGTCTAACTGGCAGCTGGTCAAGGGAAACACCAGCCTTTTTATGCTACCTTGTCACCCTGGAACAAGTGGGGTGACCCAATCAGTGCTCTGGAGTGTGGCCTTCTCTAATACACAAGACATAGCCAAAACAGTCCTGCTGGTCTTGCACCTGGCTGTCTGGCCACACCGCCTCTTCTCTCTGCCGTCCACTCATAGGAAAACTTTGCCTGCCTGGCAACAACATTGACATTTCTGACCTATTATGAAGCAGTCCACTCTGCCAAATTTAATGATGCTATATTCTGTTGTTTCAGACTAAGTCAGGGGTAAATCACTTCACCTTTCTGCACTGGCCAGTTCTCATTAAGAAAAGGAAGAGGGGCAAATGCCTATTTTAAACAAGTCAAGTCTTCTCTTTCTCCATAACAGTAATGTAAATTTATTCTACATGCTGAGTGATGCCATGTATTACTCATACCAATTTACTATCCTGTAATTCTACATTACTTCGTGATGATTATGAAGGTTAAAGTGACCTATGCTTAGAAAATGAATTGAATCTAATGTGTACAGTATCTCAAATGTCAGCTGCATGTTCAAATGCCAAGGGGGGTAGCAGAGGGTCTTAGGTGATCTCAGATGAAGCTAAGATGAGTCTGTGTTCTGACACAAGATACTGCTTAACTGGGCCAATTGGGGTGGGCCAATGATGTCCTTCCAAATGTTTTGGCCTTCAACCTGTCCACCTGTCTTGACATGATGGTGAAGATGACTGCTACCATGCGGCACAGTGGTTAAATGGCAGTACTGCGGCCACAACATTGTGAATTCGATCCTGCAGGGCTCCAGGTTGACTTAGGCTTCCATCCTTCCATAGGCTGGTAAAATGAGTGCCCAGCTTGTTGAGGACAATTAGCTAAAACACACTGTAAGCCACTTAGGGAGTGCTCTGCACTGATAAGCAGTATAGAAATGTAACTGCTATTGCTTGCCAACTGCTATGTGGGCTTGTATGACAACAAGCTCCATACAATGTTCTCCATACACTCACCTCTGAGGAAAGCTATTGGTCTTACTTGTCTTTCATTTTTGGAGTCCTCACACATCTTCTATATGTTTTAGGTCTCAATAAACTGAGACTCTCATGCTATCCAATATTCCTTCTTCTCAAATCTTAGCCACTCCATTTCATTTGTAATGGAAAATACCTCACAATCTACACAGAGTTTGCAGAATTAGTTCTCCCCATAGTCACCTCATCACCATGCGACGATAATACTCATCTTAGAACTATAGAATCCTGTTACTCAGTGCCATTTGCTATTTCCATTTTAAAGTATCAAAATGGTAGACATAACTTGTGAAGCATTCAAAAAAGCAGCTATGCAACAGGAAAAAGCAGCAGTGGAAACCAACCTCTTTATCCTCTCTCACATAGAAAAATGTCTCAAGTCAGTGGCAGCTGGTGGCTGCCATGTCAATGGGGTAGTAAATCAATTTTAGATTTTAGTCCATATTTTAAATGAACTATCCAAACTACTGAACCTATTTCAGGGATAAGATTCAGTACCTTGTATAACAAGCTTTAAACTTAAAAAATCCTGGTGGGGATTTCACACCCCATTGACATGGGAGTCAACAGCTAGCACTGTAGAAAGTAAAGTGAGCTCCCAAAACTTGGAAATGTAGTATTTTGGAACACAACTCCCATATTCTTCTATTCCTACCTACCCCATAAAGGCCTTAAAGTAACAGAATAACACCTTTTTTGTTTTCGTGCATATGCACACACACATACATACAAGTTAGAAATTGTTAACTTTTGCTCCATATGCCAATTTAAAGTACAGAGCTACATAACTGAACATATTTTCTTAAACCGCATCACCAACAGTTTCACTTGGTGACAGCAAAGTGCACATTGTATTGCTTTTCTTGGCCTAATTATTAAAGTGATAGAAAAGATAAATGGTTCACCAATACACACCTGACTCTATGTTGACCTTGAGTACTTTTAAATTTTTTTTGCACCTGGACAGCGCAAGGTGTTGAATTATGGAGCTTTCTCATTCTTTTGATTTAGGTCAGGAGTGGGAAGAAAGTAAATTGGGAATCTACTAGTAGTTTGCTGGATGTAGTAGATCAGCAAGCTTTTCTGAGTCCTAATTGTTTAATAAAACAACCAATAAGATCATTCCAGTGGTTTATGGAGTAGCTCATGGAGCGCAATAGGTAAGAAGTTCTGTCCATATGGTCACTATTTTGCATCTATACTTTCCTCCAAACATTATTTTTCATACCTGGGTTCCACTAGTAATTTGGGAATGATTGTCAGAAAACAAAGCAAGCCTAAAGCCATACGCACCTAATTTAATTCCCTGCACCCTGCTTTTTAATCCTGTTGAATTCCTAAAGTGGGATACTTTTACAAATAAAATTACAGTACAAACAAAATTGCAAATACTAATACAAATAAAAGGAAAAAAATTACAGCAGTGAGATGGCACCACCTCTTTAACAGACTGAGAAAACAAAACCTTTTCTTTTTTAATTTGGCCTGCAACCATGGCCATGCTTGTCAAGGGATTTGCATTTCAAAGATGTAACTTCTCTAAACTCTAAGCTGGAATTTACTCACACCCATTCCTTCCAGTGTTCCTGCTGAGATCAGCATTACAATTAGTTTGCACAGAGACTTTTGTAAAGTGAATAAAAAGTTATGGATACATTGTGGGATACATTTTGACCAGAATGCCAACATGGATGTCTTGAAATACAAGCTTATAACATAAATACTTGAACTAAATCACATGCTGTACCACATCCATTGCAATGGATACACGACATTGAATCTTATTTTTATAACAGGAAGGTAAGTTATCATATTATGCTACTTTTCCTGAAGTTGACACCACCTACTTTTTCTGGGCTTTACAAATTAAGATTGAAAACTTGGATCTGTCTGCTTGTCTGTCTGTCAGTCTCTGTCACTATTTATTGAAAAGAGTAATGTCAGCATCAATTTTTTATTGATTTATGTCTTGCCTTTTAAAAAATATACTGAAGGTGGCATACAGTTAAATATATAAAAACAATACAATATTGAAAGAAACTAAAATCCACAAAGATGAACCTAAAATCAAGTATAACAATTATAAAGTACACAAAATGCAGTATTACAGTGGCAGTTGGTACTTTTGCTCTCAGTAAGATGACACCCCCAGTCTGGGTTTTAGACCTGACTTTACAGGAGCTAGCCAAAGAAGGTGTAAACTGTTTCCTCAAAATAAGTTTTGCACCCTAGATGGCACTTCTAAAATCTGGGTGAAAAGGAGGAGTGAATTCACCACTCCGCTGACCTGGAAGCCACCACTCTCCTCTGCTACAGAGACCTTTACTCAGATATTCACAAAGGTGTTATAGAACAGGGGCCATTCCACCACTTTTTGCAATCTTGCTGTGCATATTTAGTGTGCAAAAAGCTCAAGATCAAAAATCAATAAGTGGTATTTTTTGGGGGGGGGAATGGATCCTTCTGAAAGTATTGCTCCTGTCCCCTCCCCTCAAATGTCCACTAAAGGTAAAAGAGAGGAATAGAACAGAAGGGGGCATCATGTAGTTCTTAAGATGTTGTTGGACTGTAGTTCCTGAAAAGGCAAATGCTGGAGAGCACCCAACAGAATCCTCAGGAAAAACGGGGAGCTACTTCTCCAAGTGCTTAGTGGATGGGTTTGATTTTTTAAGCTGAAACAAGCTCAATGCATTTCGGCTTATGCATATATTTCAATGGCCTTCTTCAGGGGCTGCATAAAAGCAACTACAAATTAAAAACCAAAAAGGACAACATATAATATACCTTAGGTAGTACCATAATATCTACATAAAAGCATCATAATCCATTCCAGTTTTTGTATGTTGCTTAAAGCCTGCACATACCAAAATGCTCTCTAGCTACAAAAAGTTCTGGAGCTGGAAAACTAATTCCATTTGCTGAACTGACAAGAAACTAGAGAACCTGGTTCAAGGTTTCTTTATTTTAGTAGATGGTCAGGGAAAAGGAGGAGGAAGAGAAGAAGGAGTGAGATCACCTTCAAGGACACATTGTGCAAGTGGGCTAGAAAAAGTTCAGAGTGAATTTGCAAAAGTGGCAGGAGATCAAGAAAGCCATTGAAGTATATTCAAAATATTTCAAAATAAAAAACATTCACTAAGCTCTTGGAGATGTATGTCCCTTTTCTCCTGAGGATTGTACAGTTGGATTCCCTAGGGTTAAGGGAGCAGGACCCTCATGGAAGTGGAAAAATCGCAGACATCAAAATGTATGTGTGCCTGTGGGAAGTGGGCTGAGGTATGGTGGGGAGAGCAGACACCCAGGGTCCAAACCAAGTCAGGGAAAGGAGAAGGAAGGGAAACAGTCTACAAGATGGCCCTATACTTCTTGCCCATCTCCTTCCTTGGGTAAGTGGGGGGCATCGGAAGAGCGTTTGTGGTGCTGAGAAATAAGGCTATGAGCTGTCCTTAGCTGGCCAGGCAGCAGCTGGTGGAGGATGAGAAGGCCCAGAAGTGGGTTTTTAAACACAGCCTGATCAGAGCCACCAAGAGGGAAGGTTCCCCAGAAAAGAAGTGCCTAAGGTGGAGGGTGCAGGTATTGGAGAAACTCACAAATAACCAAATCCATGAAAGTCAAACCCACAAATGTGGATGGATGGCTGTAGTTACGCCAAGGCCTAGTCAGTATAGCCAATGGTGAGGGATGATGGGAGTTGCAGTACAACAAGATTTGAAGGGCCACACATTGCTAGATCCTGGTGTGGCTCTGACAATAGGGCCTGCCAGAGAACCACTTTGGATAAAAGGAACTGGGGATTGGACCCACTAGCCACCCTCCCCTAAATAGAACTGAAATACATCAGTGTTAGATATGGTGGATGGCCCGTGGCCATTAAGATTTGCAAGAAAAGTCTTTAGACACAAAGCACAAGCAGAGACAGCTGCTTTTACATCTCCAGACACATCCAGCTTCAGCTGATACATCCCAATGCTCAGGTCAAAGCTCCTGCTGAGTCTTCTGAGTGGGCTAAAACTACATCAGCAAAGCGGGTCTGCAGAATGAAAAAAACCAAATCCATCAGTCAGTTCAAAATTACAGGGTTTAAACAGCAACTTCCAACCACTAAAAAGCATTTTGGAAACTGCCAACGGCAAAAAGTAGGCAAGAAAAGATAAATGTATTGTAAAAATAGCCGACATTATGAGTATTTTTCTCTCAGATGGGTCTCTTGTCACATGGTGAGTCAAAATGTTTGCTTTTCAATACTGAACCTTTCTCTAAGTACATACTCAGAGATGGCTCTCTTGGGGTTTGAGAAAGAGAGCTCTTTTATTTTTATTTTGGAACAACTGAACAAACAGAAGCACCTCTGCCCTTCTGCTTTTGTCCACCTGAAAGCACACGGAACTGAAAATCTGGCATATAATCAACAGTGAATAATACTCCAGCCCTCAGGTTTTTATTATTCAGTAGAGTGGCCACTGAACAGTCTTCCATTGAAGGGATGGACAAAGTGAGGCTTTTCAGATGCAGCTGAACTGCAATTCCCATCAATTTTAGCTAGCATAGCCAATAGTACAGATGTACATCTTCATAAATTTTGTTCTCACAGGAAAGAACAGTTATGTTTACTATCATTCTCCTCACCGCAAGGAAGTCATTGATCACTGTAAAGTGTTTGGAAACCTTAATGCAGGACTTATTCTATGGGGAAAAAATGTACATGGGTTTGTTTGTACAGCAATTCTGTGCGAATTTCCTGCACCAAAACCAATATTTTTTGCACAGAAAATAGGTTTCCTGCTTTTAAAAAATAACATTTCTGTGCAAGAAAGTGCTGTTTTCTATGCAGGAGTCTTGTTTTTTCTACATAAATATTGTTTTCTGACAGTATATAGCCAACTCTCATAAATTATATTCTCCATATCTCCATAACTAAGGAATGGTGAAATGACATGTGGGCAGGGGAGGCAAAAGAAGAACGTTAATGAAGACCCTGGAGGATTCTTGAAGCCACCAACAAATACAACATTTGTTCCTGATACAGAGAAGAGCAAAGCCTACTAGTTTAATTTGGAAATAGTTCAGATAAGATCAGCTGTCCAAGCTAGGTACCAACTTTCTTGAAGTTCAGCAAGCAATCTAAGACATGAGCCACTCAATCCATTTGCTTAGGATGTGGATAACATATCCCTTGTGTTAACCGCATCTGCAGTGCAAGATGTTGTGCATGCTTTGCAATAATTAGGGAACCAGAACTTTAGGACTTATACAATTTGGTCTATTGGAAGTTGCCACCTATCTTAGGAAAGCTGTCATATCAGGCAAGAAGTAAAAGACACTCAAAAAACTTCAGCAGCATTGACATTGTGGCCATTTCCGCACTGGACTGTTATAGTGTGATGAATGAATGGGTTCCGGTTGAAAGTACCAAACGGTCCTGAGCCAGAGAAAATGGCTGCGCACATTGCATTATTGTGGGATGGGTCTGGACTCCAAAATAAGGATTCTTTGAACTGTGAAATTGAGAACTCAAGGAATGTTGATTTGGCTTGAGAGGAAAGTTTGCAAAACAATAAGGGCTGGCACAAACAGAATGTACTCTTGAGATGCATAGATCCAGAAGTGTGGCTTCCTTAATTGCCATTTGATGTTGCCTACAATGCATATCCTCTTTGATTGCCTTTACGTTTCGCCCACCTTCATGAATTCACGATATTCAGTGGTGATCAATACCTTTATTAAGAAAACAGTTAAGTTCTTACGTGTAAAGGCAGAAGAAACGAGGAGCCGTGAAAGCCTGGCACACCCTCAGACGGGCAAGTGTTGATGTTTTTCTGACCCTACCCTACCCTGCATGGCTGAGAACCACTGAGGCATTTGATACATAAGATCTGATGTATAGTACATTTCCTGACATGATATATGACCAATTCTTCTGCAAGCAACCTTTTATTAGTAAAGTACAAAATGATATGAACTATTCTTTTAATTGCTTGATTGCCTTTACACAATGGAAGTCCTGGAACCCTAGCAACCAGAAAAACATGTCCCTTTCCTCAAGAAGCGAGAAAACATGTGTGAGTAAAAAGAGCTCTTGATACGGAAATGTGATTTTTGTATTTCATGTCTTAATAAATGTTACATGAATAGTGGTTAAACCCAGATCTGGTTTCCTGTGTGTCTTCTGTTGGGAATCCTATAGTCTAAAGCAGTGGTTCTCAACCTGTGGGTCCCCAGATGTTTTTGGACTTCAGCTCCCAGAAGCCCTGAGCATTGACCATAGTGGCTGGGGCTTCTGGGAGCTGAAGTCCACAAACATCTGGGGACCCACAGGTTGAGAACCACTGGTCTAAAGGTAGCTGAATTGCTCTCTGGGTCAAACGTACCAACAATCTTGGTCCATGACAATAGCACTATTATTCCACTTGCAACATCCTATGGAATCCTGGGGTTTGCAGTTTGGGGAGGGGCCGGCAAACCCCAGGATTCCATAGGATGTTGCAAGTGGAATAATAGCGCTATAACAGTCCAGTGCGGAATGGGTCTGTGTTTTGTGAGGTAGAACACAAAGAAATGATGGTGGGGAACACAGAGGAGTTACACTGAGCTTGAAAAATCTAGTCCAGTCTTAAAACCACTATACCATGCTGGCTCTCATGCTTGAATACCTTGGAATAAAAGTCATATGATGGCTTAGCTCTACTTCCCTTAGGTATCTCATTGTTGTCTTTTCAGGCCCTTAACCTCCCTTACTCTCTCGCTGTGAAAGCACCAATGACAAGCTGCAATCCAAGGCTATGATGTAGAAAGATATGGCAACAGCAACTTCAATAAAAACTATAGCTGACAATTAGGACCTCTCATTAAAATCCACTTTCCCTCTCTCTCACACTAAAAATTTAAAACCTAGCAATTAAGTTCTCTGATTAAAGTATTTTCAACATCCGTGGCCAGTGCCCCCACACATACTTGGAAAAATTATTTACCCAGTCACTTACAGCCCGAATTCCTCTTAACGTGTGACCTGCATCTCTGATGGAGAAGCCCTTACTCTGAGATAAGTGGTACAAAAACCTTCTAAGACTGTTTTAACAGCTGAAATTAATCTTGCTGAGCACCACCACTCTCAGATGCACTTCACTCATTGCTGCTTTGTAAGAGAGGTCATCATCAGCATGCATAGAAAGATACTTAGGAAAGACCAATTTGTTATAGTTGCAGTCTTGATGCCTCTTACCATATTCTTCTGTGAGCCACGCTGGCAAAAACTGGTAGGAAACAGTATATGTTTGTAGGACCTCAGAGAATAAATCTGTCAGTTGCTATCAGCCTTACACTGAGAACAGAACATTGGTCCAACTAGCAAAGTATTGCCAACTCTGGCATAGGCTTACAGACAAGCCTCTTTCCCAACCCTTTTTGGAAATTTCTGGCTGGTCTCCTGTTTGAATACTAATCAGACCTGACTCTACTTTGCCTTCCAAAATCACACAAGATTAAATATGTTCAGGATGGTACACTGGATGTTCAAAGTTGGTATACCATTGAAAATCAGTTCCTGGGATCGATAATGAGGAATGGAAATTGCTTTTCTGCCCTGCTGGTCGGCTGCTAGTTGGTCCAGATCCATTGGGCATGCAGGAGGTGACCATGGTTTTAGTGTCTTCTTAACATACCAAGAATTAAATTGAGTTGGTTATCCTTGCATTTAGCAGTACTAGGAATACAAGAGTTTCCTAACAGAGACTAATGAACAGAGCAACAGCCGGTGCAGACAGATACAAAACAAATTCTGTGCAACCTGAACTTCTGATATAGATACTGAATTTTGTCATTGGTTATGACTTCCTATAAATGCATCAACAACCAGAAGTTCAGGATGTATGGAACACTACTGTTCTTTTCCCATCTCTATGGGTCACAGTGAAGCTGTCAGCCATTCACAGAATGCTGTGGTAATTTTTTGTGTGAAAGTGATGGCTAAGCTAATGAAACAGAGAGCTAGCTGTGAAGTACAATGTAATGCTGACTGCACATCTTATTTTATCTATAATAGAGAAAATGTGTGACTGTCTGTTCCATAGCTCCAATACCATTAAACCTGACATCTGAAATTTGGCACAGTTACGGAAGGGTCTCTAGCAGCGAACAACTTACGTACATTGTTGTTTAACTGAATTATCTTAGTAAATGATAATCTTTATGCAGCTTGCAGTACTAGAAAGCAGACTCCTCTGTTTAGGTATATGTACCTTCAAGTTGCCTGTCAATTTATGGTAATCCCATGAGTTTTACAGGGTTTGACAAGGCAACAAATACTCAGAAGTGTTCTTGCAAGTTTCTTCCTCTGAAATATGGTCTACAGCACCTGGATTTCACTGGCAGTCTCCCATTCAAGTACTAACCAGAGCTGACCCAACTTAGCTTCTAAGGTCAGATAGGATCTGGTGCCTTTAGAGCATTTGCTGGGTAGAGAGAAAAAAATCACCAAGAAATAAAGTTCAGAGTAAAGACAAAGAGCACTAGGGCAGGGAGTAAAGTTTCTAACCCTTGCATTAATTTTTAACTGGTTACTTCCCCTGGTTATTACTAAAATCTTATTTTAAATATGTCCTCCTTTTTTAATAGTCCTAGACCCTAGAAAAAGGTAGAAACAGAACATACCAAAAAGCACCAAGATGTGCAAGTTACATTTTAAAAGGTTATAAACATAAACGTTTTAATAATAGGGTATATAACCCAATTTAAAATGTAAGTGGTTATTTTTTAAAAAGATACCAGTGATGAAAGATGTTCTGAGGAGTGGGAAAATAATACAGCTCTGGTTGGCTGGGCTAGGCTTTTGAGAGTATTATAGGCAAGCTGCATCTCCCATCCCAGCGTCAAACTCAGGCCATTTCCGCACTAGACTGTTGTAACGCTATTATTCCACTTTCAACATCCTATGGAATCCTGAGGTTTGCAGTTTCAGGAGAGGCCAGAAACTGCAAACCCCAGAATTCAAGTTGAATACAAAGGAGCTGTGAAGGATCTAAACAAATGCCAGTATTTTCAAGGACATGTTGCCTCCCCCAATTAATATGTATCACAATATCAAACTAAGATTTCACATAACACTCTTGAGCAAAGCTAATGAGTTTCCACTTAGAAACCCAAAACAAAAAAATGTTGCTTAGTCCAAAAGAAAAGAAAAAACACCCTTTGGGGAAAAAGACAACCACACACAACAAATTTTTGTTCTGTTTATTATAACTGCCTGATATATGAGAGTCATGCAGGTGCATTCCTGCTGTGCAAGTATTTTCCATTTCCATGTCAGGTGGGTAGAAAAACAGCAGGGGCTGCTTCTTTGTGCAAGAACTGACATAAAGTATAAGCAGGAAATTTCAGTGCTCTATATGTCTCTGTTTTAAGTTTTGAAATAACATTTTGCCTCATTGTTTCCAACGAGTCAGTTTCAACTACTTGAAAATTTAGCCTCACTTTGGGGGAGAAGAGGGTATTTAAAAAGAAATCAAGAGAGCAGATCATTTTTGGTGAAAAAGCTGTAACTCCAGTTGAACTTTTGGTGCAATTCAACAAAGCACCTCTATTCTTAAAGCGCTTTTCTCCCCCTCCCTCCCTCCCTCCACCATGGGGAATGATATACAAGCACTACAAGTGACAGTCTGCTTGTTATTTTGTGTTCATTCCAACATACAGGTGCTCCCAGGGTAATCAGTGCTGCCCTTATTGCAACCCCCTCAATACAAACATAGCACAAGTTAATCAGAGGCCAACTGAAGTATTTGCACAGCAACTCCCAGCTGGCAGTTGTTCATATAAGGTGGTTGCCCTAGAACAGGCTTCTGTGTCCAGCACACTTACAGGCAACTACTTCACAGGAATACATTGCCATAGGCTGCTGCAAATTCAAAATGTAAATAAATTACTACACACTCAGTGAGTGTGTAAACCTGAGCAAAATCAGATCATAAATTAAAGGAGGTCAGGCTGTTACAAGTCACAGAGTTCAACAACAGAGAAGTAAAGATCTGCTCCCTTTGTTCTTGCAACAAGAAGCAAAACACAGTTGTATATCTAGCACATCTCAATTCTGACAAAGCTTTTGGAGAACACACAGGAGGCAGAGAGCAAGAGTTCAAAGCATTAGGGTAGCAAATCTAAAGCTCAAGGCAACTGCAGTTAAATTTATTGGAAATGCACAGTAAGAAGCTGGAGGATATCAATACAGCGAGATTCCTCATACCATTGTTAGCAAGGGTTTCACTAGAAATAGTACAGGATCCAAAGAACTGTGGAACTAATTTTGTGGATTTAAACAGGCTTTACAATTGTTTGAACATCAGCCTCCTACTCCACAAACTGTAAAGCCAAAGACAAAAACCAAACCATGGCCCTTTCCGCACCAGGCAATTAGAGCGGGGCAGTACGTCCTCTCACGGAGGTCATCTGCACCTTGGAGCAGACTAGAAGCAGACTACTTACCGGAGATCCGCACCTCAGTCCGTTCCAAAACGACCCCAAATGGTCCTCCAGCGTGTTTTTGAAAGACCAGAAAAAACAGGTCTTTATTTTCCTGGAACGCACCATTACGTTCCTGCTCCCTTGTGCAGATTTACAGGTTTGCACCAATGCAAGCCTGCAATCTGCGGAGGGCAGGCTTTAGGTGTGGTGAGCTTCAGCGGTTGGTCAGGACTCACGACCAACCAGAAGCCACCATTTTGGAAGCCGGAAGCCACCATTTTGGAAGCTGGAAGCCGGAGCAATGCGGATCTACAGACTTCGCACTGCTCCGATTCGCCCTGGACCAAGGAAGAGGCCTGCAGAAGGGCTTCAGGGACAGTCCACGTTGCTTCGGACCCCAGAAGAAGCGGTAGGAAACGGCATGGAGCGATTCCCTCACCTCATGCGGAAAGGGCCTGTGCTTGTAAAAGTTTCTGAAGTTGAAAGAGTCAAAACATTTGGTCCACTTCAGTGAATCTAAATAGATTTTTGAATTCTAGCCATATTTGTGAGCTTAAGAGACATAGCAAGCAACAGTATTCCAACAGGAAAATAATTGTTTCCATTCGTGTTTTCAGCCATCTGAGGTTCATAAAATCATTGCCGAGATGAACCCAAAAGTCCTTCAAGATACTGAATCTGCCTAAAGCATGTGAACTGTTAAATTTATCCCTCCTTGTGGGGAGGGGCTGCTCCTATCCAGGTACCAGTCTTAACTGTTTTTAAAAAGTTTCAGCTTTCACACTGAAGACATATTTGCAACAGAATAGCTACTTTAACAGTTCTACACATTTTTGAACAGCAAAACATTTTAATCCTAAGCAAACAAACCAACTGTATTTCATGCAATTTAACAGTAAAGAGTGCCATCTAGTGTTCAGCTTTCCCATACATAACATGCATAGAAAGTTTGATATTCCAGACTCAAATGTAAACAAGAACTCAAATCAATAAAAGGGACTTGTACCAGCACTTTCTTTTTTAAATTTTCTATTTTTTTACCTTATTCCACAGATTGTGCAACATCTAGAACTGCAGAATGAAAGAAACCAATCTGAACAAACTGCTAGCTCAATGCTTCTTAAGCAGTCTGATACGAGGCACCAGCAAGTTTTTTCTCCCCATGTATCAAGGACTGGTACCATATTTGTAGACCCTGAATTCTTCCATTCTTTCCTAGAAATCCTCCAAGGACCAACTATCATTTTGAATGAACTCTGATCCACTTCCAGTCATCTTCCCCTATAAATTCTTCTATGTAAAAATTTGTAACTCAGTGGTATTTGACTCTGATGTGACATCATATATAAATTCTTTTTTCCCTCTTTATTGGTGAGACCTTAAAATTAAGGCTCCTATCAACATTTACAGTGGCACTATAGAAAAGTATCTAAATTCTGAGATGCTCTCTTTTCTGAAATAAATATTACTAACTACCCCCCTTCCAATCACTCCAGACGTGGACCTCCTGGGCCTTTACTCAAGCAGCCAATGCAAAGGTATCTCATAAACTCTTAATTGGTTACTCATTAATAGCTGACAGATTGGTCACTAGATTTCAGAAAGATTTAAAGGAGCTATCTGTGACAACTGTGACAGCCAGCTTCTATTGAAAATTTAACTACCAAAAAATAAAATAGCCAAAGGAAAGACAGACAAGATTTTACCGTGATTTGGAACTGTTTTGTTGAATACATAGGAAAAGAACATAACATTGGTCTTCCACAGGCATTCAAGTCTTTTTGGTTGACTGTGCAGGAAACACTTTGGGTTTCTTCAGTATCATGACTGTGTAACTTAATTGAAAAGTAATTTTATGTATCACTTTTCGAGGGCAGCAGTCATGGATGATGTTACAATTAAAAAAAAGTTAAAAATTAATTAAAAACAGTTAAATGAGTTAGCTTTGGCGTACCATGGCTTCTCATTGGGCCTTCCTTATCATTATGACAGCACAGCCTCTGTGCTAGTTTAACCAACCACAGTAAGAAACAGTCATGCCCCTAGGTCATACCACTTTAAACAAAAGAATACAAATCAGACTGAAAATTAGTTTTCTGATTAGAAGTGTGGAATAGCCACCTTTTCACTCCACACTTGATGAAAAGTTATACTTGCTATACTTTAAACCAGCTGTTATCATGATCTTGTCTAGTCTGTCTTCCATCCATCCCAAGTATTAATACACTTTAGTAAATTCCAATGTGATTGTGTGAAGGTAAATTCGGCACAACCAACTCATGCCAAGCTGCATTTGAACTCTGCTGTTTCAGAAAACTGCTCCCTATCTCCATCACTAAATGAATGCCCAGCTTCTCATTTATCAAATTGAGTTACTGAGCAGGAAAAGGAAATCAGTTTATTGTGCATAAACCTGGGAGCTGTGTGCATGGTAGAAGAAATAAGATCACAGTTTATATCTTCATGCAGGCATGTAACAGCGTGATTTAGCTTCATTAGGTACATTACTCTTACACATGGGGTGGTGTGATGGAAAGCTTTTTGATCCAACAGATCAAAGAATAGAATAGGGAATGAGACAACATTTGGCAACTTCTTAAGGCTGTAGCCCCCCACTTCTCCAGAATCTGTTTCTGAGGGTCAGAGGGATGCCCTGGAACGATGTGGAACAGAAGGATGGAGGGGAAAATTGTCTCCTTCCCTATTTTACTAACAGAAGCTTCTGGTCACTCACAACTGAATTGCATAAACCTCTCTAGATGTTTGGTATATTTGTAATTGGGTGGGAATTTTGTACCGTCCCCAGATGTTGTGCTGCAATTTGTAGTGGGCCTATGCAGCATAGCCAATGGTAAAGAATGTCGGAAGTTGTAGTTCAAGTACAGTTGGAGTTCCACACAATTCTCAAGTGGATCAATGTGTAAAATTGCAACCCACATTTTTATAGGTGTGTACTGATTTTGTCCAACTGGATGTGGCTACTGGTAATACAGTAGTTGAATTTGCTAAACTTAAACATAGGCAAAACACATCTTCCTGCTGCAATGAGGTTGATAAATACTGAACTGGCCAAGCAAAGCAAGGCTTCTCACTGAAATTGCTTTTTCCATTCTTTGTGTTTATAAACTGAAACGAGATATATAACTGTGTCATTCTGTAGATTTAAAGTTCGCATAGCATTCTCAGTGACCTAAAACTACTTTCAAGAAGTTCATGAAGGCATGCTGAATGAAAGATTGAGCGACTGCACTGAAAGAAAGTATGGAAGTTTAAAAGCAGAACTGTTTTGACACCATCTTGATCCCCAGCAATTACATGAGAAGGGAGAAAATATGCTGCAAAGTTTACCTGAATGCAGGCCTACTGAATACTGTGCTTTACTATGTTTGTAATAGTTGTGAATGATTTTAGAACAACACTTTAAGACAATATACCACACACAGTTCTTAACCATGAGATTTCATTTGTATGGATGTGAATTTTCATCCACATATATAACAATTAACAGCACTCTGAATGCTGCTGTACAATTCCCAATCATCCCAAACATACTAGTGCGTGAACCGTGCTCAGAAACATTTCAACAGTCCAGAAAAAAATTTACTTTAAGCATTCAATCTTGTTTCAGCATCTTTAGGTAATTCCGATTCCAGGAATTTTAAGTTATACCTCCCTTGGTCTGTTTAAGAGCAATTTAACCAACTGAACCAGAATTTCATCATTAAAACCTTTTACATTGTTGTCTTCTATTGCTTCATATAGGGGTTTACTTTCAGTTCCCCAACAAACATTCTTTCTTGGGTTATTTTTATCAGCATCAACAGTTAAAGCCAAGGTATTCAACTGATAACAAAAGAAGGCAAAGTATCTTCCATCGGTAATCACAGCCTGTGATACAAAGGGCCGTGTCACATCTGCCTCACTCCAGAATCCTGGGGAAAATGGAAGGAAAAGAGATGCAGCTAAACAAAAACGTGTTTCCAGCAAAAGAAAAAGAAAGAGCAACCCATAAAGGCAGGCTTAGGAATGCTTACTTTAATAATTCAGACTAAACTATAAAGAGATGCATATTCTGTGCTAACAGCCTAACTTTTTAGACAATAATGTAACTTTCAATAAGTGAAAGGGTCAACTAGAGGGAAACTTGACTGAGTCTGGAGGCATGCACACATAACTTCAGCTAAATCCAATGGTATGCTTTGAAAAGCATGGGGATTTTCTTCTCCTTCTATAGAATTTCCATGGTGCCAGATACCTACTCTGAAGGGTTTTCCAGCTCTGTTGAGCAGAGTTTTAAGCAAAGCAGAATAGGAAATCACTCCACCCCCACTTGCAGAAACAGGTTGTGGCTAGGAACTTAATGTTCAATTCAGCCTTGTATATAACAACTCAGGGGGAGTTGTTATCACTACCTCTATTTAAGGTTAGTTCTCCTCTCCAGCTTCCTAATATTTCTGCGCTATCACCTTTTTGACATTGGAACTTTCAAAACAAGTGATTTTTCACTGTAGTCTTTAAGTTAATAGGATAAAATAAGTCTACTCTGAAGTTGAGTAGCAGTCACAAACTTGGGGTACATTTTCCACACAGGCAGCTGTTCACAATAACCATACAAGAGTGTCCTATGATGATCAATTTCATCACAGAAAGCACTGCCTATTTCTACAGCCCACATAACTATGCTCCCCAAAATTCAGTGATTTCAGTTTGTTAGTCATGTGATTGTAAGCTATCACTTGCTAACATTTAAAGCTAATTTAACTCTGTATTTCAATTATTAACTTGGACTGTTATTGAACTATTTTCAGTATGTGGTCAAGAAAAAATGTTGGTTTTAATTACTGACTTACCTTGGTACATTGCTTGTGCTCCAGTCCAAGCAAAAAGACTTGCAATTGCATTTGCACGGAAAGGAACTTCAATCTGATCAGCACAATTCTGTGCTACAAGTCTCTCCCTTTTCAGTCTGTCAGGAAGTAAATGAAACTGTGTATGTCCATAGGTGCATGGATCTGTTATCTGTGATCCTAAATCCATTGAGAGAGAGTTATTTCAGTTCCTATGTAACACAGTATTTAACAGGCCTCGGAAGAGTACTAGTTCAGATTTCTTAGCTGCTTAAATTGAAATTCTATGCAAAGATACCAACAGATACCAAAAATACTAATTCAAACATGGAAACAGTGGCATATAGTGCTTTATATTTTTCTCCAGTGTATGATTATAATTGAAACTTGTTCACCAGAACCAGACATACATATTCCACAAAAAGAAGCTATTTACTTTATCAAAAAGATTTGATTAAACATGGTAAAATTCCTAGTTCAAATGCTCTCTCTCCACACAGCTTATGAAAATCACTGTTCTGTCTTTCGTAGTCCCCAACACACAATAGTCCCCAACCACATGAGAGATACATTGCAGATCGGGAGATGTATACAAACCAGCTGAAATACTATAAAGGTGCTCTATAAATGTCACATATGAATAGGATGGTGAAGTCTTGAGTACTTTTTGTCAAGTAACAAACACACAAAATGTATTGTATGTTATGTTAACGCCACATGATTGTAACAAAATAACAGGAATATAAAATATAGACTAAATATATAAATATATAATATATATAAAAGAAAAAAGAAAACAAAACATACAAAATACTGACAAAGACTTCAATAAAGATTTTATACGTTATTATTTTCACTTGGTAACCTTACCTATAAATATTTTGTTGTAATACTGTCTTTTGAACAATGGAAGTTTATCAGGTAAGACATTAATAACAGGAATATCTTCAGGGGTCACATAATCCAAAGGCATAAACTTGAAGGCAAAGAGAAAGAAAGTCAGCTTAGCAATGTAAACATTATTAACAAAAAATTGTAAATCCACAATGTAAACCACTTAAGTTTTAAATCTAAATTATGCTGAATTTTATGATTTGCCACTAGATTCAAGAGGAAACAATCCTCTTGGGTATCTACTTTTTTTCTCAAGAAGAAAAGGACTCAAGCTGTTAATGCTCAGTAGTCACTTTTGTTGTTGTTGTGCATTTTCAAGTCGCACATCACATACTCTCAGTCCCAGAAAACCTCATTGCCTTAGGGTCACTGTAAGTCAGAAACAACCTGAAGCCACACCACCACCACATGTATAACTAATGCTAACCCATCCACCTTTGTAAATAACACAGGCCCCCAATATTATTGGACCCTGAAGTGAGATCAATGGGGACACATCCAGCTATTTTTCTGTAGACTGATGCACTGTGACAGGTATCGGCAGAGACTTCTAGGGGCCCTCAGAATGTCCTTGGAGATGACATTTTTGCATGGCAATCAGTTACAGGAAAACAGGTGGACACGTCCCCAGCTATCTCCCTGCTCTCTAACAGCATGGAAGTGGCTATATTGGCAGGTGGAGGCTGCACTGCTTACAATGTGGGTTGGGGGGATTTTGGTCATTTGTGGATGGATCTTTCCAACAACCAAAATGTTGAGTTGTGATGGAGTAAGTCCAATTTATATCATTGAAATTCACCAATGGAATGCCAACCCTGTTTTTCTTTGAGTAAGTGAAACTCACATAGCACAAATCTATGCTTATCTACTCAAGTTCCACCAAGCTTATTCTCAAGTAAATATGCACAGACTTAGTCTTAAATTGTGTGAAAGATTAAAAAAAGTCAGCAAGTTACCTACCTTTACAAAAAAAATCTCTCTTAATAAAATAATAAAAGATAATCTCCAGTGCAAGCACAATGCCTCAATGATGCCACGAAAACTCTGTCTGCTGAAACAAGATGCTCAGAAGAAGACTACAAGTGCCAATGCACTTTGCAAGATGATAGAAATAATTTGGAGAATACCCTGTGCCGGCACCTTTCTAAGCAATGAGATAACCCTAAGTAAAATGAACACCATTAGTATGAAAAGATTAAATAAAGGCTGTGGTAAGCCCAAAATATCCACATGCAGTTGGAAACTCCTTCCACATCCACATGTGATTTGATATATTGTAGCCTCTTCCTTCTGATCAACTCATTTCTTTCTGCTGAAGGTGGGCAGTTCTGCTGAATCTCTGCAGCAAATGCAGTTGTACCACTTTTACTTATTTACTTAGGGAAAGGCAGGGTGTGATATGTTTTAAAGATCATACATCTTGAGCTCCCTTTTTTGGAAGTAAGTCAGAAAATTTTAAAGCATGTAAGTGATCCATAAATTCCACCACTTCAGGTTTACAGATACACCTGAGAGTTGTCCAAAATAAATCAATACCGTTCATGTTCCCCTCCAAAGGAAGGAATATCCACTTCACCTTATTCAGAAACACAGGAGCTGGGTTTCTTTGAGGCTGGACAGTTCATAATTCAAATATATATATCTAGTTTTAATTCAGAAAAGATGTTTTACCACAATTATTAGAACTTTGTGGGTACTCTATTATATTCTAACAGCCCAACTTCTTCATTTTATTCCAGTCATATTTATTACTTTGTTCAGTTAATCTGTAATTTCAACAGGGCTCTAGGATACCAGAAAATCTGTTATTTGTTTTAAGATACAATTCACATATCCTGAGATCAGCAGCAACTGATCAATTCCATTGATATCTATTAATCTGGCTCATCAGTCAGCCAGGATGTTAAGGCTGAAAACCTAAGGTCTCTGGGAAGGCATTTCACCCCACTCTCCAATAATACGGAATAGCTGTGTTGGGGGTCTGTGTTATTTACAAAGGCAGATAGATCAGCATTAGGAGACAAAACTATGTGATACACCCCTATCTCCCAATACAGGATCTCAACTTTCATTCCTCTGAAACACTAGAGTCCCAAACCATGGGCATACCGATAAAGGCTGTGTATCTCCAGGAGATAACATAGTTCATTTCACTCCCACTGTCATCAGTGAGAAGGGAACAGTTTTAAGGGGGGAAATCCAGCAAAATTAATAAAGCTTTAGATAAATCTGCTCTTCTTCAATCTACTCCCCCACCCACCAACCCACCCAAATTGTTCACTGGATTGCTCCGTCCACATAAATACCTCTGAAAGTTGTCTTGTTATACGAATCTGACAGCGGGGTTTATCATCAATCTGAAATCTTAGTGGGTCAATTCTGCCCTTCCGATGTCCACGTGGAACCACTGTCTCACCACGCATCCAATAGAAATTTACTTCTGGCTGGTAATCTGAAACAAAGGTGCTTTTAATACTTCTGGAAGTATTTCATACTTCAGGACCCTTTGTGGAAATATTACATGCTTTGCATTATTCATGTCTGTAGCCAAGAATATTTTCATCACTGGAAAACACTATATGAACACACAAGCGTGATGCAGCAGCCAAAAAAAGCCAATGCGATTCTGGGCTGTGTCAACAGGAATATAGTATCGAGATCAAAAGAAGTAATACTACTACTTTATTCTGTTTTGGTTAGACCTCACCTAGAATACTGTGTAGTTCAAGAAAGATATTGAAAAGCTGGAGCATGCTCAGAGCAGGGCAACCAAAATGGTGAAGGGTCTGGAAACCATGCCCTATGAGGTGCAGGTTAGGGAGCCAAGCATGTTTGGCCTGACAAAAAGAAGGTTAAGAGAAGACATGATAGTCATGTTTAAATATTTGAAGGGATGTCATGTTGAACACGAAGCAAGCTTGTTTTGTGCTGCTCCAGAAACGAGGACATGGAGCAATGGATTCAAACTACAGGAAAATAGATTTCATCTAAACATCAGGAAGAACTTTCTAACGGTAAGAACCATTTGACAGTGGAATATGCTGCCTTGGAGAGCAGTGGAGTCATCTTCTTTGGAGGTTTTTAAGCAGAGGCTGGATGACCATTTCCTGGGTTGGTTTTAAGTGTTTGTTCCTGCATGGCAAACGGTTTGACTTGATGTCCATTGTGGTCTCTCTTCCACGTTCCTATGATTCTAAGTGTATCCTATCACTTTATCTGCTTAACATGCAGAACAGCTCACATGGAAAGTGGGAATGGACTTTGAGAAGGAAAAGGATGACAACTGGAAGTAGAAACATCAGTAATTCAAGATTTGATTTATATCCTGCTTTCCCCCCTAAGTGGGGCCCAAAGCCTCCTCAGATTTACTCTGCACTTTAGATACCAACCTGCCTCCATCCCAGTACTCTCTGAATGAGCCACTACTACACACTCAACACACAGGCCATTTCCACACTAGAGTGCTATAGTGCGATTATTCCACTTTCAACATCCTTGGAATCCTGGGGTTTGCAGTTTAGGGAGGGGCCTGAAAGGCCCTTCAAAGGTCCCTCCCAAAACTGCAAACCCCAGGATTCCACAGGATGTTGAAAGTGGAATAATCGCACTATAGCCCTCTAGTGCGGCAATGGACACACACATTCCACGCGCGCCACCAGGAAGCGACGCACCTATGGTGGAGGAGGTATCAAAGACCGGGTTGAGGCTGGCGAGGCGGGTGGTGAGGGCGGGCACCAGGTGGGTGAGGAAGGGCGCGGGGCCCCGCTCGAGGCCGCGGAAGAGGAAAGGCGGCCGCTTGCGCTGGTAGAAGTACTCCTGGAGCAGCACGTCGCACACCGCGGAGCGGAGCTCGGCCAGGTCCCAGCCGCCGGCTCCCGCCTCCCCTTCCTCCCGGGCCTCCGCCGGCCCCTCTGCCGCCGCCACAGCGGCGGGCAGCCCCGGCACGACGACGGTCTTGGTGAAATGCTGGTACCAGCGGTCTGCGTTGAGCGCCCACGTCTGCGGGTAAACCACGTACTTGAGCCGCTGCCGCTTCCCGTAGAGCCGCAGCTTTTCTTGCACCGTGGGGGCGTCGTGGATCTCCTGGTGGTAGCGCTGCCGGCGCCGCAGCTTGGCCGCCTGGCTCTTGGCCGTGAGGGAAGCCACTACCGGCGGGTATAAGGAAGAAGGGGCGGCGGCGGCGGCGGCGGCGGCAGGAGGCGCCGCGGAGGGTTCGCTGTGGAACGGCCGCCGAAACCGAGCGCCGCCCAGCCACCGCAGCCCCCTGGAGGCGGCCATTTTGCCCGCTCGGGACGGAAAAAGAAAAGGCCGCGTCCGGGAGCGCCGGGTGTTGCGATTGGCCCGGAGCCTCACGTGACTCCGCGGGAACTCCGCTCCCGCAGCCAGCGTCATGCTGTGAAGGTCAGACCAGGGCGGCGGCTTATGCGCATGCTCGTTATGATCTGGAGCGCCCACGTGGTAGTCAGGGAGAGAAGGCGGAGGGAATAGGCTCCTGCCAGAAGCCACGGGCCGCGCTGTCCTAGTGCCGTTATGCCACTTTCAACAGCCTGTGGAATCCTGGGGTTTGCAGTGTAGGGAGGGGTGTTTAGAATTCCCAGCCAGAGAGCTCTTTGGCCTCAGTAAACTACAAATCCCAGGATTCCACAGGATGTTGAAAGTGTAATAATAACACTATAACAGTGTAGTGTGGAAAGGCTCTAAGTAGCGTCAGCCCTGGTTAGCGCTTGAATGGGAGACTACCAATGAATACCAAGTGCTTTAGGCTACATTTCAGAAGAAGGAATTGGCAAACCATATCTGAGAATTCCTTGCCCAAGAAAGCTTTATGAAATTAATGGGGTCAGCGCAAGCCGACAGGTGACTGGAAGAAATGTGCGCACACAAGGTGCAGCTGGTGCTGGAGTTAGAACTGCAAGTTCTGACGAACCCGTCTGTCTATGATGTGAGATTGCCAGAATGAAAGCTGGAGATGGTTCCTGTAGCCTTCATGATGCCTAGAAGAGGGAATTTCAGCAGGTGTTTTTGTTATCTGGGTGCATGTCAAGCAACACCTGCTGAAATTCTTCCTTCTCCACAACCATCTGGCAAACATAATCATTCTGCGGAAGGAGCTTTCTGCAGAAGAACAGAATCGTAGAAGGGCCCACAAGGACCATCTAAACTTTCTACCATGCAAGAAATCCTATTACAGATATCTTTACTCCAGGGATGAGGAAATTTTTGGCTTCCAGGTGTTTCAACTGCATGAAATGTCACCGGCTTACATGGCCAGTGTCGAGGGTATGTGGGAGCTGTAGTTCAAAACATCTGAAAAGCCAAAGGTTCCCCACACCTTCCAGAAGCAGGTAATGCATTTTAGGGTATTTGGACTTCCATGCTTTTATCCCAAATCTAGGCATATTTACTCAGGAGTAAACTCCACTTATGATAGTCTTGTTTTTGTAATGCTAAGAGCTAAAAAGTGCACATAAATATAGCATGATTGTGACTGTTCTTATCTGAAGCCATTAATCAAGATACATAGGCTCTAGTCCTATGTGTGCTGGGTTTCAAGTCACCCTAATAATGTCTTCCAAATGTTACTGAACTAGAACTCCCAACAGGCTAAGTTCCAGAGTCTGAGAACAGTAACCTAGAAGACCCTGTCTTCTGTTCCCACTGGATGTACCTGTGAGAGTGGTGGGACAGAGGCAAAATCTCAAAACACAGACTCACAGGATGATATGATCCTTCAGATAACCTGGTCTTGAGCCATAACATCTGGAGGAACACATAATTCCTATCACTGCTCTTGCTAAGCAGAGCACAATTACATATAAGAGTAACTATATTTTTGCATTTTAATTTTTTTAAAAAAAATCTGCTTTTCTTCCATCTTGGAACTCAAAGCTGTGTAAAGGGGTTTTCCAGTTGGTCTCACGTCCATACACTGAACAGACTCAGGTCTCTTTGGTTTAGCAAGTGGGTGGTATCATGACTACTCAAAGTTAAGTTCCATGAAGTTGTGTAATACTTTTTCCCACGATGCATGTGAATAGTAATGCAGATGTTAGACATCCTACTCTAGGAATACACTCTTCTGAGATAAGACTGCAGCTGTCATCAATCCTCAGTTCTCCCTGTGCTGGAAAGAACTGATGGCAGTTGCTATCTAACAACTTCTGGAGGGGTCAAGTTGAATGCTTCTGTCCTAATGCATTCTCTAGCACCAGGAGTTGCTATAGCATGATCAGTAGATGACAGAAACAGGTATAGTATAAAAAGAGTGTAAGACTGTCAATATAAATGAAGTATGTCCAGCTAGGCAACTGTAAGTAGCAATAGCAGAAATGACACCTGTGACTTTTTTCAGTTTCCTGTAGGATAAGAGGAATGACAATGAGTCTTCTTTGTGATGGGAACTCCCTTCTTTGAATCATAGGTCATGCTCAGAGACTGGTTTAAGACAACCTACCTTGGCCTAACCTAGACAGTCAGCCCTCCATATCCACAGATTCTGTATCCACAGATGCAACCAACCACGGCTTGAAAATAGTCAAAACAAAAATCCAAAAAGCAAACTTTGATTTTACCATTTTATATAAAGGACACCATTTTACTACACCCTTGAACATAATGGGACTTAAGTAGCCATGAATTGTGGTGGCCACAGGGATCCTGGAACCAAACCCTAGCAAATACCAAGGACTTGAGAGGCTTGAGTTAAAGAAGTCCCAGGTTACTTGACTTCAATGACCTGAAATTATATTTGTTTATATCCCTGGTTTGGAGCCGTCCCCCACTCCCCATTTCAGTTTGCTATGTTACAAAATTGAATTATAGCACATTAAATGACATGTCAGCTTCCAGACAATAATGCTGAGTAGTATCTGTATCTGTTGTATTGCTTACTCAGCAGCAACAGAAGAAAAACACATTATCAGCTCAAAAGTGGTTTTCTGAGATGAAATCCATGTGGAACAACCACAGTTTTTGTACACTTGTCCAAATGCATTTCACATGCATATAAAACATGTGTGATAAGCTATATTCCTGTACTGTGCATAATTCAAAACTAAACCGTAACTAAAATATATATACTGACTGTATTCTAAAGAGACCAGGCATCAATGATCCAGACAAGCTGGAATCCTCCTAACTGCATTTAGTTGAAAGTACAATTTATTGGAAAACTGCAATGGATTTATTTAGCAGCCAGTGTAAGTGTGTGCTGAATTTAGATGATCAGAACCTCTTAATGTTAAGATTTGCTCAGCTGGCAAATGCATACTGAGGATATGGTGTGCTTTATGCTTTCCCCACAACAATGGAAAATATTAGTTTGGAATAAGAGCAGAGTTTGGAAAAGTAGGTTTCGAGGACTACATAGCCACTGATCATGTTGGACAGGGGATTTCAGGAGGTGTAGTCCAAAAAAGTAGCTTTTCAACTCTGTGTACTGGAAGCAGATAAACAATTATGGCTCAGCATCGTGCTATTTTATTAGCCCATGATAAAGAGAGCTAATCTTTTGCAGTGATTTGAGCATTGGACTAGAACTCTGGGACTAGGGTTTGATTCCCTGTTCAGCCATGGAAACACACTTGGTGACTTTGAGCAAGTTACACTCTCTCAGACTTAGAGGAAGGCAATGGCAAACCTCGGAATAAACCTTGCCTAAAAATTTCTGTGACAGGATCACCATAGGGATGGAGCTGCCTTGAAAGCATATAATAACAACAAAGTGAAAGCAAGAAAGATCATAAAGTCACCCCCCCCACCATGTCCTGCCAATAAGGACATTGGTTTGGATTTGAAGAACAAAAGGTAGCAAAAAATATGTGGAAGGTGATCTTTCCTGTCCTTGCCTCACCCTTGTGCTTTCTAAAACTGTCTATGCAGAGGATCAGAGGAGCAACATGGCACACCTAGGACTGCTGTGGAAGAAGGAAATGGCAAAACTCATTCACACACGAAGTGCCTTTGTCCAACAGCAATTTGTCCCCTTTCTCAACAGCACTCTGCACCAAATCCCATAGGGTTTCACACTGTCATTTCTGCTTCCTTCCCAAGTTCTAGCCCATATTTATTTATTTAAGCTTATGCTTCTTTACCAGTTTGATTGAGTAATCTTCAAGGGAGCTTATTGCTGGAAGTGACAACAGTGTCCGACTCATCTTGCACTGAAGACGCATAGAATGTACGGGAGGGAGCAATGGGGGAAACTACAGAAAAACCTCAGATTTCCTAGAATGTGCTGTGTAATCTGGTGTGATTGGCATGGAGCTTCATTCCGTTTCTAGACTGACACTTTTTGGTTGTCTTACTTTGTCCTTTTTCAGACTCAAGGTCCCTCCTTTGAGAGAAGACAACTTTGCTTCTCCTGGAGAACCCATAGCTCCCTGTATCTCCAATTTAGTCAGAGAGAAGTAGGGATTTCTATCTTTCTATCACAATGTATCTCCTGCAATCATTGCTTTCTTTTTCTAAATGAAGGGTACCAGTGTGATTGTTTTCTGCTAACACTTTCTGCCAATAAAATAATGAAATAAAAGCCAACTGAGGGAAATTAGAAACAGAGCAGTGTACACTTTGCAGGTAGCATAATAACACTCCACTAAAAGCTTCAGCAAACAAAACAGCTTGCCTATAGTGGCTGACAACAACAACAACAACAACAGCCATGGGATTGAAAGGAAAACATGCATGCTCAGCGGCCATAACATGATTGTCACTCAGCTAGCCTCTGAAAAAGAGAATGTATGGAGCATATTGTTGTTATATGCCCTCAATTTGACTCCAGCTTAATGGCCACACTATCATAGGGTTTTCTTGGCAAGATGTATTCAGAGGAGATGTGCCACTGAGAGAGTGTGACTTGCCAAAGGTCAGTTAATGGGTTTCCATGACTGAACAGGGGTCTCTCAAGAGTCCTAGTCCAGCCTACTACACTATGCCGGCTCTCTCAAGGCTATCTTACAAGCCATGAAGTTTCATGCAGGGGAGAACAGCAAACTCTTTCTGTTCTTGGAGATGAAGGTGTGCAAATCAAAATCAAAAGTAGATTTGATTTTAAAAAACCCTGTGTTCTCATAAAAATAAAAGTCAAAATATAGCATTTAAATACAATTTCCTCCCCAGAATAACCTCCTGATTTTTCTGCAGAAGGCATAACAGGGATGGAAGTCATGCAGTTCACAGATTAAGTTGTTATGTGTCAATTTATCTCCATTGAGAGACCAAAAGCCAGGACTTCATGTCCATTTGGAAACACAACAATTTGGTAAAAATGACTTGCAAAGATATACAGATATGAGGCACTAGATGTCGCTCTCTTACCACTGACTCCTTAGATGCAACAAACCATGAAGGATGCTGACAATTCCACTGTAAAATATATCATACTAGCACCACTGTTAAATACTAATTAAGCATCACTGAAATGAGTGAACTTTAGTTGGGATCAAGCTCACTAGTAATTTGTATGGCACAAAAGTAAGTTGTGCTTCCATATTTAAAATTGCAGAATTTATGCTTTGTATGGAGACTCCATTTAAAGAGCTGTAGGCTATATTTTCAGAAGAAGGAACTGGAAAAATCCCTTCTGAGTATTTCTTGCCAAAAAAACAACAACTATGAAATTGCCATAAGCTGACAGGTGACACACACACACACGGACTCTATGATTGAGTAGAATGAGTACTAGGATGAGGCATTTTCATTCTATTTCAGAACTTTTCTCCTTGCATATCTCCAGTTATACTTGCATATCTCCAGTTATACTCCTTGCATATCTCCAGTTATACTTGCATATAGCATTCTCCATGATGCTCTATGAAACGCATTACCAAATATGTGGTCTTACCTAGGAATGAGGGAGAGATTCATTTTGCTTGAAATTTAATGTTAATACAAATATATATATATATATAGGTCAATAAAAATTCATTTACCTTCAAAATTCACACCTCTCTGAATTTTGCAATGGAGCTTGCCATTTAAAAAGAAAGCAAATAGAACACAAAACGTATGTATTAAAGAAGAAAGTTCTGAAATGCTTTATGTCTGGGACATTGCTTGGAAATAGTGGATACAAAAATGTATTCTGTGGGGAAAATGTGCATCACAATGCATATGAATTTTGATGAAAATTTTAACAAAATTGTCAACATTTGAGAGGACCCAAATTTAAGAAAAGAAAAAGAGAAAATTGAAATGGACCGGTAAGTCTGTCCTTAGCGTTATTCACTTTGATAACTTTTCAAGGGACAAATGCATCTTTCAGCTGGTCTTTTGACAGCCACAAGCAATTCTTAAGTTGATGAGCTTCCTTGTATAAAGTACGTAGCAAATTACACTGGCCATACTGGCCTAGAAATTCTGGGAGCTATAGTGCAAAAAGTAATATTTCCAGACTGGAATTATACAATTCTGAATTCAAATGCAGGAACCAACCATAACAAGAGGCTGCTAGTTTCACACCTCATTTGTCAGAGTTCAGAGATTTCTTCTACTGGTGGTGGCTGCCCCAAAAATATACGAAGATCACATTGCACAAAAGATAGAATGAACCACCCATAAAAAGCCCAATTAGTGGATTTTTTTTTTTAAAAAAAAAGAAAGTTCACTGCTATTACAATCACAATAAAATGTTTAGCAGTTGCTCTTTGAGGTCCCAGAAATATTTTCACCAAGGGAAATAAACAACAGATGTTACACTTGAAGACAAGCAAAAATGTATCCTAAATGGAATACACTTTGGATCAGCTCACATAGCCACAGCATGCAGATGGTTCCTTTTTTTTCCTTGCCTAGATCATAAGAGGGAAGATGGCATCAGTCATTTACTCCAGTTGCTATTGTCTCTGTTGATTAGCAATGGCTTAGTTCATCAAAGACGATCAACTTGTAGCCAGCTTAGCCAATGGTCAGAGATTATGGAACTTGCAGTCCAACATCCAAAGATTTGCTCAGACTTGCTCTAAGGTCTCAGGCATGGCTTTCTCAGCACCTGTTACCTTATATCCTTTGTCTGGAAATGACATATTATTGAATCTGGAAACTTTTCTGTGGTTTTTCTTTAAAAGTGAACTGCTCTTTCTCTGTAAAATGTTCCCACACTGAAAATTGAACTCAATGGCAACCACACTGAATTCTGATGCCTATATAGCTCTGCACAGATTAAGGTTATGATCTGACCCTCCACTTGATAGGTGACAGAATTTTGCTTCTTGACTGGGACAGACAATTTGGTTACCTGTTTGCTGCAAAGCAATTTTGATTTCAAAAAAATCAAATGTGAATTGTGAGGAAGCATTTATCAGAGTGTTTAGTGTATAAAGGCCAAGACTCCAGCAGAGTAAGGCCACAGCCAGAGCAAAAAAGTTTGGCATAGAAGCATGCACATTTCCATATCATCCAATTTTCTCAATTTGGCAGGGACAGTTCCAATTAATTCTCCATCATCCTGGTTTTTTGTATTGTTTTGTTTTTTTGTTTGTTTGTTTGGGCTACTCATACTTTTAAACTGATCTAGTTTCTCTCTCCTCCTCCCCCTTTGTCTTCAGCTTACTTCCACTGTTGCTAACTGAATTCAATGGGCCAAAGTAGTTTGCACTCAAACTCAGCAAAGGAAAGAGACGCAAGGGCAAAATCTTGCCCTTCCCAGTAGACTCAGACAAAAGCAAACTACTGCAGCCTCTCCTAGTTTGTACATTCTTTCTGATTAATAACTTGCAATTTTGAGCACACACTGGTTCTGCTTGGTCATATGTGTCCCCGTTTTCATCTGTGAAATGTTGGAACGTATGCATTTCTAGAACCATCCCAAACACAATACTCCAAATTTTATTGGCCTTTATAGTTGGGGAAAGAACTTCATGTTTTCTACAATGATATATCCATTTCAGTGTTGGGGAAATGCAATTACCAAATCAGAAGCATTTATTTTTAAGGAAAGATGGTGGAATTCTGTTCAACAAACAAAAATTTGTGCATGTGTTGCCCTGTATTATAAGTTCTATAAAACAGGGTCCAGCTTTTTCTTTTCTTCAGCACAATCCCTCTTGACTGTTTAGGATTACAACTCGTATTAACCTAGTCATCATGGCCAGTGCTTAGAAAAGGTGCAGCTTAGTTTACTTCTCTGAGAATCCTGCAGCCATCATGGACTTAAGGGATTGTAGTTGAAAAAGTAATCCTAAACACTGGGCTAATGGTCAGTAATTATGGAAGCTGTCCTCTAAAACATGGGGAGGGGGTCTAATAAAGAGGAAGGCTAGATTAGGCCCTTCCAGAGAACTTCAGGCATTCTTCTAACATTGCAGCTGACAATAAGGTCTGCATGTTGTTGTGTGCTTTCAGGTTATTTCCAACTTAGCCTACAATGAAACTATCATGAGGTTTTCTCGAACTGAGAGTGTTGTGCCCACAATCACCTAGTATGTTTCCATGGCCAAGTGGAGAATGAACCCTGGTCTCCAGGGTTGTAGTCCAATGTTCAGACCACTACATTACACTGATTCAATAAGATCTACATACCTCAATGTAATTCCTCAACTTAAACCATCTTTTTATCAGCTACAGTAAGGAAAAAAGCTGTAAGTAAAATATAAAAAATAGCTTTCATCCTCTTAAAATAATGAGCAACGTGCATTACCCCAATTTCAATGACACTATCCATATGCCCTCCAACTGCCCCAGTTTAGCAGGGACAGTCCTGGATGATCTTCTGCTGTCCTACTTTCTCAGCTGTTTTTAAAATACCCTTGGGCCTTTCTGCACTATATAGCAGTTAGCAATAGCAGCTACATTTCTGGACTGCTTGTCAGTGCTAAACACTCCCTAAGCGGTTTACAATGTTTTTAGCTAATTGCCCCCCCAAAAGCTGGGTACTCATTTTACCAACCTATGGAAGGATGGAAGGCTGAGTCAGGCTGGAGCCCAGCAGGATCAAACTCATAATGTTGTGGCTGCAGTCCTGGGATTTAACCACTGCGCCACCAGGGCATGGTTATACTGCTATTATTCTGTTTTCAACATCCTATGTAACCCTGAGACTTGCAGTTTAGGGAGGAGCATTTAGACTTTTCAGCCAGAGAGCTCTTTGGCCTCAAGAAACTACAAACCCCAGAATTCCACAGGATGTTGAAAACGGAATAATAGCACAATAACAAAGTAGTACGGAAAGGCCCCTTGTTTATTTCTCCTAGTTCCACTTTCCTCTTTTGTCCTCAGCTTACTTCATTTGTTGAAGGCTGAGTTCAAAGTGTAAAAAAATACCTTGAGCTCAATTAACTCATCTACAGGGAGAGGAGCAGTTGGAGTCTTGCCCTTTCTGTTAGGCTCATTTGGCCTGGGTCTCCCCCCCCCGCCCCAATTTATTCTGGCTTTCCTAAACTCAATGTACAAATTCCTGTATTTCTTTACTTAAAACCCTGTTCTTCCTCATTAATAACGTTTGTCCTGTTGTTGCCTAACCACACCCTTTTGACCACACTCAGATGTTGCTTGGCCCAGTGTCCCAGTTTTCATCTATGAAATGTTGAAGAGTATATCCATCCATCATGCATGTTTTTACATAGGCACCCAATATTAATATTAATGTTAATGTCAATAATAAGTTTACATTGGCCAAGAATAAATTACTTATAATCCAATTTTGGCTTCCTCAAGATGTTTATATTTATGTGAACATATTTATGTGTTTATATATGTCTTGGTGTTTGTTATGCTGTAAAACAAGAGTGGGGATTCTTTTGCCCTCCAAATATTTTAGAGGTCAACTGCCAGATGCTTCAACCAGAGTTGTCAAGAGTAAAGGATTTGGGGAGTTGTAATCCAAAATACCTGGAGGGCCAAAGCTTTCCCACCCATGCAAAGCCCCAAAAACACACAGAATGCACTATATGAAAAAGTTCTTGCTTCTCAGATCATTTGCATTGCAGAAAGAGGAGTTCATTCATATACTATCTCATAGAACTACTCATTTCGTGAGGCTCTCCTTAGCATTATACAAGTACTAAGCCTTGGAAAGGATAGGCTAAACACAACTAAAAGGGGTGGGGGCACGCATGCTTCACCTCCTGTAACTTCTCAGTTCAGAGCCACACTGTGTTGAATGGATTGGTCTGTGGGGAAGCTCTTATTCATGTTTCCTTCAGCATGTGCAGAATCTTAAAGCAGGGCTGAATCACCCAGTTGTGCAGGTGATTATGCTTCTATTCAGGTGACTATAAACAGAAACCTAGCACAGCCTTCCATGTTCAGTAAAAGGAAGTGAAAGATGGTGGAGGTGGGGCTTATGTTCATCGTCTCTGTATCTATTTGGGGACTACAACTCCCAGATTCTCCCAGCCATGTTGAAAGAGTCTCTTATAAACAAGCCAAAGTGGGCAGAATACATATAGGCCATTTCTGCACTAGACTGTTATAGTGCTATTATTCCACTTTCAATATCCTATGGAATCCTGGGGTTATTTATTAAACTGCAAAACCCAGGGTTTCATCGGATGTTAAAAGTAGAATAATAGCACTAAAACAGTCTAGTGCAGAAATAGCCATAGTCTTCTGAACAGTTTTATGAGATGGGCTGACTGACCAGCTGACTGCTGAGTATTTGAAGAGGTGACAGAGCCAGGTTTTTTAAAATCTGCATTAAGATTTGTGTTTTAGGTTGACCTTTTGTTCCTGAAGCTTATTTTAGCATTCATAATACATGCTATACTTCATGGTTTTATGCTGGACTTGTATTTTTATCTGTGCATATATTTCTTTAGGCAATTTTATTGTATTTTAATTGGACATCATCAAAAGAGATTGTGTTTTTAAGGCACCCAGCACAAACAAACAGGTATGGTTACCATGTTATACCTGAAATCAGAGCTTGGGAGAAATCACTTTTTTGGACTACATCTCCCAGATACCACCAGCCTGTTCATTTTGTTGTGAGTATGGCAGTCACCTCATTTGACCTTATTTCTTGGAGGAAATTGTTTTTTGGAGCCTTTCTGAATTACTCTCCATGGAAATATACCATTTAATGTGAGACTTCCTTGGACTTTCTATTTAGCTCTATTAAACTCCTACCCCCAAGAGCATTTGCTCCTATGTGACATCAGGCGAGATGAGACTGGTTCTATATTAATATTATTTATTATTGGACAATAACCCTATCTAATCCTCTCCATTATTTTCTTTCTGTTCTCTGAGAGCATTTTATGGGATTCCTCTGCCCATGATGACACGGGCTGTTGCCTGTACCACCCACATCTGCAACATGTGCTTGTAATACACCAAGCTGGTATTGCACAGAATCGTACCATTAATCACTAGCAACTTGTTTTCAGTCACATTCTTGGTGGATTTAAATCCAATTCAGCATTGCCAAGAATTGCTTTACAGACATTCCCAACGTAGGCAAGACTGACTATTGATCTGTTATCACAGCAGCATTTTTTTTCAGAGCTTGAGAAAATTATTCTTTGGACTACAGCTCTCAAATTCCTCCAGTCCACTTAGAGTTGGGAGTTGTAATCTAAAAAGTAAGTTTTCCAAGATGTGGATTAATGGTCAATGAAGATGGGACTTGCCATCCAAAGCATTAGGAGGACTATATGTGGAGAGAAGTCTGAATTAGACTCTTCCAGAGAATCTCAGGCACTCTTCTAACTGTGAGAAGATGTTTATTAACAATAAGGTTTGGCCAAAGAGATTTAACTGTTCAAGCTGAAATAATCTTTTCATGGAATGCAATAAAGAAAGGAGCCATGTGTTAAAATATAAAAATACCTAAGATCACATTGTTTTAAGTTAAAGTAACAAAGAATATAGTTGGTGCACCATATCCTTGGATTCTGTGTCCACGGATTCAACTAAACATGGCTTGAAAATATTTTAAAGAAATCCAAAAAACAAACTTTGATTTTGCCATTTTATATAATGGATGCCATTTTACTTCACTACTGTACATAATGGGACTCAAGCACCCATGAATTTTGAGCCATTTCGGCATAGACTGTTATAGTGCTATGATTCCACTTTCAACATTCTATGGAATAGAATTCCATAGGATGTTGAAAGTGGAATCATAGTGCTATAACAGTCTAGTGCCGAAATGGCCTTGGTGTCCACAGGGGGTTCTGGAACCAAACCCCTAGTGGATACCAAGAACCCACCATACTCATTAACTCCAACTTTCAGTTAATCATCATCATGCATGTTTTTACATAAACTTCTGTCTCTCATTAATATATACTTAAAAGTGGCATAGTTGGGAAAGATGTCCAACTAGTTAGGGAATTCTGGGAGCTGTTCCCAAAAGCAATTTTTTCCAAAGTCTGATTCTAATGACCTCTTGAGCAGGTCCAGTAGCTCCAATCCAATCCAGGAGATTTTCCTTGATTTTGCTCTCATACACATCCTTTACAGACACCTGTTACTCCATCCCTTCTCCACACAATAGGTTTGTTGTACAATTGTACTGAATTAGTCCATGTCTGAGCTTTCTTTATCACATGATGTCATGACTCTCCCATTGTTGCACTGCATTTCTATTATTATTGGACTGAATCTTTTCATTGATGGAAAAAAAAAGTTAATGGCTCCAATATCGCTGCTGTTCACTTATTGCTTATGGGTGCAATTGTTTCCTTTTACTGCAATTCTGTCATTCCAGCAGTCATGTGGTATGAGTTGGCATATTTCTCTTCTCTCTCTCCCTATCCCTAAAAAGGGTGAAGTTATCAACTTCTGGTGTCTAGATAAAGAGGACATCATGATGCACAGAGGCAATGTTGCTTTTGCTCTGTTCACTGGTATATTTCCCCCCTTTGTTTTGCCATAATTGTGCAATTGCACTGCCGTAGCAGTCACCAGCATAGACCAATTATGCAATACAGCATAATAAATTTTAAAAAATATGTACCAGGGAGTGGAAATTGAACAATTGTAGAAAAAAGGAAAAAAGAAAAAGAAAGAAGAACACAGTTGCTTTTACACTGTTCTCCAGTACATGTTTCTTTTTTGATTATTTGTTTTGCTGTAATTGCACAGTTGCACTGCTGTGGAAGTCACCAGCATACCACAATTATGCAATTATGGCAAAGAGAATAAATGATTACATATTGGGGAACCGAAATTGTGCACTTGCAGGGGAAAAATAGAAAAATGTTCATGCGTTATGTAGTGTGAACAAGAATAAGAAGGGGCAGTAAGTGAGACAGTGCAGAAAACTGATTGCGGGAACATGCATCACCAAAGCAGCACTATAGCAGAGAAGGTGTGAAAGGGATTGTTTCCATAGTAGTATGTTTCCATTTGCTTAAACAATGCAATTGCAGTGGGACAATAGGCCACTGTGATAAAACCCCAAGAGGAGGAAAACTTTATCTCAGTGGTCAGGAAGAAGCAGCGTCAGCTTCTTTAAAGTTGGGAGAGAATTGCCAGGATGAGAGAGGGGCTCTCCCTTTTTTTCCAGTGTATACTGATACCAAAGCTTTGAAAAGTTACTTTTTGGACTGTAACTCCCAGAATCTCCCAAATACCATGGTCAGTTTTTAGGAGCTGTAATCCAAACAATTAACTTTTCCAAATGCTGACTGATACTGTCAATGTGTATGTTTTTGTCAGGGGTCATGGCCCCATGCATTGGACACCAACATCACTAGGCTGCCAGCATCTACCTTATTTTACAGAACAGTCACTGGAATGAGAAGAGTGCCTTGGCAAACCTCTCCCATTTTCAATGGAGCCACCACTCCTACTTATCCATTCCTAGTCTTCAAGATTAGTTCCTCCTCCATAGGAATTGGGCTGGAAACCAGAGGTAGGAAGCAGTGTTCCTTTGAGTGTTCTTTGAAATTCTCACCACCAATCACAGAGAGTTTGAAAAGAATTCTGAGAGTTTGAAAAGAAAATTCAAACACCCAGTTCTTTGTCAAAGTAATCAGCAGGATATTCATCCAGAAACTGGAAGAGGGAGGGGGCTTGGATGACACTTCCCAGTTTCCCACAGGGTAGGGTAGGACAGAGCCAGGATGGTGTGGTGGTTTGAGCATTGGACTATGACCCTGGAGACCAGAGTTCAAGTCCCTGCTTGGTCATGAAAACTCACTGGGTGATCTTGGGCATATCACATACTCTAGGTCCTTGAAAATCCCATGATACGTTCATCTTAGAATCACCATAAGTTGGAAATGACTTGAAAGCACACAACAAGAATGATAGAGCCAGTGTAGTGTAACAGTTTGAGCATTGGTCTAAGACCCTGGAGATCAGGGTTTGATTTCCCTCTCAACCATGGAAACCCATTGGGTGGCCTTGGATGCCTCACACACTCTCTGCCTCAGAAAATCCTGTGATAGGTTCACCTTAGGGTTGCCATAACTCAGAAATGACTTGAAGGCACACAACAAGGGTATTTAGGCTCTGACCCCCAGGTAAATTGCACATCATAGGAAAGTAATTTAAAAGAACAGGTGCATCTACAAACACCAAAGTTTTTTTTCCTAATACAAAGTTGCTACTATTGACTTTAGGAAAGAATTAACCTGTGTTTCTTTAGCAAGATAGCCCCAATCCAATTTGCATTACATCACCCACCAGTCTCCTACAGAACTGCTAAATGGTTGCCATTGCATTAGGTACTTTCAAATTGAGATGGAGTACCTAGAGGCCTATCTCATTATAGTTCATGTCATTCCATCATGGGGCTCATTGTTTGTCTGTTCCTTAGGAGCAGACATTTGTTTATATTGGAATTTTACTAGAAATTTTGTATGTATTGTACCCACTGACAAAAGCATATTTCTGTGTGTCTGAGAATTGTACACTGTTTTCTTTGTGCTTTTTCCAGGTGTGCACATGTTGTTGCTTTTTTCTGTGTTCTATATTCCGTATCACAAGTTCAGATTTCTGAACACAAATTGCATTCAGCTCAACATTCAACTCTAGGAGATGTCAATTTAGGTAAATCTATAAAAAAAATCTAGCCCTTACTTAAAAATAGATGTGCTATTGCTTTTGTGTGCTTTTACCTTGTCTGGACTGGGACACTTGGCTTGAAAACTAAATGAGTGCTTTATTGTAGCTATGTTAAATAAGAATAATTGGCAGAGTATTCCATCAAGGCAAAGTAACTCAGAGAGGGATCTTTTATCGTGTTTACCCTTTTTAATATAGAGATTGTAACGTGCAGGAGTTTTTACATATATGTATATGTTTTAGCACTTTTAGTACTTACTTGGGGAAGAAAGGGAATAGTTGACAAAATGAGGTGGAAAGGGTGCATATAGAAGTACCACTCTCTGCCAGAAACTAACTTCCCTTAAAGCTTTACAGTCTAAAACTTATCCAAAAACCTTCCCGGGAGTTCTAATGTAGTGTATTTCAGTTCCAGAAACAGTTCTGCAAAGAAAGCAGAATGTAAGCCCAACAGCTGTTTCCTATTAATAAGTTCCTTAAAAAAAAGTCTACATTTATAGTGATTTTTTAAAAAAAAAATGCCTCAAGTCGATGTATGTAAAAGCAGAAAGTACACGTAGATACATTTCTGCTTGTAATTGCATGCCAATCCTGGAGAAAGATGAGCAGCCTGAGACATTCTAGAGAATTGGGGCATGTATATGGGATTAGGCCAATCTCTTTTCTAGATCCATGCATATGGGAGCGGGATGAAAGATTCCCAGGAGTGCCAGGCAGAGATCCACCACTGTCCCCACAAAAATGGCCAGACTAACTCAGAGTGGTCTTAATTTCAGAGACAGACAAAGGGGTGAGTGTAGTCAGCTGTCAGTCCTATGTGGGCAGAGGGAAGAAGCAGATATCAAGGCAAAAAAAGACCAAGTTCCATTAAGTTGCATTTGAAAATCAGAAGGACCAGAAGCAAGCAAGAGGAGTCTGGTGAAGAAGGAGGTTAAGCTCCAAACAGTGGTGCCTGGTGACTATAATGTCAGTGAATGGCAAACTTGCTTTGGGTTTTAGACTGAACTTTAATGGAGGTAACCAAGATGCTGAACCTCATTCCTACTATAGGTCCAGCACCTTGGATAGCTGCTTTAAAATTCAGAGGGGTAGGCCAAGTGTGGCTCTGTGGCTGCATGTGGTTGTTTTTGCAATCTTTCTCCCCTCTAAACATCCTAATCCATCTTTTCTCTGCCACAACTAGAGGCTGAATTGTCTCCTGAAAGCCTCCAGGAAGGGAAAACTTTTAAATAAGTGCCCATTACACAGAGAGACAGAGAGAGAGAGAGAGAGAAGAGAAGGAAGGAGGGAGGGAGGGAGGGAGAAGAAGAATAATGCTTATTTTTCAAAATCACTTATGTATACTTCTGGGAATTGTTGTTCAAACTTTGGCAGTTTGAACAAAGTTTCCAGGAAGGTTCCAGAGACAAGAAAATTGCCCTCTGGATCCACAACAGTTGCCTGTCATGCTTTACATAGTTGTTTGAGAATAAGTCCCACTGAATTCAGTGGAATTTAAAATTCGTTTGTCTTCTCTGGTGTTATCTCATGAAATGTCATTAGCACTAGCTAAGAAAAATTCACTTGCCACTGTAAGTTCTTTACTGTCAAGTTCCAGCTCTTCATTGTCTCCAGCTATACACACTTCTCTTCCATTTCTCTTAAAATAAAATGTTAAGAAAATTGATTGATCATCAAATCTGAAATTGTTTCTCAAAGCCTGATGCTACTTAGTTGGCTGAGAATTTGATAACATGTTGCTTTCAGTGATAGCAATACATAGTTGCTGTCTGAAAAGGGAAAAAAAAGAAGTGATTTGGTTGATGGGTGTGCGTGGACTCCCTCAGCTTATGTTTAAAAGTAGTGTTTTAGTTTGCTGTTTGTTTTTTGTTTTGTTTTTTAAGCATCTCTGGGAACTAAATGTATAGTGATTAGAAGCACATGTTGCTAAATTGATGTCCTGGAAAAACTCCCAACTGCCTTAATGTCATGCAGCCTAATTTAATTCTCACTAATCGTAGCATTTGCCAAAAGCCATGATGGTTTGTGTGAGGGGTGGTGGCAGCAGCTGTGAGCTACATAAGTTTACCTTAGCCTTTTAAACAATTGCCTCTTCTCCTGATGATTCATGGGAAGTGCCTTATCATTGGTGGACAACATCTTATAAGAAACAATGAGACATTTGTCACAGTCATATTAGCTTCATTACATCTTTGGAGACTTTTATAGTAACCATCTCATCTCACAAAGTTAAGATGATTTACAAAAGTATTGTATCCTACAGAGACAACTTCATTCCTCATCAATGAAGTGATTCAGATATCATGGAAGAGTTTATGGCACAGTCCTCCTGGAAACTGATTGCAAATGTAGGAAGAGAGAGACTAAAAATGGTTAATTGGACCTCCATAGGTTGGGAGAGATAAGTAATGTGGCAGAATACTTACAATAAGGCCCAAGATCCAATGATGAACTTCAATATCCAGTACCAACATAACCAGGCCTTTCTCCACCTTCCACTGGAGCACTCAGTGGTATGAAAACCAGGACCAGAAGGGGGGTCCCAGCAGTCTGGAGCAGGTTTTGGGGAGGTGCAGGGGGAAGCTATAGAAGGGAGATGATAATGTCATTTCTTGTAGAACCAGCAGAATCTAGCACGAGGCAGATCTGAGGTTGGTTTTCTGTCCCTGCAACCATCCAGGAATGATTGTTTATTTTATTAAAATATTTCAATCTTTCCCTCCATTTTGAGATCTCAGGCATCATACAGTTAAAACAAAATAAACAGTTTAGAAAACTTCCAGATAAAGCTGACTTAAGGCCACTCTCCCATAGGGTTTTTTCAGCAAGATTTATTTGTTTTACCCATGCATTCCCCTAACACTGAGAGAGTGTGACTTGCCCAGGGCCATCCAGTGGGTTTTTCTTGGCTGAGCAGGGATATAATTGGCTGTTAATAGACTATTCTCCTACTCTTTTAGGTCCAAATTACTTTTAATCAAACATGGAAATGAGTTCCACATTAAGAGAAAAAGGAATTAGTGCAACCTACCAAGATCTGTGGGAGTGAGAATAGGGTCCATTTTTATTTTTATATCTTGTTAATTAGACTGTAAGCTGGAATTTAGGAACCTTTGACTCTCCAGATGGTGTTGAACTTCATTTTCCATCAGCCCTAGCCCATCTTGCCAATGACAAGGCATGACGGAAAAAGTAGTTTCATCAACATATGGAAAGCTGAAAGTTCCTCACACCTAAGCCAGTCTTGAATGCAAAATGCCTTGGGCTAAATTCAATTCTTAGTCCAAACTGGAGTAGAATCACTGACTAAATAGGACTTAGTAAATTAACAAATCTAATAAATGAGAAAATACATATATACACACAATTATCAAGGCAGCTTTCTTACCTGGAAGATGAGAGAAAACAGTCCAGGCCCTGAGATCTGGGACCACCAGAACATTTCAGGTCTAGGAGTTCCATTTGGAGAGGGGAAATACCATGGGTGGAGACATCATCCCACTGGTAGAAAGACTCTTCTGGAGTCCTTTCAGACTATACAATTATGGCACATTGCCATGGTTTCATCCTATGGAATCCTGGGATTTGCAGTGGGGAGGAATATTTAGAATTCTCAGTAAGAGAGCTCTAGGCCATACTAACCTGCAGATCCCAGGATTTCATAGGATGAAGCTAGTGCAGTCAAAATGGAATCATAGTGCTATAACTGTGTAGCATGAGCAGGCCTGTTGACACTGCTTAGATCACGGGCAGACAACACATAGCAAATGGAGTGCCAGTTGGCCTCCACCTGGGGCACTTCCACAGTACACTGTTATAACACTGTGATTCCATTTAGCTGCCATGGCAACATTCTGTGGAATCCTGGGGTTTGCAATTTAGGGAAAAGTATTTAGAATTCTGAGCTAAAGTGTTCAAGTGCTTCACCAAACTACAGACCGCAGGATTTCACAGGACACAGCCAGGTCAGTTAAAGTAGAATCATAGTGCTATAACTGTATAGTGTGAAAAGGCTCCTGGTAGCAAGAAAGGGCTTGTTCTAGCATAGCAGTTCAGATCTCCCTCGAGAAAATTACCCTTAGCTGTGTTCCTGCAGTCATAATGAATGGGGTATTTGGAGGATGGTGTACAGGTAGCACTGCATCCACTGGATCCAAGGCCTTTTGGATCCTCCAACAGGTCTCCTGATCCCCTATAGATATTCAAGGCTAGAGCTAGTATGGCAGAATCTCCTTGCTTTCAGTTACTATCAGTACCAATTTAATATGTTTTTATTTGACATAAAATTACCACTTGGATACATATTATTTAATTGCATTTAATTTATGTTACAGTTTGGTACAATGATGACTTCTATGTTTGTTGATTGGTTGATTGATTGATGCAGGACCTCATTTGGACATATGCCTCATTTGGACATATGCCTCTGGGTACGGATGTGGTTGTAAACTAGACACTTCCAGTTTCTAAAAGGGATGTTTTGAGGCCTAAAACAGACCCTGGAAGGATAGAATTATTAAAACAGCAAATCATGTGCTATATGAATTCTAGGGAATCAATTTGCCATTTAAGGGTGATTTTTTTCAAGGGCGATGATTAGAATGGGTCCTGAGGTTTATGTTTAGGAGCTCCATCCAGTTTTGTCAGCCACATTTTGCCTCTCCAAGGCCTATGGCGAAGCTTCCATTCATATTGATTGCTTGATATAGCAGTATGAGATGGTATATTAATTGTATTATGCATGCAAAAATACTAAAGGGTTTTTTTAAAAAAAATATATCTTTGATAGGAAAGTATAACAATTCTTTTTTTCATGTGGGCAGGGTAACTATACTTTAAGATTATGTCCACATTTTAGATTCATGTATCCCAATCATGTACCAGTTTAGCTTTCCTGTCTTGCCACTGTGAGTGAAGGAAAGACCACCTCCATTACAAGCTAGGAGGAGGTCACATAGACAGGAGTCCAAGCCCCTTCCGTCTGCTGACTCGTGACATTACCTCACCTGTAGCATCTCTCCCTGGACATTGCCTTATTTGGAAGGTAGTTTGTGATTGGAGGAAACCTCATATTACCTGCCCCTCTGGACATTTCCTTATATGGATGGAAGTTTCTGGACATTACCTAATATGGGGCGGGTGGTCTGCAATTGGTGGAAAAATGCTGCAGTGGGTGTGTATGCTGTTTACCTGGATAAAAAGGCATTGCCACGCCTCTGGCTTTTGTCCCGAACCTCTGGCACCCTGTTGCAACAGATTTGGATATTTTTATACCTTTGTACTCAATAAATCTGGCCTCTAGCCTCTGAACCAAGAAACGTCTGGTCGTTTGCCTGTTTCTCAGAAAAAGCTGACCTTCTTAAGGGCGTAGAAGGTGACACCACAAAGAATCTGTGTAGTTTTGTACACAGTCATAATAATGCATCAGTTTAGCATCCATACCATAGGATTGCTTCGTGGAGTTCTTTTTACAAAGTTTATCCAGTTCCCTTGAGAAAACTTCAGAAATTATTATGATTATTCCTAAAGCTTCCTCACAGGGAACTGGAGTGAGACAAACAGACTGACAGGTAGACAGACAGATAGATGATACAGTTAAAATCCAAAAGAGATCAACAATATAATTAAATTAAATTAAATTATTAATTAATATAAAATATATAAATTATTATTAACTTATAATTATATTAAAATATGATTAAAAATAAACAAAAATTCAACATAAAACATAAACATAGCGTAAAACTATTAAAGCAGTTTAAATAGAGTGGAATTTGAAGCAATATGGCATGCTCCTAAATGTCTTTTCCTAAGTCTTTGGCTGTCAATGGAAGGACAGCAAGAAGAGAGCCATTCTAGCCTCTTGAGGGAGGGAGTTGGAGTTCTGCAGTCATTGAGAAGACCCTGTGAGCCTTCACATCATGGTGATATACCATCATACTCCTGCATGGTGTTATACCATCATACTCCTGCATTACTCCTGCTTTTGCCTTAGCCTTATCACATGATGTTGTTGCTCTCCAGGAGGTATCGAGTTGCAGGGTCCTTGAAAAAATATTTATTTTTCACAGTGGAAATAATCTGTTAATGCCCCCCTTTCTGTGACAATTCAGTAACCAGTTCAAATGCAGATGTGTCATAGTACTTCCTTCCTTCCAATGATCCATTAGTGGGTGTGGTATGGGTGTGGCCAGGTTAATCCCCCCTCAAGCATTGTAGCATTGTGACACTGTACCGTCATGGTGCTATTACAGCTAGAGGAACCAATCATGAAGCGAAGGATACAGCAGTCAGTAATGACACCTTAATGTGGATGAACAAACCATGAAGATGATGGTAGTGAAGCACAAATATAGCAAGAATGAGTGGAGTGGATTTCAAATGGAATAATTTGGCATAAAGGAGTGGTGTGATAAGGCAGCATGCCATGTCCCCATCAGACATACCTCTGAAGGAGGCTGGACTGGAAGAAGGGGCTCTCTTGAAATCTCAAGGTCTGGGCAGGCTTATATGAGGAGATACAGTCTTCAGACAGCCTGCACCTAAGCCATATAGGGTTTTATAGGTCATAACCAGCTGGTCTGGAAACAGCCCAGGGGTCACTGTTGAAGCAGTGGAACTGTATGACTCATGTAACTAGCCCCAGATACTGCTGAGCTGCAGCTCTTTGTACCAACTGAAGTTTCCAAACACTCTTCAAAACCAGTCCTGCTTACAGCATGTTACAGTAAACCAAATGGGATGTAAGTAAGGCATGTGTCACTGTGGCTAGATCCAGCATCTCCCACACAGCTGTGTAATAAACAGCACTGCTTCCCCACCACCAACAACCTTTTGCAACTCTTGGGCTTTTCTGCTTTATAACTTTCTGGATTGATGGCATCCTTTTCCCCTGGCCACTCATTCCAGATGTGTAGGAAAAGCTGTAATTGAAATGCTTAGCGAGAATAGAACTGTACTCGGCAGATTGATTTGGATCCAGCCTTGGTCGTACTTATAACAGACACTTTGGAATTTATGGGGCTTGAGTTAGTGATGACTAACTTCTCCCATTGATTTCAATGGGCTTGTTCTTAGCACCACTGAGGCTGGACCAGTTTATTATCAAAAACACTGTTGTTGTTCCTTCAATAGACCAAGTTGTTCTTGACTGTAATGAAGGATCCTTATTTCTTACACTTCGGCAGACTCTGATCTTCATGATAGCCTTTTTCAATAGGGCCATGCAATCAATAGCATAGATCATGATGGGATTATTACAGTGAAAATGGGCTAAGAACAAGCAGCCTAAATCCATCTTTTTAAAATATTCAGCTGAAGCACTTTATACTTTTACAAGAAATGAGAATATTCTGGATTTTTCCAATCATTCTGGGTAACTCATAGCAGTAGAAGTTGAAGACAAATCAGTATATGGGGTGAGACCTAGGCCATTTCCTCACACTGTTATAGTGCTAATATTCCATTTTCAACATCCTGTGGAATCCTGGGACTTGCAGTTTAGGGAGGGTATTTAGAATTCTCAGCCAGAGAGTGCTTTGCCCTCAGCAGACTACAAACCCCAGAATTCCACAGGATATTGAAATAGCCTTAAAGAGATGCTTCAGTGAGGAATTGGGTCTTATGCAAAGAACTAATGGGTCATCTCCATCTGAGAACCACAACTGTACACTGACCCAGTGATTTTCAAGAGAAAAAAACCCTTGGTCTTGACTTTCAGTAAATAGAACGTAATCACCACTTTGGTTTACTCTTTAAACATTTTAAGAGTCCTTGGGGACATACCAAAGGCACTGATGTTGCATTATTAAACTAAGTACTGGCATCTGTTTGACATCTGCACTCTGCATCAAGTGAATTTAATTTGCAAGCCATGTTTGACAATGTTACAGTAGCATCATCTTTTAAACTCTGCAGGAGCTGAGGTTGATTGAGTAGGTTGCAATGAATTCTTTAATGGATTCTTTCATCTGACCAATGCTGCTCTTGATATAACTCATCATAGGTGTCCAGTGGTGCATTCAGGGTAGGACTTTGGAATGGAGGTCTAAGGCTCCCTTATTTATTTATTTACATAGCACCATCACTGTTCATGGTGCTTTACAAGTAAAAGGCCAGCCCCACAAAAAACCCTAGTTCCTTGCTCTCAGGCTTACAATCTAATGAAGACATGATGCAAAAGGAAAAGGGGATGGCAGTGTAGGTTTAAGGTTTAAGGACCTTTCATCTGCTTCTGGGCCAAGGCATAATGGAGTTGTGCCTTCATTTCAGCAGAATGGGCAGAAAGCCCTGCAAATACCAAAGGGCTATCTTACACTGTCTTAAAGTATGTGATGTTATATGTATCACCATCCAAAAATGCAGCATACCTATCCCGGTAGCTTCCTCGTGAGTAAGCAGAATTTGATCCAACCCCGAAACCATGAAACGGCAAGGAGAACCTGCAAAAGAAAGCTACACCCCATTCTCTCATGGCTGGAAGAGGCAGAATAACTGGCCTGGTTGCTTCCTTGTGAGTAAGCAGAATTTGATCCAACCCCTCAACCATGAAAGGTCAGGGTGAACCTGCAAAAGGAAGTTAGACCCCACTCTTTTGTGACCGGAAGAGGCAGAATAATACAGCAATAATATAGCTTCCTTTTGCAGGTTCTCCCTGCGCTTTCATGGTTTAGAGGATGGATCAAATTCTGCTTACTCATGAGGAAGCAACTGGGATAGTTATGCTCCCTCTGTCAGAGATGAGGAAGTGAGGTGTAGCTATCTCTTGGAAGTGACCTTCCCCAACTTTCCCTCACCCTCCATGCCAAGACTGTTCCATGCCCACACGCACACTCACAGAAAAAAACCTGCAACCCCCCGTTTTCCTCATCTTCAATCTTTTGCTTTCCTATCAATGGGGTCTCAAAAGCAGGAAACAAGGGAGAGGCACAGAGGCGGGGATAAGGAGCATATGCAGCTCTCACTGGGTCATAAATATAACATTCCCTCACTGCCGATTGGGAAAAGGCTGGAGGGGGAGAGGGGACTACCAAGGGCAGCAAGTCCATCAGTGAAAATATACAAGTTACAAGTTGAGTCAAGTTAGTTCATCATATATTACTGAGTAAAGTCCAAGTCAAGTCCCTGAAGCAACTTAAGTCCAACTCGAGTTCAAGTCAATCAATTGAAGTCTACATCACTGCAACAGAGACAGACTGCTGTTTCAAATGTGAGTCGGATTTGCAGAAAAATTTAACACTGAGTATTTCACATCCTATATGAACTAGCACTTGAACAGGGTGGCATTCTTCCACCACTATTTAGAGAGACCATGTCCCCAAAACTGTAAAAGTAACAAAAAAGTTACAGTTACACAAGATGTAGCAATGGACCTTCAACTGCTCATTCTGCGTGTAGCAACATTTTAAGATACTCATTGAGCTGATCAGCAATCCTCTAGGATGCTTTTGTTTTTCATATAAGAATGTCCCCAGTGTTTAGAATGAACTGTGAATGTATTTCACTTTGATAACAGTTTAATTGACATGGTTCCATCCTATGGAATCCTGAAATTTGCAGTTTTGGAAGGGAATTTTCAGCCAGAGAGGTATATGGCTTCACAAACTACAAATCACAGGATTCCTTAGAACTGAGTCACAGCAGTTAAAGTGGCATCAAAGTGTTATAATTCTGCAGTGTGAAAGGCACTGACATCCTGTGAAACTGGAGGAAATCATGGAGGCTACTGGTGGGAAATGGGCACAGAGAAGAGAATCTGAGTTAACAGAGGGATTTCCCCCACACCCAGCAGTGGATTGCAAGCAGTATAACTGTTACCTTGTCTGTTTCTCAAAAATATTCCTTACTGAGTATACAGTAATTGTTTCTGCTGGAGTGCTGTTTCTTAAAAATATTTAACCATCATGTATGCTAGAGTCTGATTTTTACTGTGGGATATTGTAGATGGGAGCGTGGGGCGGGGATGGGTCTGGCTTTTAGTTTATATTTCTAGATAAAGGTGTTTATTTCCAGAATCCTTTATGTGTGCATTTTTAAAAACTGCAATCATTCCTTTTCAGTGGGAGGGTAGGTGCGTGGGAAATGAGAGCATTTAAAAAAAAATCATGCAGCTGTTTCCTTTACCGTCTTATACAAAATAGGGATAAGAAAGGGGGGAGGGAAGAGTAAAAATCATGGATGGGATTCTGCATTTCAGTAGGATTTTTAATAACATAAATTTAAACATCTCCATCACTGCACTAAAAGTCTTACTGAAATCTACTATATAAAAGCCAATGCTTGTCTGCATGTTTGTCTGTCTGCAACAGCATATGATTGGCTGTGTGAGGCAAGAAGACCTCATATGATTGGCTGGCTGTGAAAATTCCGAGGAATCCTGAGGTTGGCAGTTTAGAGAGGGGCCTTTAGAATTCTCAGCCAGAGAGCTCTTGGGCCTCAGACCGGTTGCTATGGCGATGAGGCCTCCCATGACTAAAGATGCCAGAAAATTTTTGGGAGAGTGAAGAAAACAGATGCATGATTTTATCAGGGGGAGGGACTCTCATTTCTCAGCCACCCACCTGCCCAGTGAAAGGGAACAATTTCCATTAGAAAGGAATAAACTAGGATAGAATTAACTTGGAAAAGACAATAATGCTGGGTAAACTGGAAAGCTGGAGGAAAATTGGTTGACTCAGAGCCTTATCACACTAAGGTGTCATACCGCCAGAGCAACGTGTTATTCCTGGTTTTGGATCAGTCCTATTGCACGATGGTGTTGTTCAGCAGCCACTGATAGGCTGCTATCCATTTTAAATGTGCACTTTTTCGTGCTGTAAATAATCTGTTAATGGCCAGCTTTCCCACATCAATCCAGTTAGCTGTGGGAGTGTGGATTCCTGGCAGTGCTTTCTTCTGTATGTGATCCATTAGTGGGCAGGGTATGGGCATTCCCAGGTTGTCATTCCCATAGAATGTTACTGTGCAGGTTCAGCATAAATAATTAAATAAAAATAACATGGACCAATCGTGAAATGAGGGCAGGGAAAAGGGCTCAGCGGTGATGCTACAATGCAGCAGTGATGCTACAATGCAGAAGAAAAAACTGTGGAACTGCTAATGTTGAAAGGGTGCAATAGAGAACATTAATAACTTGATACTATCATGGGAATGGCTATTGTGGGATTCCAATGGAACAACACAGGATTAAGGTATAGTATGATACGGCCATCAGTCTACCTGCACCACACTAGAAGTTGACTGGGTCAGTCCAGGAAGCCACTGCCTTAACTTTTCAAGACCTGAGCAGGGCTGTTGGTGTTCAGAACCCTCATTGATAGGGTTGTCCTAAGTCACCTTGATGGCAAACAACAAAAGTAACAACAGAATTAACACAACTGTAAACGAACTAACTTAAGGGTTACAGAGTCTTCCTTTCAATGTAAATTTTAAAGCTTTTTACTAAAAAGTGCTTTCTCACTAATTTTCCTACATCCACCTTGGGCTTATAAAGATAGGGCAATCTGACAGCATGAAGGCTGCTAGCCTGAAAAATGGAAATGGCTCCTAACCTGTACCTTTAATGGCGCTAGGATTCAAATCCCCACTTAGCTGTGGAAATCCACTGGGTGACCTTGGGCAAGTCATACTGTCTCATCCTCAAGGGAGGGCAAAGGCAACCAAACAAACCTTGCCAAGAAAACCTTGTAATACGTTTGCCTTGGGGTTGAAAACAACTTGAAGACACACAACAACAACAACAACAATGACAACGGTTAAATTCAGCAGGTGCTGAATTAAATGTCATGCAGCTATGAATTTAAATTTCATGCAGCCATGTAACAGGTAACGCATGCTGAACCTTCTTCTTCTATACAACCATTAAAGGTACAGGAAACATTCCAGTTTTCACTCTGGAGACCCTAGATCTCATGGGCAAGGAGTCAGTTTCTCCAGGTGAACAGCAGCCTCAAAGGATGGCAAGTAGATACAAGCATACCAGGAGCTAATCAGGCTGGGATGAGAGCCAGCTGGCTCCAGCCTTCTTAAGGAAGGCAGAGGGCAGTGGCCTGATGCTAGAAACCAATTCATTTGTTTGCCAGCCCTTGCCTTCATGTGCCACAGATCCCTTGCTTGCTGTCTGCCTATCTTCTCTGACCTTTGGACTCTCTGACCTTGCCGCCTGCTGGATTCCTGACCTTTGGACTGACACTTGATTTCGCTTCTGCTTCACCCTGACCAGGCAAGCTTTACTGGACTGCTAAGCTGTATCCATTTGCCTGCTGAATATCTTGGCACTCCATTGCCTGACAATGGACAGTTGGCACCTACGACACTAGAACTTCAGATGACAGAACCTTCTAAGTTACACTCTTTTATCTTATTCCTTTCCCTGAATGTTTCTTCCAGCAAAGAATTACCTAGTGTAAAAAAAGGGGGGCAGTGAAGGTGGGTAGCTTGAAAGGCACAGCTGTTAGGAAGACACTGATGGTCTTACATCCTTGGGCCCACAAAAACCAGGGGCTGGCCCTGCTGTAGGAACACAACTTCTCTATATAAATGAGAGTACACAGGCTTTCATCCTTGAAGTAAGATGGCTGCCAGTGTTGCCATGTCAGGATCATACCAGGCCCTGAGATTTCTGACCCCTAAGGATGACTCCTTACAATGTCTTAGGAGGCAGGCCCTAGTGGCTTTACAAGGGACAGCCCTGGTGATATCATTAAACACACTTCGCTAAGCTTCAATCACATTTCCATGGAGTATGCTGTTCAAATAAAATTAAAAGAAACACCAAGTCTAAGTAATGAGAAAAATATAGATACACACTCTGTTCAAGGCAGTGCTCTTGCTCTGAGATTTTGTTCCCTCAATCTGAGAACTGGAAAAGAAGGGCCAAGATGTAAGATCTGGGAACCCTAGTAAAATTGTCCAGCTCTTTGTTGGACTTCACAGCTTGATAAAGCCAAAATATTTATTTGCCCCCTTCTTCGTTGGAAGTTGCTGGTTAGCTATCTGGTTAGTCTGACACAGTACAGATTGCAAATTGTCACAGGTTGATTATTACATTTAACTCAAGCCATGAAGACATAACATTCTCAGTATCAGAAGCCTACACAAGCAGGTAGTCTTTAGTAGGTTTGTGTGGGTGTGAGAACAGAATGCAGCCTTTTAATCTAAGAACACTACCCAACCAATCAAACCCAACCACAATTTGTAATGAAAGGTTATCCCTGTTCTGGTCTGCAGGCAAAAATTTAATTGGATTTAATTTAATGGAAATTGTTTCCATTACCTAAAGAATGGGAACCCTGAACAGCACATCTAATATCTATCTTCCCTATAACTAAGTAAAACAGTGTTTAATTTTAAAACCTCTTAGTCTTTTAATTAGGAGTCCATAGCAATCATGTTTTATTTCCCCCAAAGCTTTTATTGATGTGATAATAATAGTGCCTGTTCTGTGACTGATCAAAGTGTGCAATTGAAAGAACATGCAATTTCTATGTATGGCATAAGATACCATATTCTATTTTAAGGGGATTCACTGTGGAAGAATCTGGAACAATTTAAGATCTATATGGTAAGTGGTCTTTTGACTAGTACAGACTCACTCTGGACCACACTTGTGTCCATGGTGTGATTTTAAATGGAATATATTCAAAAATACAAATGGGACTGCTATATATAACGATTTCATTGCACTCAGCCTGATCTTTGTCTCTGTATTTTCACATTCTTATTATTTTATTTTTGGCCTCTCTGGGTGTGTTTTTAGTTTTGGGTTGCTAGTGAATTGGAGGGCCTTCCCTCAGTCTTAGGTGAAGCAAGGAAGCTTTTCAGGGTTTCTAATTATCCAACAGACATTTTTTTTTCCCCTCTTCTTGGAATTATCCCCCCTATCATTCCATGTCAAGGAAGTACAAAGACTGTCATTGGCAAAGCATACCCTCCAGCTGTTCAGATTTGGCAGGAACATGTTACTCTAAGAGGTGGGGGATCTTGGGGTCCACCCACAATGCCAGTGTCTCCTTAGAATTTTGGGAAATTATAGCTCAAAGAAGGCCTGTGATAGGAGGATAATGGCAGGATCTTTTCACCTATGTATACCAGTACTAACTAGAGAGGACACTAGTTAAAGTTAACAGAGTATTTTATTTGAATTGACAAAAACACAAGAAATCAGACACTCTTAAGAACCATACAAGGTTATTGGAAAGTGAGGCAAGAAAGGTTGGATAGAGAGGGATTAGGTAGAGAGGATGATACTTACTACTCCTGAAGAAGGAGGTTGCAGCAGAGGAGCTCAGACTGCATCTGAGGGTAGCGCGGAGGAACAGCAGTCTGGGGCACTACATACCATGCACCACATAGTGCATACTATGTACTACATTCTACATGCTACAATTGGCTGGGATTGAAGCTAGGATTTTTATATCTATTTCAAACCCTGGAGAGATGCATGGACAAAGCTGTAACGGCTTTCCCATTGGACTGACAAAAGGGTATGGAATGGGCTGATTGCTTTAACTCCAAAGTGACAAAACATTGATGGGGTTTATGACAATCCCTTAACATATGGTCAGTTAGAGGAAGATCAATGGTCTCTGATTGTTTTATCTCGGTAGTTCGTCTTCCATTGTTTTTGAAAATGCAAAGAGCCTGAAGCGGTGAAGGGATTAGCACAAACCCATCAGTGTTGTGGTTTCCTCATAATCCTGTCTGGACATTCCCACCATCATGACTCTGAAAATGTCCCTGGTTAGTCTGACCCTGATCATGTTCTCCAGTTATTAATAAGTCCAATTTATGAAAATTGCGTATCTTGTAGGAGAGTAACAGACAGTTCTGATTAATCCTCTGTCATCTCACTTTTTAAATGTCTCATTTTCTCTTTCTTCTCTTTCCACTTCTCCCCTTTACTCAAAGCTTACTTTAATTGGTGCAAACAGAGATCAAAATTCAAAAGTAGTTTGCATACAGATCAGAAGGAGCAGCCTCTCCCAGCTTGTGTATTCTTCCTCATTAATTTTTGTCATCTTGACCGCACTCTAGAGTTGCTTGGCCACAACCCCAGAATTCCCTACATGGAACTATGGCAGTTAAAGCAGAATAATAATATTATAAGTCTGTGATGTGAACGGGCCCTAGACTCGAACCACACCACCAGCTTGGATTTACAGAGGAATCGTACAGAGGTCAACAAGTATGTAGAAGAGACATCTTTAATTATTTTGCAAATTTATTTCTCACAACACCTTCTTACTTCTCACTGCAGAATTTGGATATGAGTAGCTTACAGCTTTCTGAGGAATTGCTCCAGCTGATCCCAGCTTGCTTTCTCAGCAAAAGCAGTGCAGTTAGAACTCATCATTGGTGACCCTGTCTGAGTAGGAAGGAAATTTCTGATGTGCTTTTAAAGAGTGAGTGAATTAAATGACTTGGGCAGACCAACTCTATGGGTTTGTGATGAATGCTTCAGTGGAATGACTTTGAAAGTCTAAACTCTTGAACTGAGCCTCGAAATTCTTTTCACTGTGATTTGTATAAACATTTTACATCCTGCAAACTTGTGCTCCTACTAGGCTGAGATAAGATTAACTTATGGAGCTTGGAAGTGTGCAGAAATAGTTTCACATATAACCTTCAAGCATGTTTTCACTCCTTTTCAACAGACCATTTTACATTTTATCTGAAGAAAAGCAATATCCTGTGGTAACGTTAAAGGCTTGTTGGGAAATTTAATAAAGCCAATATAACACTGGCACAGGTTTCAACTTATAACGTGGCATTTTATTGGCTCGACCCCGTGTTAATAGGAACAAAGTTATTTCTATTGATCTCTGACCATTCATTGTACACTGAAGAAAATATTCCAGAGCAACATATTTTAGGTGCTAATTTATACATGTATCTAAAGGAATGCTCACCTGGGGTTTCAAGTGGCCTCTGGAACAGTGAAATATATGTTTGGACATGAAACTCTGAGAAATGTTTTATCTGAGCAGTTTGTACAGGAGGAAAAGTGTGGATGAACAATATATCCGCTTCCTCTTTGGAGCTCTTTACTAGGTCTAGTTTGCAGCCAGGGCTATTTCTTTATTATTTATTGATTAAAACACTTATACTGTATCCTGCTATATGTCATGGGATCTCAGTGTGGTGTACAATAAAACCAAGCTGGCCAATTTAACACAGCAAAAGAGAGAGAGAGAGAGAGAGAGAGAGGAGGAGGAGCAGCAGCAGGAGGAGAAGGAGAAGGAGAAAAGAAGAAAACCTGAATAGACCTAAAGCACATTGAACAGCCTGACAAGCTAAAACAACTATAGTTTTAAACTGGACAAAACTGTTGAAGACAATTTAAAACTATGTACATGTACAGAATTGCATGGAATCAGAGCTCAATTGTTTCTTCTAGCAGAGTTGTGCTATAGGGAGACATCACTGTCACTGTTGGTAAAGTAACTTCTTGCTAGTGTAGAAAGCGCTACCACATAGACAGACAGATGTGTTGGCAGCAATATAGACTTGAGATAAGACTAGGAAGTGACAAGAAGACAGAATTTTGCAGTTACCAAGAAGAGATCTAGACCTTTTGTGAAACTATTTATAGTTAGGTCAAGAGGAAACAACAGTTGTCCCAGAGAGCCATCAAGACTGGGACAATACTGCCTTTCCTTCTACTCATGAGGCTTGATGGCTCACAAGTATAGGGATGGCTGAGAAATTAACTATGGCCATTTCCACACTAGCCTGTTATAGCACAATGATTCCACTTGCAACATCCTCTGGAATCCTGGGGTTTGCAGTTTCGGGAGGGCCGCGGGCCCCTCCCAAAACTGCAAACCCCAGGATTCCAGAGGATATTGAAAGTGGAATCATCGTGCTATAACAGGCTAGTGTGGAAATGGCCTATGTCAGGGTTTTTTTTAAATACACATTTAGAAAACTTGCAACTCCTGAGCAACAAAAGAAATAGCTAATCCTGAAACTTGGTGATATAGTTTATCAGGGGGAAGGTGCACAAAATGAGGATATTAGTGAAAAGTCAATGTGTATATTTGAGAAAAGTGCCCACAGAAATTTACTACATCAATGGAAATTTCTTGAGAGACATCACACAAATTTTGGAAAATGCACACAAAGATGTATACTTTAAATGAAGCGCACACAAAAAGGTACAGATTTCCATGATGTATTATTATTATTATTATTATTATTATTATTATTATTATTATTATTATTATTTACATGGAAACAGGATGGAGTATGTACATCATAACAATTTCTATAAGAAAAAGATAATTAGACCTGCCAGTCCTAAGACCTGACCCAAGTGCTTCTGAGCTGAGAGGCTCCCCTGATTCTGAAACTGAGACTTATCAGAGCTGAAATTGTCTTGCCAAAGAGCATTTTTGTAAGATACAGTTGCATGTAGGATTCTTTCCTGCTGGCTGTGCCATCTGTCCATCCAGTGGCGGAGCTTGGAGTGTGTGGAGGGGGGACGGAAAGGGGGGGGGCTATGGCACGAGAGACGTGGCCACTGTGCGAGGGGGTATGGCCAGGGTGTGCAGGGTGCATGGCCATGGCACATGGGGGCATGGCTATGGGCTGAGACACTCCAAAAACATTGCTACCCAGGGCGAATCGCTCCCCCCGCCCCCACATTCCTACGCAACTGTGTCCATCCACTGTATTGCTTTATTTATACTGCACCTTTTTCTCAAAGCTAGGACACGAAGCAGTGTATAAAACAGAGAACTACAAATCAAATCACATGTTGCTTAAAAAAACCACAATGTTTATGATTAAAGCAGTGCTAAACTGTCAGCAGAGTTAAAATAGTATTAAAGTGCCAACAGATAGTTAAAACCATTTAAAACATTGGTTAAAGAGCAAGGAATAAAATAGTACAGCACACTAAAAAGCCCTTATCTTGCAAAAACAATCAGTTCCTCAAAGCCTGTTGATTCTTCACTTGTCAAAATAAGTAGAGCAAAGAAGCAAACAGCCTGGCCTCCCTAGAAAATAAGTTCCAGAGTCTGGGAGCAGCCACAAAGAAGGCCTGGTCTCATGTTCATGCTAGTAAATATGAGCAAATCAAGAAACATGCCTCTCCTGAAGATCTGAGAACTCGAGGAGATTCTTATGGAAAGGTACTCTCCTTATCATAGCTTGGACCAGCACTCTGAATTCTGCTTGGAAACAGACTAGCAGCTAATGTATCCATTGTAACAAGGGAGTCATGTGCTCCCTTTTACCAGTCCCAGCTACAATCTGGCTATAGCTCTTTGGGCCAGCTGAAGTTTCTGAACATTTTTCAAAGGCATGTAAAGCATGTTATAGTTATCTAAATGGGATTATAGGCATCCCTAGCAAGGAACGCACTTGGTGCATTAGTGCTAATGCCCGCCTGGCCACTACCAAAACCTGAGCATCCAGATTCAGAGCTGAATCCAGGAGTACACCCAAACTGTGAAACTGTGGCCCTTTCTGCACTCAGCTCCCAGCTCTTGCAATGGTGACAGGATCATGACGATGGTTCTGCATGACATCATTGTGATCCTGTCACAATCCTGTGGCCACCCATCACAATCACAGAGTAAATCATTGATGGGTTTTTCCCATCAATGAACTATGACTGTGCAGTCCTCCTGCTGCCCTTCTGCACTTACCTGCCGCATAGAGGGCCAGGAAGTGCAAGGGCTGCACTTTCTCTCCCAGCACAGCCTGGGAAAGTGCTGGGCTGCACTTTGGAAGGGAGTGGCTGAGCCATCACACTTCCTCCTTTCCAGCAGCTGGTGTGGAGGGGAGCGCTTCTGTCACACTCCCCTCCCGAGAGAGTCAGCCTCGGGATCCCCAGAAGCCTTTCGGCTTCAACAAAAGGTAAGATGTGGAACGGGCCCGTGTCTTCGGGGGAGGGTGTAAACCCATCCAGAACAGGTTGAATCCTTACTCTATGACCTGCCTCACTATTGCACCTGTGTCTTGTCTGAAATAAGCTTTGATTTGTTCACTCTCACCCCATCCATTACCACTGACAGGAGCAGCTTATGATATTTTTTTCTCCATGCAATATTTTGGGCTACAGTTTCCAGAATCCTTAGCCAGCATGGCCATGACTTTCACACCAGCTTACGTTTATATAGTCCCATTAAGAGCTTTTTTTATTATTTAGGCAGGCCTATGGTTCTTTAATCCTGTGGCAGAAGAGTGTTTTGAAAGTGGCATTCTGCGCTTTTATCATTTATCTTTCTAATTATGTTTTTAATGTCTTTTAAACTGTTTTGAAGCATGTGTTTTTTCATCAGTAAATTTTTGTTTAGTTTTTTAAAACTTTTGTAAAATAAAAAATTTAGCTGAACATTGTTCTAAATTTTTGTTAACCGCTTTGGGTCCCATGCTGGAAGAAAAGAGGAGAATAAACGAAACAAAACAGATGACAAAAAGAGAAGCTGAAAGATATGAGGCACATTGTCCTTTCCTATGCCTGGCCAGCTGTAATGTATGTACTAAAGTCAATATTTTATGACTGTGTGTGTGTGTGTGTGTGTGTGTGTGTGTGTCTACTTACCTACATGAGCAAAACGAACCAGAGTTTGGAACCCTAATTTTTGGGATAACAACACTTACAAACAAGGCATGCTGGTTGGGGGATTCTGTGAGTTGAATGCCAATTTAAATAACATTTTCATGCTTTGGAGAAGACGAATATCATCCCTACTAGGACATGTAACTTCTATTAACCTGGGGAAAAGAGCTGATCCCCAAAGAATTATATCTGGAATACAGTTCTTGAAGAATTCAGTCTTTGTGAATTTTGATATAAACTGACCTGATCATGACCTCTTGTACTAACCTGAAGATCAGAACTGAGTTATCCACCAAGTTTTGTACTTCCTGAACATTCCACTGCTGTACTTGGCTCATGGTATGCTTAAAAAAATAGTTTGAGGGAAAATACATTTAGAAATGTGTATTTTGAGACAAAATACATTAAAATATGTATTTAAATATGGATCTGTGCTACTTCTTTTCCCAACAACCCATGGACAGGGAGGACTTGTGAGTGAACAACAAAGTAGACACAGAGACTGATTTATCTATTCCTGCTTTAGGATCCCAAATTTTAATAACGTGTTCCCAAAAGATAAAGAACCTGGACAAAAGGAGGAGAGCGACTGACCAAAGACCAGGAAAAACAAAAGTCTTTGTCTTGATTTAAAAAAGAAAATTAGGCAGGAATGAGTTTGTCAGTTTCACTCTCTCACACATTCCAATTTTTAAAGTCTCAGGTTCTCGTCAAATTTATGATTTTTTAAAAATCCTTTAAAATCCTTATTTTTAGGAATTTTTAAAGCTTCAAGTACACTTCCTCAAATTCATGAAGATGTTTGAAAATCCTGAAATCATCATCGTCATCATCATCATCCTCATCAAATAAAATTGACACCTATCCCTAGTTAAGTTAACTGAAATACATACATTACTAGACATAGTGGTCCCAAGGTCTCTTCTAGCTCCACAATTCATGATATAAATTCTGGAGTGGATATTCCTTTTGAAGAAGCAAATCCAAAGATGCATCTAGTTGCCCTCTGATGTCCTTATCAGCTATCTTCTTTTAGTTGATTTCATGTCTTTTTTTTTTCTTTTTCTTTTTGGCACTGCAGCCTTCTGGTTTAATCTTGCCTTTAATAAACCACACACTCCTTTCAAAAGGAAACAAACATTTCTCACTATTTCTCCCTAGAGGTCAAATCTTTTTGTCACACGGCTGCTCTCTCTTCTCAAATAAGAGTAGCACATCAGTCAATCTGATAAAACAACAATAACAACAAGTAGTTGGAGGAAGGTAAAGCATGACTCTGGATTCTTTAAACTGTCATGGCTGTATTTTCTTTAGCTTTTGAAATGTTCCAAAAATGTCTATTATCTTCTTTCAGATCTGTGAAAGGCAATTCCTGAGTCCCGACCTAACATTCACATTAGACTGATGTTTAATGCAAAGGTTTTGACAGCCCCAGAGCAGATGGGGGTGACTTTAGAGAAATTAGTTTCAGCCAGTGAAGTCCTGGAAACTTATATTATTAGAAGGACAAGACTGAATCCATGTTGTAAAACTGGCATGGGGAACCTTTGGCCCTTCAGATGTTTTGGACTTCTGTTCCTATTTGCTCAGCCCACCATGACTGATAATAAAGGACTGAGGGAATTATTGTCCAAGCATTTAAATGAGTATAGGTCCCCCACCCCTGCTATGTAGGCCCTTAATATTATTTGATTGAAAGCTTAGAGAGCAAATAGGTCTCCTATTTTGCTATTTCCTAAAGTCACATCATAGCTACTCCAAGTGCTTTAGAACCTCTTGCTTGCCTATACGAATATACACTAAGGTGGTCAATTTTGATTTTTACTAATTAACTACATCCCCCTCCGTGCCGTTCCATAAAATATTCCCAAAGTGGCTAACAGTAAAACACACTATAAATTAATACAACAAAATATAAAGACATCTAAAAATCAATTAAGAACATACCAAAAATAACAGCTAGTCCAAACAGTATTAAATTGCACTGGAGGCTAAAACACAGGGCAGTAAATAGATCAGTCAGCTTTACAGGTCAAACATGTACCCAAAGAGCCTATTGGCAGAAGAGTATCAATGAGACAATTCCCATGCTCAAAGTCTGGGCGCTGCAACTCAGAAGGTCCTGTCTAAGGTTACTGCCACACCAGATCTTGGTGGGAAAGAGATAAGAGCCTCTGCAGAACATCTCAGCAACCTGACAGGTTGTACAAGAAAATTCAGTCCTTCCAGCAAATTTGCCTTAAAGTCATTGGTGCTTTTGTTGTTGTTGTTGTTGTTGTCACAGTATGCGGTCCAAATTTTGTCTGAAAACAGACCAATAGCTAGTGAACCTAGGTTACCTAAGAGTCAGATGTTCTTTTGATCTGTTCCTGGACAGCAGTCTGTCTGCAGCATTCTGAACTAGCTGAAGTTTTTGGACAGTTGTCACAGGGGGCAGAGCACACACTGTAATGATACAGATGAGATGCAACTATGGCATGTATCATCATGACCCAATCTGATGTCTGTAAGCATTAGACACCCAGATTTCAGGATGTGGCCATTCTTCCCTGGGCCTGAAAACAAGAGGAATAATCTCAAGGCAAGACCATATTCTTGAAGAATATGCATGTATCTGTATGTGTGTATATAACTCTGTGTGGTTGCCCCTGCTACAGTTGGCTGCTTGTGAACGGTAACTGTAGATTCTCTGCTGTGTGTGTGTGTGTGCGTGTGTGCGTGTGTGTGTGTGTGTGTGTGTGTGTGTGTGTGTGTCAGCCTTCTTGCTTCCTTCTCCCCTCTCAAAGTTTCTCAAGCTGCTCCTGGCCACAGGGCTCAATGGGAGGGAACAGTCAACGTAGAGAAAAACAAGAGTTTCTTCAGTATCCACTGCCTCAGAAACCACTGAACATTACAGGGTTGATGCTTTGTGGCTTTTTCTGTCTTATTTTCTTATTCTATGTTCTCTTTCCACCCTCTCTACCCTATTGTAAATGGTTGAAGTAACAACACAATTTCCTTTCTTGGTCTCAGAGGCCTGTGGGTTACACCATTTTTAGCAAAATGCCTGATATAAATGTATTTCTTCTTCAATTCTGTTTATTCCTTTCTCTTTTAATTCTTTGTTTTTCTGTCTCATGCTTTCTCATCATTTTTCTCCTTTTCCTCCCACTGCACCTCCTGGCTAAATGTCTTTTCCTTCCTTCCCCCTTGTCTTTCTCCTTCATCTTGCAATATCTTGCCTACATTCATCTCCTTTGTTCTCTTGTCCCTCTCTTTCTTTCTTATCCTATTTCTCCTTCTCTTCTCCCTGACCACAACTCCTAGCTGAAGTCTTTCTCCTTCTTCTGCTTTTTCAGTTCTCTTAGCTATATTTGGCTTCTCCCACCTTCTCTCTCTCAATCTCATCTTTTTCTCTGTCTGACCGCACTTTTCCTGGCTTCTCGTCAGCCGTCCCTAGACTGTGGAATGACCTGCTGGAAGAGATTCGACAGCAAAATATGCTGTCCAAATTCAAAAAAGTACTAAAGATTTATCTCTTCCAGCAGGCCTACCCAGTCTATTTTTAATTGTGTTTTTAATTGTACTCTTAATTGCATTTTTACTGTACTTTTAATTGTACTTTTAATGATATATTCTAATCATGGTATATATTTGTATTAATTATTCTATGTTTTAGTGTATTTTAATTATGATTTTTTAGTTCTAGGTTCTGTGCCCTGCCTCGAGCCTTGGGGAGAGGCGGATCCAAATAAAATTATTTCCTCTTCTTCTTATTATTATTATTATCGTTATTACCTTTAACTTCCTTCTCCTTCCCTCCTCCTTCTTTCCAAATATTTCTGCTTTGTCCCACTCCAGTCAAAAAACATGAAACCATTGCTAGATTATGTTAGATTCTCAGCATTTTAAAGTTCCAAGTACAATTAAATCTAATAGATCTTGCTTCTACATAGATAGTCGTAGATAACATTGCCCTGTCATCATCGCTGCCACCGTGACAACCTCATTATCATCTCCCTCTTCAGAAAATATTTGGGAATTATTAATATTATCAGTATAATGACTATTAATATTAATTGGAGAAATGAGGAAGGATACTAGAACCCAATTGTTAAAACTGTGGCCAGTAAAGATCATTGGTTAATGGGAACAATAAATTAAACGTGGAGCTTGGAAAACTTTAATTGTTTGCAAAAATGTCTTTAGTGTTAACATTAGTGCTTCCAAAAGTGTCAAAAACAGAGTAGATTAAAATATGGGTCCTTTTGCTTGGAAATATTTCTTTTCAAACTACAATTGCCATGTTTATTTTTAAAAGTGCTTATGAAAGTGTTAAAAACAGAGCTGAGAAAAGTTTTGTGGTTCTTCCCACCCCCCGACCCCATTCAAACCGAGACTTGGAAAACATAATCTCAAACCAGAGAAATATTTTCCATTTGTTAGCTTATTGTTTTGTTTTTTAACTTGAATAAATGACCTACTCTGAGCAACCGTGGCTAAATCTTGATGAAATCGCCACGGCCTGACCCCCTGTGACTTTCCCAGGAACCAATCTAAGCCTCAGGTGATGCTGCTGAAATCTCAGGGCCTGGGATGCTCTTTACTTGATAACCGTTGTTGGTGTTTTATGCACTTAGGAGGAAGGAAATGGAAAATTTGTCATCTTTCCAAAATGTTTGGTGTTAAAATAAAAGCAATACACTCTTATTCCAGTAAATATATGTTTTTTTTAAAAAAAAAAATAGCTCCTTCTTGTGTTTTTCAAGAAAAGGGAACTGCCTATCCAGCAGTAAAAGTGATAGGTTACACTTGGACAAATATAACAGACAGAAGTAAACACACACACCATATGTGAAATTAAATAGGCCATAGCTATATTGGTCACAGATGAGGCGGGTTGGCCCACTGTAGAGAAGATTGAATCATCAGCTAACCCTCTTGGAGACTCATAGAAACTGCTTTAATCTATGTGCTGAACTTGGAATGGCAGATATGGGATTCCATTCAGACAGATGCTATCTGGAAGTGAGGCAGAGCCAAATGCTTCTAAGCTTGACATAGCCATGGTTGCCTACACTGACAAAGTCTGATAAAGTGATTCCACTCACCGGACACTTGGCTATGTCAGGCCCCTGTCTCCTCCCAAACTGGATCTAGGCCCATGCCAAAATTGCCCCAAGGTTGTGACAATCTGGATTTCACAATAAGAATATGCCTACTATTGAGAGTACAAACAACCAAAACTCAAAACAAGGGAGGGTGGACAGCAAAATGATCTGATGCCAACTGACTGCCAGTACAGTTGATGGTCCTCTTGAATGCTCCCAGAGTTGGAAAGAGGTGAAGCAGCATCTCCTTTTTCCTGGGACCCTCCCCATCCTTAAAACAACCTATTTCTACTGCTAGGACCTCCCACCATTCCCCCCAACCCATGAAAATATACAACAGTTGAGGAGAGCAAACCCAACCTGTTTCAAGGAGATAGCACCCATCCGTCACTCATCCATCTTGCGCAGATCACAAATGGAGCCCCCCCACCCCAGTAAATCAGGGGATTTTTTCTGTGAAAGATCATGGCTCAAATGGCATGGAAGCCATGTAGATAGTTTGTCTTTGGCTCTTCTTGTTGTTGTGTGCTTTTCAAGTCATATCCAAATTATAGTGACCCTAAGATGAACCTATCACAGACCCTTTATCATGGGAGAAATAAATTCTGTATGTGCATATATATTTACTGGCACAAGGAATGTGGTGGTAATATTACTTCTACTACTGCTACCACTACTACTACTTGTTATGGTTGCACCAAAAAAAAAAAAAAAGGATGTAAAGTGACTTAAAGCAAGGTGAAAACAAGATGCAACTAAAAACCTGACAATAACGAAAAAATTTTTTTTAAAAAAAAAAAAAAAACAAATTAATGATAATGAAAAAGCATCCTTCCCTTAAAACACAAAATCCTGTAAAAGATAAAACAATAAAGATAAAAATGCAGCACACACATATACATTAAAAGCTCTGTAGCTTGACCTCTTAATCATCATGTGCCCACTAAACTGAACATGTCTTTTCCAGCCAAAGACATAAAAGCAGAGAAGGAGCCACATCTATGACTCACTGCTTCATAACACTAACACACCCACTCTGGATTGTCTGAGTATGCCACTTTTAATTCCTACCACCTGCCATCTCAAATGTTTGCATCCCACCTGTTCTGTGGAGCTCAGATGTGATTATTCCACCACAATCAGTAAAGCGAGTAGCCCACATCTTCCCTAGATGGAAGCTTTCTCTCAGTTTTGCCAGACACAACAGGGATAGAAGTTTCCTTGCCACTGTATGACAAGCCCTCTGTTTTTAAAAAAAGATTGTTATTGTGTTGCTGTTGTTCTTCTTGTTCAGTGCCTTCAAGTTATTTCTGATATATGGTGACCCTAAGGTGAACCTATCACAGGGTTTTCTGGGGTTGAGAGTGTGTGACACACCTAAGGTCACTGTCAGGACTCAGCTTCCCCAGGTGAACAGCAGCCTTGAAGGAGGACAAGCAAATGCAAGCGTACCATGAGCTAATCAGGCTAGGATGAAAGCCAGCTGGCTCCAGCCTTCTTAAAGAAGGCAGAGGGCAGTGGCTTGATGCCAGAAACAATTTGTGTTTTTGCCAGCCCTTGCCTTGTGTACTCCAGATTCTCAGCTCATTGCCTACTTGGATTTGCTGCCAGAGCTGTCTGACCATGTTGCCTGCTGGATTACTGGACCTTTGGACTGATTCTTGGCTATGTTTCTGCTCCACCCTGAACAGGCAAGCATTATTGACTTGACAGCCTCCTGCTAGCCCAGCACTCCACGTAGGGTGACTAACAGCTGGTACCTCTGACAGTCACCCAGTGAGTTCCCGTGGCCCAGCAGGGAACTGAACCTGGTCTCCAGAGTTGTAGTCTAATGCTCAAAACACTACACTACACTGGCCCTCTTTGAAAAAAGGATATTGCATCAAATTGATAATAACATGGCCAGGATTTCCAATACTATGTAAGCAGCTGGGCTCCCTTCACAAGTACATGATTGCTTGAGTGTTGCTCATTTCTCCAAGTGTCATAAATACCTACAGGGAGTACATTTGAACATTAGATATGCTGGAGTAGAACAGAATACAGCAAATGTTACTGACGAGGACAGTTTTACCCACATCCTCCAAAAGTTCTGGACTTCATCTTTCATGTTTCCTCCTCATCAGCCATATTAGCTGAGATTAATGGGAACTATAAATAGTTGGGGAACCATGAACTAGAGTTAAAATGCCTCTGTAGGAAAGCTATCATTAGCTGTATCTTGAGGGAAAAGGTCACTTCTGCAAAAATTCTGGATTACAGCAAAAATTCTGGTTCGACTTACCTGCCTCATCGAGTACAGCAGTCCTTTACTTTCTGGCCTTCTCTTGTCACATCTTAGTCATCTGTACACTGCCCACAGAGAAGAAGACAGTCACACAGTACTATATTGCATTTAATTGTACTCTTTCTTTAAATTGCCCTTTTTAAAAACATTTGATTGGGTATCTGAGTTGGTTGTGATGTCATGAATAACTGAATGACATTTTAGTCTTAACCCTTTGTATGCTTTATTGATAGTTTCATTTGGAACCCTCTGTAAGTCCTGATTTGGGGCATCAGTAAAGGCACCAGATACTCTCTGATTTTGTAAGCTAAGCAGGGTCAGGTCTGGTTGGCACTTGGATGGGAGGCCACCAATGAATACCAGGTGCTGTAGGCTATATGTCAGAGAAAGTAAACTCAGAGACAAACCTCTGAGTATTCCTTGGCTGTCCAAGCTTGATCTGGGCTGGCATCCAGGAGAAGCTGATAACAAACACAGGTCAGAAACTCAGCAGTAACTTAAGTGGCCAGTTTACTGAAGAAAGGAAACAACTTTGCAAATGCAAGGCAATAAGAGTCCCAACAATGTCCATAAATCAGAGGCAGACAAAAACAAACACAAGTCAAAGGCAGAAACACAGGCAAGGGCAGTGAACAGAAGCATGCATGGCAGAAATGGTCAGTTGATTGCTGACAAAGACTAGAGGGGAGAGGCTTAGTTCTTACAGGCTCCAGGCTCAGCGCAGCTGGGGCCTGATTAATTAGTGCTTGGCATAAATTCACTGGGAGCAATGCAGGAGACCCTTTTGGTGTCTACACTGGGCAAATGTAGGTACAGCTAGATCATTCTCTGTGTCAGAGTGAGCAGGGCTCCCTGCTGGCGCTGACACTTCTGTCCCTGGGGTGGGTTGGGGTACTGTCTGCTCTGCAGGTTCTGCTGCTGCAGTCTCTGTGTCAGGGCTCAGAGCAGGTTCTGCTGCCTCAGACTCTGAACACTTTTCCGCACGTTACCTTATCGCAGAGGTGGGGGGTGCCATTCGCGCAAGCAGGTTCTTGCGCAAGGCGCTCTCTTCGCTGCTTCTTCGTCCCGCAGCTGGCTTCCTGGTCGCACGACCGCCCTGCCCCTTCCTTCTGCAGTGCAGCCTGGGAGCTGTAGGCTGTGCTGGGGGAGGAAGCGCGAGCGGCGTGCCCAGGACAACGTACCACAGCGCAGGTAAGTGCGCGCGGCCCCGGGAGCCTTGCGCAACCGTGCACCATTTTCAGTTTGAAGCCGAAAATGAAAAGGTGCATGTGTAGTTCGCGTTAGGCTCGTGAGCATTGCGTAAATGGGAGTGCGTCGTACGGACCGCCGCTCCCATTTACGCGACGCTCAAGGGGCCCTCTTGCAAAAGAAACTGCGTGTGAAAAGGCCCTGAGTCTAGGTCCTGGAAGCCCATGACACCAGCTAAGAAAATCCTATGAAATTTATGGGGTCACCAGAAGTTGATGGGTGACTTGAAAGCACATACACACTTAAAGGCAGGATATAAATAAAGTGGAGAAGGAAAGGAAAAAGAAGAGGCAAAAGAATCAGCTAGTTGTGGTGCAATAGGAAGCACTAAGCCTTCCTCATGTATAGTCTTTTACATCTCCAAATAAAAACAATGGGGATTTTAAAAAGTAACCCACAGTACTCTTCTGGCAGAGATCTGGGGCTTGGCAGCTCCAAATGTACAGATCAGTAGCCTTGGACCTCCTAGACAACCAGAGGAGTTTGAGTCTGTGTCTATATTGGATGATTCATCACATGGAATGGCCCTGCCAATCTCTAGAGGAGACATATGGCGGGCGGCAGGAGGAGACTTCCTGCTGAGAGGAAGGTGTGGTTGGTGGGCCTGACAGGATGTGTCAAGAAGTGTGCTGCCTTCCTGGGGCAAAAATCTGCGAGGTAACAGAGAGGCTGATAAGAGGCATCAAGCCCACTAGCCTTTACCTCTTCCTTTGACACTGTAAGGCATAGCCTTCCAGACATCACAAGGGATTATGTGGCTTTGGGTAGAAAGCTGAAGGACCTTGAGGAGCAGCTTAGGGGCTTAGGATGTTTAGCCTAGAGAAGAAAAGGTTAAGAGGTGACATGTTAGCCATGTTTAAATATTTTAAAGGATACCATATGGAAGATGGGGCAAGCTTGTTTTCTAATGCTCCAGAGACTAGGACACAGAGCAACAGATTCAGACTCCAGGAAAAGAGATTCCGCCTAAATGTTAGGAAGAACTTCCTGACTGTAAGAGCTATTTGACAGTGGAATATGTTGCCTCAGAGACTGGTGCAGTCTCCTTCTCTGAAGGTTTTTAAACAGAGGCTGGATGGCCATATGTCAAGAATGCTTTGATTGTGTATTCCTGCATGACAGGGGGTTGGACTGGATGGCCGTTGTGGTCTCTTACAGCTCTGTGCTTCTATGATGATGTATAGATATGCACATTTGGCACTACAGTTGCCTGGTCACTTAGATACTTTTCCAAGAAACACACAAGAAAGACTGACTACATAACACACATGGGTACATTTCTGTCTTTTATCTTCTTAACAGATTTGTTGTTATTGCAAAAATAAAAGCAATGGAAGAAATAATAGGAAAATGTACAAATGGAACATGATGTTGCTCCTCCATACTAAAACACTAATAAAAGCCTTCTCTTATACAATGATCGCACAAAGCATTGGCAACCATAGTTTCTCTGTCTACACGAAAACAGTGACAAGATGGGCTAGTTTTAAGTTTAACTAAGCATCATTACTTTGACAGGAATACATCTTTTCAGTATATTTACATCTGCTCTGCAAATTACAATTGCTTCCACATGGATTCTTCGCTTAACAAATGCATCCCAGGATAGTTTGTCACTTCAAATTACCGTACAATTACAGTAAACAATACAAATCAAGTAATTATTACTTTTTTTAGTTGAGTACATTTTTTCCACTATCATTTCAGTTCTTGTTGTTTTTCTAGAAGAGTTTACTTTTTCCCCCTTTATTTCACTTCTCTTTTCAGCTGGGCCAAGTCGTTTCATGCCAAGTAGAAAACGATTTGTCCCAAGCGTTGTCAAGCAGGAGGAATTAAGCAGAATATCATGTTATACAGTTTTTCATAATAACATTTTACAATTATGTAGAACTTCATTGTGTTTACTTTATTCTAGCTTCGTAACTCTTATCAACAGCCCTGTAAAGTAGATTAATATTATGTTTGTGGTTAAAATAAAAATACAGGGAAGAGGCTGAGATGATGGTTGGTTTCTTACAGTAGGAGTGGGAAACCAATGACCCTCCAGATGTTGCTGAAGTACAGTTCCCATCATCCCTCATCACTGGCCATGCTGGCTAGAACTGGTAAAAGGTGGAATTCAATCACAGCTGGAAAGTGAGACTTCCACAGGCTCACCCTAAAGCTACCTAATGAGTTTGTAACTGATTTAGGAGTCTACCTAAAGAATTATCTCATAGCTCATACACTTACCCACCACAACACATTATCACAATAGCCTGTATCTCCTTACATGAACCTGCCAAAGTCTTAAGATTACTGGAGGAAAGCTTGCCCTGGATCTCATCACCATAACAGGCCTGTCTGGTGAAGAGACTGAGCCTTCTTATTGGCTGATCCCAAGCTAAGGAACTCCCTTTCAGGAGAAGCTGGGCTAATGCCCTCCCTGCTCTCCTCTTGCAGGCGAAGACACTTCAGTCAAACAGACGTTTTATGATTAATGGGTTGCAAGGAGTTATTTTTACAGGGAGGGTGCTATATTTTTTAACTTTATTGTTATGTGTTGAAATGATTTTACACTTTTAAAAATAGGTGTATGATAACTGGTTTGTGTTTTAACTATTTTGTTACTAGGTTTTCAGCTTCTGCTTCTGCACCTCCTCTCTTCTTTCTTAACATCCCGTCTTTCTCCCAAAATTGGGACTCAAGGTAGCGTACCTTTTAAAACAAGACTAATTTTTTAAAAAATGTTGGGGTTTGTAGTTTACTGAGGCCAAAGAGCTCTCTGGCTGAGAATTCGAAATGCCCCTCCCTAAACTGCAAACCCCAGGATTCCACAGGATGTTGAAAGTGGAATAATAGCACAATAACAGTGTAGTGCAGAGATGGCTTCTGTATCCATGGATTCAGCCAACTATGGCTTGAAAATATTGGGGGGAAAATCCAAAAAGCAAACTTTGATTTTTGCCATTTTATATAAGGGATGCCATTTTACTACACAATTTCACATAATGGGAGTTAAGCATCCACAAATTTTGGTATCCCTGGAGGATCCTGGAACCAAATCCTAGTGGATACCAAGGATGCACTATACAAACAAGCCTATTTATATTTCCATGTGGCTGGTATATTAAAGCTTTGGCAACAACAGCTACAGTGCTGCGAAATCAGCACTTAGAAAAATCCAATAGAATTTCTTCCAAAAAGTTGCTTAATATTTGTCCCATTAAATGCATTTAAATAGTGAAACTAGGTTGCTTTTCTTTCTCTTCACTTTGAATGCCTCTCTCCACCAATCTAGATGCCAGATAAAGTAGTCCAAGCCCAGCTTCAACAGTCTAGTTTGCCCAAGAAGGGGAAGTTGTGCTTTTCTACAGACATCCCCCAGAAATTCTTTTGCCAGTCTCATGCAGAAGAATCAAGTGTTATGGAGATTGGCACATTTAATGCTTCTTCACATAAAGAAAAAACCGTTATGCATGTGGAAATCTAGTAGAACAGGCAGCTAGATCAGTGCCCCCCTATCTCAGAGTGTGTCCCTTCTTCTCTGGTCCTCAGGTAGAGGTAGAAGAGTCTCACAGTGAGAGTACTGTCACGAAAGCTGTGCACCCATGTATATTTTCCTTATTTGTTAGACCCATTATTTTCATAAAAGAATAAAATGAATAATTAAATTAAAGCTGGCAGATTATGATGTGAAGAAAATAGATAAAGCTTTACTCTGTTTCTCATGCTATCAGAACAGAAGCTGAACTGTTTGCTAGGCTGAATTGCCTCTACTTTATACTTCCTCCCCCATCCAGGAGGTTCCTAAATGCCTTGCCCTACAAATGCCACAATTTAGTTTCTGACTGGGGAATGTGCAGTTTCTACTCCAACCACCTGAAGTTTGCTAAAGATGAGGAAGCTACTCTAAAATACTTATCAAACTATCAGTTATTTTTGATCCCAAATCTGTATGTCTCTGCTTTTTCCCTTCCCCATTCCCCACTCCTGGAAGGACGCATGCCATTCTCTCACCAATCAAACAGTGTGAATTGTTTGTCTGCCTCAGAGATTAATGAGGCATTTAAATTTTATTACTTGTCCCAAATAGAATAGAGCCTTTTGGATTGCGTACTTTCTGGAACAGTAGTTGATGCTTAATATATCATGCTTAATGACATCACCAAGGCCAACCCTGTGACATCACAAGAGGGTGATCCTAGTTTCTCCACCCCTAAAATAGCAATTAAAAGTAAAAATTTTAGAAACCCTGAAATCAAATATTTCACAAATGTTAAATTGTCCTTAAATCTGTTAAATCAACTTCTGTAGTCAATTTCAGATGATAAAATTCACATTGGAAGTCTAATCTCATTAGTACACAGGTAGCGGCTCTTACATCTCCAAGGATCCTGTCCATGTCCTCAGGTTGCACATACTGAAACATATCTAATTAACACAGGATGAGCAGGAGCCAAGTTTATATCCACTGGACCGATATCAATTGCAGTATCCAAGTCAGAGCAGATCTGAGTGATGTTATCCATGCAAATTCTTCATAGCAGCCTGCTGTGTGGGTTACATGATGCTACTGTGGGGCACAGCACAACCACTCAAGAAAACTCTGAGGATGACATCGTGTGGGATGCAATGGTGGCAGAAATTTTTAAGTTGCCACTACTATCACAGCATAGACCTTCCAATGAACTCTAGTCCCCATTTGATCCAACCTGTTTTTCACCATTGTCACTCTAGTCTCCATCCCATTTGTTTCATCACGACTTGTTTCCCAGGAAACCAGGAGGTTCACTTGACCCCATTCTGTCAGAGGGAACACTCAGGAGTAAATGTGTCCACCACCATTTCTACATTCCGGAAGTAAGCCAGGACTTTGACAGGATCCTCTGCTCTGGCAACACAAATCTCCCCAGGAACCCTCAGGAATCCATCCAGCCCCATAATCCTCCTAGGGCTGACTATCTTAATTGGTCCCTCACTCCTGAAGAAGCTCTGAGTCTTGGCGAGTCTAAATCCCAGCCAGGTAGCCATTACAAAGGAATTATGGAAAGTTTTCTCCATACTCAGGTCACTACCATCCTGCCCAGGACAGAAAACAGAGGCTTTTTCCACACCCTACCTTTTTGTGAAGTTGTCTGGTGGGGATCCCGGCAGTGGCTCTGCCAGGAGGGGAGCACAACAGGAACGCCCCCCTCCAGACTGACTGGCTTCCTGTCAAAGGGAGTGTGATGGCCACACCTCTTCCTTCCACAGCACAGCCAGGTATTTTCCCAGGCTGTGCTGGGGAGGAAGCGTAGCCATCACACTATATATATAAAATCATTTTGCACACAAAGAAAAATGCAAAACAAAAAACAAACTAAGAGACATAAGTGACAAATAAACAATCCTACTTTGACATAAAATAAACAACATAAGCAACATATACATTAATTGTATATACAATATTAACTATTTACACAATAAACTAGACTTCCTCCTCTGGCGAAGTAACGCCTTTTAAACAATCCTTTGTAACCCCTCTTCAGTCAAATTCAAAAGAAGTAACTCATGTCTAACCATACTCAGATAGTGATAAAGATTCTCTATACATAGTAAATACCCTTCCTAATAAACCTACCTATGTATTAGTGTAAAGGTATTCTTTTTTTCATAGGCTTACACTTGATCCACGATAATGCTGACTTTGTGTTTAATTTACTGTCTCCCTTCTATCTTCTCAATTAAGAGATAGCCATCACACTTTTGGGGCTTCCACAGGACAGGTAAGTGCAGGATGGTGGCATGATCGCATATCCACAACTGTGCCGCTTGGGGACAAGAGAAAGACAGGACCATGACAATGTCATGCAGAAGCATTGTTGCAGTCCTGTCCTTCTCCCATCCCCATTGCAGGATGGGAGGGTGCTGAAGAAAGGGCCTGAGTATATAATGTGGCCAGCAACATGGATGACACCAGATATAACTTGGGACAGACTCATAGTTATCATAGACGACATGAAGTCCTGTGCTGCTTCCAAGAGAATGGTCTCAACATAGATGTTGACATTCCCTACCACGACAAGCCAGAGGGACTCCACTACTAAGACCAACTCAGACAGCTCAAGAAAGGAGATTCTTGAGCAGTAAGGTAGGCGTACACTAACAGAATCCATATTCTGTCCCAGCCAGCCATCTTTAAGCACACACACTCAAACCAACTAGATGGGACAGGGCACCTGGTGAGAGAGACGGAATCCTGATAGACCATTGCAACTCCGCCTCCCATCCCCCAGTCCTCATCTTTTGCTGTACAGAAAACCCAGGTGAACAAAGCTGGGGGAAGTTACTCCCCCAGCTTCATCCAGTCAGATCTCTGTAGTGCTGCAAATTTATCCAAGACCAGTTCCTGAATTAAGGCTGTTTTTCCATTTAGTAACCTGCATTAAGCATGAGCATTTTCAGCCGAGACCATCTGTTGACAAGACTATCACGCTATGTGAAATGGGAGACATTTGAGGGGCAACCAACATTCTATAGTTCTCCTCTCTTCCATCATGGTAGCTGTAACAGGCTCAATCCCATCTCCTGATCTTGAGTGAGAGAGGGTACCCCTGAATTCTATTAGTTGCCACCACCCACTAATCTACCCATGACTCTTAAGAGATCTTAGTGGGAAATTACTGAGGGTTTTAACTTGTACTTTTTTCCACCTGTGCCTGTGCAGAATTTTCCTTCCCCTCTCATGAAAGATGAGAATCCTGGATCAGTTTAAATTTACCTAGTATTTTCTGAAATAAAATATATCTCTGCTTGACTGTCTGCCTGTATTATTCCAGAACTAGCTAAGATGGCCACCCACCAGTAGACACAGCTATTATTTCCAGGAGACAGAGAATGAGGAATGGTCACACCAAAACAAAATTATGCTAATGTTTAACTAATATAATACAGTGGGCCCTCCATATATGTGGGGGTTTTCTTCCAGGAATAACAGGATTCGTGAATATTTGCATCCCATTATATTCAATATTGGCAACATGCCCACAGATGCATCAGTGTGTCCATGTACACATGATCTTTCATATGAACAGGAATTCATGTGTGCAGAGATTGCAAGTACTTCTAAAGCACATTAGCACTTTGACAACTACTGGATAATGATAAAGAAGGCTCAGTGGAAAAGGATAAAAATCAATTTCTGAAATGTTGCTTAAGTCTAAATGTGACACAGGATCACATCAGGAAGAGCAGGGGGGGGAGTGAGGAAAACCCAGGATGTTGCAAAAAAAAAAAAAAAAAAGTTTGGATAAAAGCTGGGAATCCAAAAAGAAAGGGAAGCTCTCACTATTTCCAGAGACATTTTCCCCCTTCTGGATGAGTTCAGAGAGGCAGCTGCAAGCAGATGGATATAAGCAACCAACAAGTACCATATCTTCCCTTTTCTTCCCTTTTCTCACCTCACCTCACCTCACCTCACCTCAGGGCAGTGGACAGTAGTGGTGATACTTTCTCCACCAATATGCTGACTTCCTCTGGCCACCACAGGAAGCCCCCTTTTATCCGCTTTCACAAGAGAACAGGGGGTGGCTCTGCTGGTAAGCCAGAAACTGATTCAGTACCTGAGGCTTCACCCAAAGGTGATGGCAGTCACCTCAGAAGGACAGGCAGCCAGCCAGCCAGCCAGCCAGCAACTGATAGGAGAGATAGGCAGTAGACAGCAGGAAAAAAGTTACAAGCAGGCAATAGGAATGTCTGGGACAGTGCTACCTTTCTATGGAGTGAAGAATGATGTTTTCTAATTACTTTTAAAGAGAATATTGAACAGAAACTTACAGACTTTGTACTGTTCTCTTGTCTGTCCTAAGATTCTCCACCAAAAAGTAACAGAGAAGTCATACAAGCACGAACACAACAATTTATTTTTAAAAATCATGTAATGAGTAATGATGATGTGACTTTAAAAATACTGCAAAAAGTAACTTTCTGTGCTCTTTTTTGAAGAGTCCGTCAGGACATTTCCACCTACCCAGCAGCACAGAACAATATCTAGGTAAATTCCATATCCCTAGTAAAATTGTCATGATTTTCAGAATGGCTGTGAGCAGCCACTTGTATTTTCCTGAGATTTCCAGATTGATCTTACTTCTTTCTCTCCTTCTTTTAATTATACATATGCTTTATATCTTGATATTCATGACCACCCTCATTTGTCTCATATACTGCTGATTTTTTTTTAAAAAAAAGATGACATCGTGTGAAACAGATGATGCAGTCTATTTCATTTCAAACAAAACAGATGAAAGTTTAGCTGCTAGAGATATTTAGTGGCTCAGCCCATCTGCCACCAGACATATCTAGGCAGGAGGATGTCTGTTTCTTGTCATCTGCTAATTGGAAGAACAGCAGGATTTAGGAGCTGCTTAGGTATCAAGGGGAAAGCACACACCACACACCATTCACATCAAACCTGTGATTGGATCCAGACTCCTGTTATCCTCTGCATCTGAGGAAATAAGCACCCTCCACACTGTTTAGTATCAGATGCAATCTTCCTTAGTGCATAGGGAGTCTTCTAAAGAAGCTTAGTCAGTTGGGCTAACTTCAGGCTATGAGAAAAGGATTTAAATTAGGGGTGGGAATCATGCAGCCGTGCAGCTATTGTAGAACTCCAAGTCTCAACAGCCCTCCTCAGCATAGTCAGTGATGAGAACATCTCCAACAACATCTGGATGTCCACATGATACCCACCCTGGCTAAAAATAAGCCCTTGGATCGCAGTAGATAGATAGACAGACAGGATGGGTTCCAGATTTAGTGATACTTAGCAGGGACCCAGTGACTTAGATTCATTCAAAGTCTGGATTGAACCCACTGTTTCCAGACAAATATCCCATTTCTGTTGCACTAATGGTACTGTTTCTGCCTGAAGCCCTGCTCCACCTGTGAGTAATCCATTATGCCAGAGGTATACTCCATTAGACTTATGCCTTGTCAAGTCCTTGCCAACACTCTATGTTGTTGCAATCCCAGGCAGACAGCAAATCAAGGTCACACTCAGCTTAGCGGGGACCCAAGCTTCACAGGCTTATCTTAGGCCATTTCCATACTACACTGTCACAGTGCTTTTATTCCATTTTCAACCTCCTACAGAATCCTGAGGTTTGCAATTTAGGGAAGGGCATTTAGAATTCTCAGCCAGAGAGTTCTTTGGCCTCAGTAAACTACAAACTCCAGAATTCCACAAGATGTTGAGAAAGGAATAATAGCACTATAACAGTGTAGCGCAGAAATGGCCTTAGTATTTTATTAGCTCAATCCATAACAAGTGATGTCCTTACTGCCATGTGGGAAGTGGGGGAATGGCATATGGAAGGATGGATGCTGCAAAATCCTATCAGGGCTTGTAAAGTCAGAATTTGTGGGGTTGCCAGGTGAAAGAAGTGAAAGGGCTCTTGTCCCTTGAAGGGTCATGTGGAAAAGAGAATTTTGGCAGGTGTTATCATGCAAGCAACATCTACTGAAATTCCCTCTTCTACAAAACTGTTAACGGGACAGGAGCCTTGCCTCTTATTTCACCTGGCAACCATGGTCAGAAGTAGTCTAAGTCCAAGATGGACCAGTGACCTGATTCCAGAGCAGGCAGAGAAAAATTCAATGGGCTACAGATAGACGACATTGAAAACAAGATGACAGTCAGATTTGGGATCAGGCAGGAAGAAAGGAATGTGCCTGGAACAACATAATCAGCCAAGCCCTGACTGTTCCTCAAGTCACATGATCTGGTTGGGCTGAAAAGAATTGTGGGATTGATGCTGCAATAGGGCAGAGATTTAGCTGTTCTTCCCTGTGGGGCTACTATATTACCCTATTTTAATGTCATCCATAAAGACACTCTGTATTTGAAAGTTTGTGTAGTTCAATTCTGTTTTGACAACTCAGGCCATTTCTACCTTGCACTGTTATAGCGCTATTATTCCACTTTCAACATTCTATGGAATCCTGGGGTTTGCAGTTTAGGGAGGGGCATATAGAATTCTCAGCCGGAGAGAATTTTGGCCTCAATAAAATACAAACCCCAGAATTCCACAGGATGTTGAAAGTGGAATAAGAGCACTATAACAGTGTAGTGTGGAAATGCTGTAGAACCATAAGAGGCATACTCATACAGCTTGAGGTCGTCTAACATTAATCTGTCCTACGACATAGGCACACACTTTACCTGAGGCCCACTCATACTGTAGAATTATAGAACTGTTATTCCACTTTAATTGCCATAGTTCCATCCTATGGAATGCTGAGATTCACAGTTTAAGGAGCAGCATTTAGAATTCACAGCCAGAGCACTCCAGTGCCTCAACAGACTATAGACCCCAGATTTCCATAGGATGAAACTATTGCAGTTAAAATGGAGCATTAGTGCTACAATTTTGTAGTGTGAATCGGTCCCTGGTCATAGTCCTGCCCATCATGTTTAGATACACTGCATTGCTGTTTAATCAATAATAACCATTTCCAAATTTGCATCTGTACACGTAATATGAGAGTCAGCATAGTGTAGTAGCTTGAGTGTTGGACTGTGGCGATTTCCACACTAGACTGTCATAGCCTTAGGCTCCTCTCTAAACTGAAAACCCCAGGATTCCATAGGATGTTGAAAGTGGAATCTGGAGACCAGGATTCAAATCCCCACTCAGCAATGGAAACTCACTGGGTTGCCTTTGGCAAGTCACACTCTTTCAGCCTCAGAGGAAAGCAAAGGCAAACCCTCTGTGAACAAATCTTGCCAATAAAACCCTGTGGTAGTGTTGCCTTAGGGTCACCGTAAGTCAGAAATGGCTTGAAGCCACAACAAGAACAACACATAATACACACACACACACACACACACACACACACACACATGCATACATAATTTCATGTAGTGTAAATGTAGTGCAAATCTCTGCCCTCTTTTGTCCTCCTTTTTTGAGGTGCTGCATTGGGAAGCTAGACTCCCTTGTTGATATTATCTTTCCATCAACAAAAAAAGATTCTCTAGTTCTGACAGGCAATCAAAAACTGAATGGTTTTTAAAGAAAGGAATTTCCATGGGCATTTTTAATTGTTCTGTTTTTAAAAATGTTTACATAATTTTTAATCAGGCAACTTGAACTGTCACTTGATTGACAATTTAAGTGTATTTTGATGTTAACTTTTTGCATTTTTTTCTCTCGCTAGATGAAGTTTGCTTTAATTTGTAAAGCACACTGAGTAGTACGTATGGAAAGAAAGGCAGTATATAAATGACATGACCACTCTAACATCTTCCATGTGAACTGGTAGGTGGTGCAGAGATTCCTTGGCTTAACTCTTCTGGAGCCTGAGCATTACATGTCTATGAGCTGTCTTGTGATCTGTGCTGGCTCATACCAGCCAGTAGGAAGTGTGTACTGGAATGTAGTTCCAGTGAAGGCCAAATGAGACCACTGTCCCTCCCTATGAAATTTCCCCTGGCCCCCAATTTTTAGCATTCCAGAGAATGAAGCACTGAAAATCCTTCACATCCAGGAGTCTTATATTTGCTGTGTTTGTGTTCCCTTGGTCTGTCTGTCTGTCCCTTTTCTTTGGGTGTATAAACTTTACTTCTAAATACCCAACTGAAGTTTTAAGCTACTGCAGTGCTAAAAAATTGGGGATTGAAGTTAATTTCATTGGAGAAGCAGAATTCTTATTTGGGAGAGTAATGTCCTCATTTTGCCCACCATAGTGTGCCTGAACATACACAAAGTCCATGAGCCGTTTATGATTCTGATACACTGCAAGTGCTAAAGTGCTGTGTTCCCTTAAGCACTGTGCATTACAAAAGGTAATTAAACATATTTTTGTTTAAAACCAAACATATAGTTGTGGAAAAATTGAAGCCCACGCAATCACAACTTTTCTTTTTTCTGAGCACCACAAAACCCCTCCAGCCCCTCCACAAAGTCCTGAAACCACAAGTGAAACATACTTCCAGATGATCTGGGGTCACTTTTCATCCCAAAATAAGGCAGTTCATTTTACCAGGGCCTCTGTAGTGGGCCTCCCTGAGCTAACTGGTAAATCTGCATCTACCGAGAATTACAGCCAAGTGCTTGAGTCTGCTAACGCATAAACCCCTATGAATAAGTTTGTTTTAAAATAATCTAGTGATAAATAATTGTGACAGTTGAACAGTTAGTAGTGGTTATTGTAGGGTTTCCATCTTTGGTATGAGGGTTCCAGCCTTTATTCCACTGCTGTGGTCACCAAATATGGGGGTTTTCCAACCCTAATCCCACCAGTTATGGAGTTTGCATGTGGGCAATCCCATCACTGTGGCCAAATGTGGGGTTTCTACCCTTTAACTCACCAACTGTGAAAGCTTCCATGATGCTCACTACAATAACTAAGACAGAGGGCTTTCTCTGATCCCCACCTCTGTGACACCAACTTTGAGGAAATATCTAAAGTCCATCAAGGTACATGTGAGGATATATACAACTTCTACATTAATGCATACCACCACTCTACATTCAATGCTACCACCACAGATACCGTGTCTGAGTCCAAGCTTCCTGACAGTGTTTCCAAAAGCCAAAAGTATATAAAAGCAATGAAAAATCTTTATTAACAGAAGTTAAACATAGCACAGAAGATTATTTATTACATTTATAACATCTCTGTCTCTCAAACACTAAGCTAACTCAGATCTTTACGAATCACTCAACTCAAGCTTCCTTCTCTCAGTCCAACCCAAATCTAACTCAAACCCTTCTCTAACAACACTCTTCTCAAATCTTAGGCTATTCCCAGCTCAAACTGAACTCAGATGAACTTTCAACTGTCATTCACTAGCGTTATGCAAATCACCTGAAACATTCCATCAATCAGCATTACTCCAATATTCCATTTTCTCCTGCCTCCCAACAGCTTCTTACTTTATACTTTATTATACACCCAATAAATTAAAGATCATTTCCAAATACCAGTCCATGATATCACAGTTATTATTATTATCATCATCAGTTTCACAGTCTACTAGGTGTTATTGACTAGAGTTGTAGACCATCAATGATCTGATTCTGTCCAAAAAATCTAGGACTCAATGAGGTGTCATTGGACAATGCAACATGTTCCAAGCTCTCTCACTTTTGTAATTGTGCTATTGTGATCCTATCTGTGATGACTTCATTCAGATATTTTAGCAATCCATTTGGAATTGCTCCCAGAGTATCTATCACTATTGGAACCATAGTTGTTTTATTTTTCCAGAATCTCAGTTTGCAGATCTCAATATTTCATAAGCTTTTCCCATTCAGTTCTACTGTCTCCCAGGATTGACACATCTGTAATCTAAATTTCTTTTTCTTAATCATAGTTATAACTGGCATATTATATTCTAATTGCTCATCAGTTTGAATCTTAAAAGTTCACACCAGTTCCTCGTGGATGGCAAATCTTCTTCCCTTTCCCCTTCCTTTTCTTCCTCCTCCTACTACTACAAGAGCTCATGATGCTGTCAAATCATAACTGGGAAATTCATTGTCATATTATACATGAGGGATGCATTTTTTAATCCTCTCCATGACCAGAAGGGAGCATTGTCTACTCAAATTTAATCACTCAGTTATATGCATACAAAGCGGGGTAGTGTTCTGATGTCTGGATAGAGTTTAGGCAAATGCCTAATTCTAGCACTGAAATGTCATAAAACAGCCTTTTTAAAAGTGATTCTTTGTAGCATCCTTTGTGCTCTATTGTTTTATTTTTGGTGGGGGCGGGGGACTTCCAATGATGCTTTCAATAACTGAACTGACTTTCAGTAACTAAATTGAATCTAGATATCTGTGCTTTTTCTAGGAATACATCTAAAATCAAAATTTATGATATTTCCATAGCAGAAAGAGACGTGATGCTTTTGTGACTTAGGCAATTTCTTTATTTCTTAAGGAATAGCCATTCATGTGAGTTGCCAATATGTGAGCTCATCTTTGAAACTGTTAATTTTAACAGGACCTTCAGTGAAGCAATTAGTAGATGATGATGTTAATTCTCCTCCTGAATCCTGCTAAACAAACAGTTCAAGGTACAAGACCAAGCACCCTCCGTGGGCTAGTACACTGGAAACCAATGTGGTGTAGTCAAAATGCTGGACTTAGGAGAGGCAGGTTATAGTCCCTGCTGAGCCATGGTGTTTATTGGGTGGCCATGGGCAAGATTCTCAGCTGCCTGACCGACCTCATGGGGTTGTTGTGAGGACAAGGGGAAGGGAACTGTGTACACTACTTTGAGCACATTGGATAAAGGGTATATAAAAGTAACTGCCAGATTTTAAAAGAAAACACAAAACTCATTTCTAAGAAGCCAGAAGAAGATGCAGCAAGCTTCCTGTTTACCGTGGCTTTGGAGCACCAATGGACTGTGGAGGGAGACAGCAGTCTAAACAGAAACCCCAGCTCTCTCTAATGAGAAAGGAACACAGAAAAAGGCACCACGGCCCTATCACGCTATAGTTCCAGTAATATATTCCACTTTAACTGTCATGGCAACTTCATATGGAATCCTGGGATTTGCAGTTTAAGGAGGGGCATTTGGAATTCTCAGCCAGAGAGCTCTTTGGCCTCAGTAAACTACAAACCCCAGAATTCCACAGAATGTTGCCATGACAATTAAAGTGGAATATAGTGGTATTACAGAGTAGTGAGAGGTCTATGAGAAGGAAAGGGTCAATTGTGAAGAGGAAACATCTGCTTGTTCTACCATTGTATAAGATCTGGGAGCCCTTTTGAATACAAAAAATTTAATATGATATCATTTCGAGACCTCCACCTTGAAAACAGCTCCAGACTCCTCATCCTTATGCAGCAGGAACAACAATTACAAAAGGAGGGAGGGTTGCAATAATAAAATTATAGTTACAAAAAATGATACTTTAGGGCTGCGGTTATGGAGGGAGCCAAAATGAGGGCATTATCCCCTCATTAAAAACTCTGCCTTTCCCATGAAAGTTTCCTTTAGTCACCAAATTTCTAGCACCTCAGAGAATAAGACAAAATTGTTTGACATGTTTCAACTGTACTTGACTGAAGTTTCAAGTTTTTGCAATAATAGAAATTGAAGCAAATGGTTTTTTGGGGAAAATAGATTTTTTATTGGGGGCATTGCCCTCATTTTGCCATCCTTTCCTCATAGTTACACCTCTTCCTGGAATGTGCCATATTACATGATGATAGCTCATTGATTCTGGGATATGCAGATATCTAGGCCATTTCCGCACTAGACTGTTATAGTGCTATTATTCCACTTTCAACATCCTACAGAATCCTGGGGTTTGCAGCTTAGGGAGGGGCCTCAAAGGATGCAAACCTCAGGATTCCATAGGATGTTGAAAGTGGAATAATGCCCTAACAGTCTAGGGCAGAAACTCAACTAGATTCAATTCAGTTATTCATAGTCAGTTCAGTTACTGATTCCACTGCCCCCATTCCTTATATCTTTTTATAGAGGGTATACTGGTGGCCCCTGGTCCAAGTGGGAGGGGGGACTCATCCCACAGTAGGGAAATGAGGTCTCCCCACTTATCCTGTCAGCCCTGTATGAATGTACCCATTGAAAGAATAGAGCCTCTATATACACTGGTTCTGTGCTCACGCATGGAGTACATGATGTCCAATCCACATGTGGAATTTGTAGTCAGAGTAAGTCCCTGAGATCCCCATCCTGCTTTAACATAGTGATGGTATGTAGTTCTTAAATGCCTGGAATTCTGCCCCAATATCATGCAAATGAAATTTTGCATTTTTTAAAAAGGCTTGCTCCTCTCTGCCCCTTCCCCAGTTTTCCAGTGAACTCTTTTTCTGGTTAAACAGTTTTCAAAATAAAAAGTAAAAAAAAAAACAATTATAGCATACCAAAGCAGGATTATCTCTTCCCAAGGAGCAATATGTTCCTATTCCCAGAACCTTTTCTTTATTTACTTGTCTTTCCTTTGACAGATGTGTGTTCCAACCTCTTCACTGCTGGGGTACACATATCATATTTGTTCATCTGTCTTCCAGGTATCAAGGCTACTTTTCTCTTTATGGTTATCTGGATCTTTTGCTACTGCTTCCTGACTGGAGTTCAGTGAATGGAGTGCAAGCACAGTGCTGAGCTGAGTGAAATTCCTATTGCTCCTGCCACCCCATGTTTATCTGAACAAACTGTAGGAAGTTCATCATGTAAGTGTGAACTAACATAAGAAACGTGATCAGTGAGTGAATGAGAAGTTGCGAAACCCTGTCACTTCTTCCATGGTGATGAATTGTGAAAACAAATTCTTCTGAATATTTTTGAGCTACTACTATCAGTGAATCTGGAAATCAGAGAAACTTACTGGAAGATTTTGTGTTTTGCTGACTGAAAGTCCTTCAGCAGCAAGTGGGCTCAGTCCAGTTTTTAAATATTTTCCTCAGCTTCTCTGGCCTGCAGATCAAGCTGTTTGTTTCTTCACGCAAAAATTCACACACACTCACCCTTTCCCTACTTAAAAAAAATTAAACAAATATATGCCTTTGGCCCTTTCCGCACGTGGAGGGGGAAACGGGGGAAACCGCGCTGAAACGAAGCTTACCGGCAGCCAGGTAAGTCCGTTCCCATGCGGAGCAGCGTGAGCTCGCTGTTCCACAGTCCCTGGCATCCAAAATGGCGGCTCCAGCATCCAAAATGGTGGTTTCTGGTTGGTGGAGGCTCTCCACCAATCGGAGAAGCTCGCCAGCCAGAAGCCCTTCCCTGGCAGATCTGTAGGCATGCACTGGTGCACGCCTGCAAATCTGCACTGGAGCGTGGAAACAGAGTGGCACGGAATGGTGCGCTCCGTGCTTTTGAAAAACCTGTAAAAACAGGTTTTTAAAAAGCACACTGTGCAGCCACTTCAGGTCTCTCCAGAGCGGACTGAGGTGCGGAACTGCGACAAGTAGTCCAACCCAGTCCGCTCCCATGGTGTGGACGACCTCCGTCAGAGGTTGCACCACACCATACCACTTACTCTGTGCAGAAAGGGCCTTTGTCAGCTCCAGAAATATTTTTTCTGAATTTGTGAAATAAATTGGGCATAATTCAGTACGACATGAGATTGTCTATCCCAATGAATTCGTGGGATTTAAACATTTGCCTATGCACAGAGCTAACATGGTATAGTAGCCTGAGCACTGCACTGCAACCCTCGAGGCCAGGACCATTTCCACACTAGCCTGTTATAGCGCTATTATTCTGGCCGGGCTGGCCGGCCCCTCCCTAAACTGCAAACTCCAGGATTCCATGGAATGTTGAAAGTGGAATAATAGCGCTATAACAGGCTAGTGCGGAAATGGTCCAGGATTCAGTTCTCCACTGAACCACGGAAACTGTCTGGGTGACCTGGAACACAGCACACACTCTCAGCCCCAGAATACCCTGTGATAGGTTTGCCTTAGGGTCGTGATATGTCAGAAAGAACTTGAAGATGCATAACAACAACTATGCACAGAACTTTTTTAAAAAAAAATTTATATTTTATTAAAGAAAAAAATAATGCAATACATAACAGAATAACACAAAAACACCACGTGAATAACATAAATGTGAAAAAAAGAAAGATTACAACACAAATTACATTACTATTGCTCTCCAAATCCTTTATCATCGTATACTTATTCCACATATTTTATATCACATTAATTATATATTTTTATTTCATGTATCTAAGTCTTTCTCCTTATACTCATTATTACTATAATATCATTCTTAAGTCTATTCTTTTCAACTATATTTTTTTAGAATTTTTTATTTTTTTTATTATGAAATAAACTTAAACAACACAAATGCAAATAAACAAAACCCCACTTAATAACAAAAAATAGTGAATAAACCCACCCCCCAGAGCAACTTTTTGTTTACTCCACTTTCCAAAATTGCCATTCTTCTTGCAGAAGAGTAACTTTACCATCTCTTATCAAAGCTTTTTCCAAAACTATGCACAGAACTTGGAGAAGTTACTTTTTTAGATTGTAAGTTGGAGCTACAGCAACAATCTTTTTTTTTGTTGTCTTCAGAACTCAGGAAAACAGGATTTACCTAAGTAACTTTATAAAGGTGGGGAACTACCACATGTTTCGATTTGGCTAACCAAATAAATTACAATACTTGGGTAACCAAGATATATTTATTGTGCAGTTAGGGTGGTTATTTTTTCTGATTTTTTGCAGAACCATCCTCTGTCAGAATGTGTCTGATTCAAAGGGAGGTCCACTCCAAGGTCATTTCCACACTACGTTGTTATAGTGCTATTCTTCCACTTTCAACATCCTGCGGAATTCTGGGGTTTGTAGTTTACTGAGGCCAAAGAGCTCTCTGGATGAGAATTCTACAGGCCCTTCTCTAAACTGAAAACCCCAGGATTCCATCGGATGTTGAAAGTGGAATAATAGCACTATAACAGCGTAGTGTGGAAATGGCCCAAGTCTGCTTTAAAAATAGAGAACTGTAAGAAGGAGAAGCAAGGACCCTGAAGTTGCCCATCAGTGGTTATATTCTGTAGCAGACCAAGTAAGCATATTGAACAGGTGATTACAGCATTTCCTGCTATACTGAAATGTCTTATACTCCTTTCTTAGTCATACTAATTATTTCCAAATGTGTGTCACTATGTGTAAATTGTTGTTGTTGTGTGCCTTCAAATTGTTTCTAATTCATGGTGACCCTAAGGCAGTGGTTCTCAACCTGTGGGTCCCCAGATGTTTGTGGACTTCAGCTCCCAGAAGCCCCAGCCACTATGGTCAATGCTCAGGGCTTCTAGGAGCTGAAGTCCAAAAACATCTGGGGACCCACAGGTTGAGAACCACTGCAGGTGACCCTATGACAGGGTTTTCTGGAACTGAGAGTGTGTGACGTGCCTAAGGTCACCCAGTGGGTTTTCATGGCTGAGTGGGAAATTGAACCCTGGTCCTTCAGGGTCAAAGCCCAACACTCAAACCACTACACTATCCTGGCTCTCATGTGTAAATTAGCCTATGCAGATTGGAATCTTCTTTCATTGTCTTTTTGATGATATTTTTTCCCCTTTCTTGGTATCTTAACAGGAGTCAATCTCTCCAATTGGCCTTCTTGAGACCAGTGGAATTGAGATGTTTATAGCTAAATAGGTTCACGCTTTGGCGTTTCCTAGCCTCTTGAGAATTCCCAGGCATCCTTCGTATGAATGGCTATGGACCTGATTCTTGCGCTTGTAATGACTTTACAAACGAACTCAGTATTCACAAGTTGTTTTCAAAAACAATGCTTACACTTTGACCAGCATATAATACTGGGATTTTGAACTTCTGCACTTTTAATGAATATTGGCCTTAACTCTTTAGTAGGGACAGCCCAAGATACTCTGCTGCCTGAGGCAAAGAGGTGTGTGTGTGTGTGTGTGTGTGTGTGAGTGTGTGCAAAATTTATCCCAGCCTTTTATCATGAAATCTCGGGGCAGCAAAAAGCCAAAACAATGTAAACAATTTAAACAATTGTTGTTGGATGTCTTCAGGTTGCTTCCAACTTACAATGATCCTAAGGTAAACCTATCATGGGGTTTGCTGGGGCTGACAGTGTGTGACATGCACAAGATCGCTCAGTGGATTTCCATGATCAAGCAGGGAATCGAAGTCCGGTCTCCAAGGTCATAGTCCAATGATCAATCAAGCCACTACACCATGCTGGCTCTCTGATTTAAACAATACCCAGTTAAAACTGATAAATAATTTAACAACCTAAAAACACACTAAACAGCTCAAATACCTTATGAATAGAACAGAATACCCCCATCCCATTCCACATACACAAACTGATTAGACTGGAAGCTGAATTTCACTTCAACACTGTCAAGTGGATAACAATCTCAACCACATCAGAAGGCAGAGGGATAATTTGGACATACAAAAGCTCCATCTTCCACAACAGGAGAATGATCATGAGGCTCAAAAAGTATGGGTGGGGATTTGCCATTGCTGCCTCTAGCATCTGCTACCTGAAGCAGTTGCCTGAAGCAGTTGCCTCACTCTGCCTAATGGTTGTTGATGATACCATGTTTTAGTCTTTGCTCTGGAGTTTAAACATGTTATTTTGGTGGGTTACAACTCCAAGAATCCTCACCCAGCATGACCATTGGGATTGTGGGAGTTGCATTCCCCCCTCCCTCAAAAGAAATTTTTGTCAGCTCTGCTGCAATTCCAGATTTTGAACTTTTATTTTATAAAATGAATCCCTAGCTTTCCAGCCTCAAAAGCGCAAGACTGGAAAACGCAGTTCTCTCACCTCATCACTCCTTCCCTTTTACAAAGTGCAGGTCTGTACTTTCAACTGTACCCTGGAGCCTTTTAATCAAGCAAAGCAAAGGAGGAAGGTCAGGTTGCTGAACTAGTGATTTCCTCAACAATCCAAGACTTACAATTGATATCCTTCCAGCACGAGAACTTCTAACAAAACATAATCCTGATCCTAGAAGGTCATAACAAAAATAAACCCAACAAGTATTTAGCTGACATAATGCAGTGTCACTTTTAATTATATATCTTCAGGGACAGAAATGCTAAGTAGGCTATATCCCAACCCAAGTAGAAGCCTAAGGAAGCTTTAAGCATGAACTGAGACAAGGGAATTATCAGAACACTTAAGATATTTACACATTATTCCTCAGCTGTAGGCATGTTCTTTTCTTTTCCTTGGCATGCGCGCCCGAATAGTGTCACTGGATGCAAACGCTTGGATGTAAAACTCCCTTTTCAGCCTTGCTGGTGAGGCCTTCCTGTTCATTTTATTGACCAATTTGCTTTCCAGGTTGCCCTATCTCATTTGGCCCAGAGCAGATAACAATAAAAACTGCAGAACATAGTAAAAATGCATATAAAGCATACAGCTGAAATGACTCTACTCCTCCCACCAGCCAGAAAATGCTTGTAAATAATCTGCCAAGTTTTCTGTTCTGCTAAAAGCATAATTCATTTCAACTGGGTTGTCCGAGGGATCCCATTACAGTGAATGGATATTGGCCTCTTGGCCATGCGTAGTGTTTTGCGCCCACAATCACTTTTTTATAACGCCATTGTTCTCCTCATACAAGATCAATCCCTTTGCAGAAATAGATTTTCAAATATGGGCTGCTCTTGGGGATCCCAGGCCCCATCCAGTGGTAGATTCCATGTCAGTGGAGCAGTGAATCCACTCTGGGTTTTAGTGAACTATCCATTTTTTAAGTGAGTCTCCAAAATGCTGAACCCTGTTCCCAAAATAGGTTCAGCAACTTCAAAATCCTTTCAAGTTCAGATTAAAACCCATAGTGGATTCACTGCCCCCATGGCATTGGAAACACCAGCTGGTTGTATCTATCAGCATCTGTCAACTTCAGTCTGAACCTGCCCATACGTTAAGATCAGAGGGTTCGTATTTGAACCTCCAGTTGCTTGTACTTTTAGAATTAGGTGGGTAAGAAGTTGTTGGTGGCACGGCAATTTTTTTGAAAGGATTCCCCAGAGACTTTCATTCAGCAGTTATTTTATCACCTCATTGGTAGAAGCTGAAGATATTTTTTTTTCTGCTCAAGCTTCTAATTAAAAATATTTTAATACACTTCTTATGTTTTATTTATTATTTTATTAGTGGTTTGTTGCCAATGGCTTTGTTTTGCTTTGCTTTGCTTTACTGATATTTTAGTTGCTCAGACACTTTAGTTCATGCATGTGGCCCCAGACCTCATTTTTGCAGCCTCCAAAGCTACTTATCAGTCCCCCAAGCTCCCTCAGCCCCTGCCTCATTTAAAAAAAAAATTGGTTCAATTTTCAGTTAATATTTGCCTGAAAAAAAAATCCCCCAAGTGAAATCCTCAACCCACTCAACCCTAGAACGTTTTGATATTCCCAAATATCTCTGTTTTCCTCTGTAGTCCCTCTCAAAATGGTAGCTAGAAGTGACACAATGTCAGTTCTGGTCATCATTTTAAGAGGGACAATAGAGGAAAATCTATTGAGTCAGTGGAAACTTGATAAATCATAATTTCCCTTGATTTAATGGATCTACTTTGGTGCGGTCTGACAGCTTGATTTAGTTCAGAGGACCCTAAACTAGAGTTAAAAGACTAGATTTTGAATGCCTGCTTGTCTATGGAAAACTACTTTTCCATGAATTTCTGACTACATTGATCATTATGTTGGCTTTTCGGCGGGGGTGGAGGGAAGGATGGTTGGTGGCTTGTTTCAACTTTGTGAGTGCAGAGGTATGATCGGGCCTGAAAAAGCATAAAACAGCATCTCAGTTCCAGGTACTTCTAGATGGCATTGGACTTATTTCAATTGCTAGCCATTTTTACTGCTTGGTGCAAAATTCTGTATTCACATTTATACCACTTCAATTTGATGGTTGTAAAACCATGTCTAACATACACAAGCGTTAGAATAGAGCCTTGGAGAATTATCCTCCCAGGAAACATTCCAATGAGGAACAGATGCTATGGCATCCACCAGCACGTTAAAATGCACAGGGTAGTTGGCCATTACAGAAGACCATGAATATGTTTTGGATTATTTGTCACTTGGCTGCTTTATGATGCCCTGCCCCATTTTGCATTATATACACTCTCCTTCTGGACAGTACCTTATGCAATTTTATTTGTGTGTTTTATTTTGTTTTGTTTCACAGTACAGGCAGGATATTACTAGTAATGAACTCAATTCTGTCCCCATTCAAGGCAATGGAAAAACATCTATTTTGTCTTTGCTTTAGCATATTTTGCTATTCTTGGACAAAGATGCTGGCACAGTAACTGATTTTCATGGTCTAGCCCTGATTCCTTTCTATTAATTGTGCGTCACACATTCTCAAACATTGTCCTATTGAACCCTCCTACATCAAGGAAACCCTGTCCAATGCTTCCCAAGATCAGATAAAATATGAAGACATTTTCAGCAGAAAAACACCTTCTACTGCTGCTACAGGATCTACTTTGACACTTTCTCACTTGAATTTTCAGCATCAGGCACTTGTGCCAGGGGAAACATAAAATCTGTGGGCATACAAGCCAGATATAATAATTGCCTCTACTTCTCATCCTTTCTTGGCAGACCAGGTTGTATATACCCCTTGTCATTTGTTGGTTGCTTTTGCTCTGGGAGCATCACTCCCCGTTCATCTGCTTTTTGTTCATAGTTTACCACAGTCTTGGCTGGGCAGATTGCTCTAAGAAAGGCTCCTGTATTTATATAAGTGCATAAGAACTGTGATCAGACCAAAGAAAAAGCCTACCTGGATCAGCATTCTGTTCCAGCAATGATAAATCAGATGTCTATGGTTTCTCTGGTCAGTAGGGCATTAGTGCAACAGCACCTATTTTACTCTTTTTACTCTTAGAGCCTTTCTGCATTATACTGTTATAGCGCTATTATTCCACTTTCAATATCCTGAGGAATTCTGAGTTTGATAGTTTACTGAGTGCTTTTTTGTACTTGGTGAAGAAATCGCCCCATTCTGGTACGCACCGGACTGCAGTGCTCCCTCGGAGGATCCAGGCTGATCCAGAGCAGTGCGTGGCCGTGCTAAACACTGCTCTGCGGATGAAAATGGCGGCTTCCAGTTGGTGGAGGCTCTCCACCAACCGGTGAAGCTCGCCAGCCTAAAGCCCACTCCCAGAAGATCTGCAGGCTTGTGCTGGTGCAAGCCTGCAAATCTACACAGGAGCGCAGCCACGGAGTGGGGCGCGCCACGCTGTTGAAAGCAGTCTTTCAATAGCACGGCGAGTGACCACTTCTGCTCATTCCGGAGAGGGCTGAAGTCCAGAACTACAGAAAGTAGTCCGGACCCAGTCCACCCCCAAGTGCAAACGTCCTCGCTGGAGGATGCTCTGCCCAGTTGCAAAAACAAAGTACGGAAAAGGCCGTAGTCTAAAGAGCTCTCTGGCTGAGAATTCTAAATGTCCCTCCCTAAACTGCCTAGGGTAATTTAGTGTAGGGCAGAAAAGCCCTTATAATCCGGCAACATATAGCTACCATAACCAGAAGCCTTACCCTCCATGAACTTCTCTTATTCACTTTGAAATCTGCCCAAAATAGTGGTCATCACTACATTCACAGCTTTAACTATGCACTGTAGAAAGAAACTCTCCTTTCATCTAACCTGAATCAGTCATGATTCAGCTTCCTGAATGACCTTCAATTCTAGCATTATAAGAAAGAGAAGATCTTTCCTCCACCCACTTTGTCCACACTAAACCAGGTATAATTTAATAGAGTTCCTTCTCCTTCTTTATTTTCCTCTCAAGGTAAAAAGCCGCAATTGTTGTAAACTCTCTGTTGAGTTATTCCAGCTCCTTGATCATTTTGGTTGCCCTTTTCTGAGGTTTTAAAACTCCATAACTGATTGGCTTTCTACTCTTACTCAACTTTCCTGAAATTTCTTCATTCCTTCAATTAATAGGCTAGAGTGAATATAGTGTCTTTGGTGAAGACAACATGCAGAAATAGTCATTCTGCTGCACCTAATAACATATTTGTTTCCTGATTTAAGTTTTAGAGTCCCATATTGATCTTCTTTCAGTGGAACCTACAATGGTATAAATCCATTAGATGTATTATTTTATTATTTATTATTTTGTCTATACTATCCTAATTTATTACTTTATGAAAGACACAGCAAAATATATAAACTACTGACTGCGTATTAAAATGTTACAGCTGTTATGTGCCTTTAAGTTGTGCCAGTTTATGGCAACCCTAAGGCAAACCTATCACAGGATTTTCTTAGTAAAATTTGTTTAGAGAGGTTTGCCTTTGCCTTCCTCGGAGGCTGAGAGAGTGTGACTTGCACAAGGTCACCAAGTGAGTTTCCAAGTGAGGATTTGAAACCCAGTCTCCAGAGTCATAGTCCAATTTTCAAACCACTACACCATGCTGGCTCTCTATTTAAAAACTTACAGATTATATAAAATCTATACTTAAAATATCTGCTGTCATTGACTATTACCAGTACAGATCAGGACAAGAAAAATGTGTTAACTAGATCTGTTATCTGCACAGTGTATGAAGGTGAGGGTGAGAGTTATCTTCCTAAAAACGAACTGGTTTTATTTCAGACTTTTGGTAGACTTTCACATCTGGATGACAATGGTACTCACATGAAACTCCTTGATGACCATAGAATATTGCAGGAAACTGGGTAAACAACAAGGAATGAGCATGGCACATTCTAAAATTAAGCTTAAAACATAGTTGGCATCACAGTCACTTTGCTCTGGGAGTATTCTGTGTCAATTTCAGCAAGCACCCATGAATTCAAGGCGGTAAAATTGCTGTCTGATTTTCATCGACCTAGCATGGTTTCACAGTGATGTAATTCCTCTGACTTTGATTGAATTACTCCTGATTTACATCAGGGAAAGCAAGATCAAAATCACGCTGTTAAGACTGCGTCTGGTATGCAAAAGTAGCCCCTCCAACAGCCTGGCTTGTCTGTTTGACAAGAAACGTCTGCTCTCTTGTCCCCGGTAATCACAGCAATGAGCTACTGCGGTAAGCTCCGGTCCTCTTTTTTATCTGTATAAAACAACATTATCTTTTCTAAGGCTTTATTGGAGTCTGTGGAATGTATACCTCCCATTTTGTTTAACCATATAATTTGGAAGTAGTCTCAAGTCAAATGGTGAATATATGTGCTGAGTAACAACCTATCTTTAGGTGCCCAAGCTAGTAAAAGAAGCATTCAAAGTTGAGATAAAGGTTGACATATAGTAAACAGAGTGCCCTACTTAATATTGACCAGGTATGAAACATGGTGTGGTGGAAGAGAGGCCTTTGATCTTTCCAGATGCTCTTGGAAAACAAAATTAGTATTAGTATTATAGTTTTATTGCACATATAGGGCACCTATTTAAGGAGAATTTATTCCCACACAAGAAATAGTACATGATTAAATGTGAACCATAAGATCCATAAATATCTGCTATCAAGGATCACTTCTGCTGATTTTCTCTCCTTGGGTGTTGTGGGGGAAGAAAGAGCTAGCATATACAATCTAACAGCTTCTATGACAATTTTACTAATTGGTAGATCAACCAGATGGCCCAGCCAGTAGGTTTAGGCCAGGCAAAATGGGGAAGAAGCCATTGGAAGTAGGAGAGACACGAACTGCTGAAGTGAAGAATTCTCCCCTTTGTCCACTCAGGATGCATCCACACTGCACAACTATAGCAGTTTGATCCCACTTTAACCATAGAATTCTGGGATTTGTAGCTTAGTGAGTGACCTAACATTCTGTCTGCTAGAGAGCTCTAGTTCCTGCTCCTGCACCACAGTTCCTTACCAGACAACAGACCCCAGGATTCCATAGCGTGGAGCTGTGGGATCAGACTACAATCATTGTCCAGTATGGATACACTCTCATCTCTTCTGCTGCCATAGGTCTTAACAAGGAAAGTAGGAATGGAAAGGGAGAAGGAAATGTAGGCAATGATGAGAATGGTTTGGGAGAGTGGCGGGAAAGTGTAGATTTCCTCTTCAGAGTGCTTTTATTTCTCTACTGTTGAGGAAACTGGTGAGAAGAATCCTGTCCAGACAAGAATATTCCCAATTTGGGACGTATTCTATGTAAAATTTACAGGTGGTTGTTTTGTGAGGCAAATGCATTTTTCAGCACAGAAAGACTATTTCCTGACTCAGCCATTTCCGCACTAGCTTGTTATAGTGCTATGATTCCACTTTCAACAACCTATGGAATCCTGGGGTTTGCAGTTTAGGGAGGGGCCAGCCAGCCCAGTTCTGCTTATAGGCCCAGTTCTGCTTATCTTCCAAAATCAGACAAGATAAGTCACTAAGAAAGAGAATCTAAATGCTATGAGAATGCGAGTATGTATTTTTCTTTGAAAGAAGTACAGGCCTTCCACTACACAACTCTGGCCATTTCCACACTAAACAGTTATAGTGCTATTATTCCACTTTCAACATTCTATGGAATCCTAGGGTTTGCAGTTTAGGAAGGGGCATTTAAAATACTCAGCCAGAGAGCTCTTTTGCCTCAGTAAACTACAAACCCCAGAATTTCACAGGATGTTGAAATTGGCATAATAGCACTATAACAATGTAGTGCAGAAATGACCTCTGTGTGTGTGTGTGTGTGTGTCCGTCCAAAAAGAGATTTACTTCAATAATGTAAAGCAGACTAGAGAAAGACCACATCATGTATTTCTATCAATTCTTGCCTCATTTTGTAATAAAAGTGAGTTGGGGATTGCTATATGTTGACATGAAAGTAAGTCCCCTTGAACTCAACAGGACTTACCTCTAAGTAGCCTTGTACTAGCTTGTGCTCTTATTCTTCAAAGTATATATATAACCATGGCCATTTTCGCATCTCCCCAGTTCCCACTGACATTCCGTCGCGATCCTGGCAGCGCTTTTGCTGGGATAGGAGCGCAATGGCAATGCTCCCCTTCACACCCGGCCAGCTCTCTGCAGAAGGCAGTGTGAGTGACATGCGTCTGCCTTCTGCAGCACAGCCAGCCTCTTTCCCATGCTGCTTTGGCAGAGGAAGTGTGTGGTTGTGCTTCTGCTCCTTCCACATGGCTTGGAGTGATCCGAGCGTCACATAATCACAGGTGCTTAACAGATTTTTTCCATGAAGCAAATATCCTGTGATCATGGCACGAGGGGATGTGTAAGCTGTGGGCCCATGATGAGATCATGCGAAAGCACGACCCACGGACCGCTGCCATAGTGTCCCCATTGCTGGACTGCGGCACCATGCGGAAATGGCCCCTATCTATAGAACCTTTTGAGGGTTCACATTTCCACTCAGCCAAGAAACCCAATAGGTGACTTTATTCAAATCACAATCTCTCAGCCTCAGAGGAAGGCAATGACAGACGTTTTCTGAATAAAGTGTGCCAAGAAAACTCTATGATAGAAATTACCAAAAGTCAGAGTTGACTTGCAAGCACATAAGAACAGAACCTTTTCAGTATAATTCATCCAGAGGTTTTCAACCTCAAGCCCCATTGAAATGAACAGTGATGCGCAAGAATATAATATAATTTCAACAACACTTGCAAAAGGAAACTATTGGCGGAATCTTCTTTTTTGGCTAGGTTATAAATTACTCCAGAAACATTACATTCCTGTTTCAGCTGTATAGTGTAGAAAAAAAGAATACTGATTTCCCCAGATCAGTTATAATTGGGTTGGTACATCCAAAGGGACTGGCACATCCTGTCCAATAATTTGTATGCTGCAGATGCCAATTTATTCAGATATTTTGAACAGTTTTGCCTCATCAACTACTTGGACTCCTGCATGGAATAAGCTTCTATTCTTCTACTACATGGGCATGGGAATGGATGGTTAGGTGTGCTATAAATTAAAGCTGTCTGCTGTTATGGCCAACCAGACTATGTGCCACATTAGTGAATCGTTTTTCTTTAATATCCTCCCAATCCTCCCTTCTTCCTTCCAAACCAAATAATTCCAGTTGTTCTTTTCCCCAACTTCACATGCCTCCATTATGCCCTCTGACAAGTTGTCACCTTGAGGTCCAACTTGGCTTTGCCTTGCAATGATTTATTGTTATAATTTCATTCCAATTGTTTTAACAGACAGCAGATATTTCCAGGTGTTATGTGTTCCTAAACACTTTCTTCATAGAAAAATATGACCAAGGTCTTACTGCCAAGGTCAGTCAGATTTGATGATTAAGTCCTGGTTACACAAGCTAAGGGTTCCTAAGCTTTTCAACATACTTAGAGTACAAACATTTCATAATGTTTTGAGTGAAGAAAGTATTGCTGTTAGATCCATATTGTGGGGTTTCTTTCTAATTTTTAAATCTTTAATTTTTCTTTTTTATCCTTTGTTCTATGCATTGCGCTACATGTGCTGCCAGGTTTCCTCATATTATTAGCAGAATCACATTTTCCTCCTACCAAACCATTGTTTGGCCCATAGATTAGGTAGGGTGGTTGAATAGAAATGTGCTGGGGCCACAGTCTAGTCTGGTAATTTGCAAACATGGATCTACAGATGCTGCTGGACTTTAGCTCCCAAAAGCCTCAGTCACCACAGCCAATAATTTGGGATTTGGGGAGACTAGCCTGAATTATCCCTAGAAACCAGATGACATAATCTGAGAGTGAGATGTAATGAGAAGACATGACGTACTAAAAAAGGCAATAATGCTTGGCAAGGTAGAAGGCAGTAGAAAGAGAGAAAGACGCCATTGCATATGGATAGACTCAATCAAGGAAGCCATGGCACTGAGTCTGCAAAATCTAAGCAGGGGTGTTGAAGATAGGGTGACTTAGAGATCATAAGGTCCCCATAAATTGGCAGTTAAAAATAACAGCAATGTGTTTATGCGGGGCTGTCTTTTCAGAATGTTCAGAAACTTTAGTTCGTCCAAAGAGCTGCAGCCTGATTGTTAGTAGGGCTGGCTACAAAGAGTACGTAGCTCTCTCACTACAACAGCTCCACTGTTTCTGGGAACAAGTCCAGGTACAATTCAAAGTGCTAGTGATGACCCCCAAAGCCCAGATTATCTGAAGGACCATATTATCCCATACAAGCCTTCCCATGTTTTACATCAGCTGAGGATGGAGAATGTGGGGTCCTTCTGAGGACAAAGCTCCCCACCCCCAAACATCTGGAGAGAACACAGGAGAGTGCCTTCCTGGTGGCTGCTCCCAGACTCTTGAACTGACTTCCTAGATAGGTTAGCCTGATGTCCTCCCTGCTGCCTTTCCACAGGCACATGAAGACTTTTTGTTTTGTACATGCTGTTGAAGACAGCTTTCTCGAGAAGAACAGGTCTTGCATATTGTGCTGTGTTGTCTGTCTGTTGTTTTCTTTTTAAAGGTTATGTTTTTAATGGGTTTTAATTTTATTGATAGTTTAATTACATTTTAAACTTTTGCATAAGGTGGGTTATTAGCCAGGTTTGTTTTAACTGTTGTTAAGGGACCTTAAGTCCAACTGGGGAAAAAAATGAAATATAAACAATTTATAAGAATAGTGATAACAAGAATACTTAAATGGGTCTGATTCTGTACTTTGTCCCTAAAAATATGTTCAAACAAATACAAAACTCCAGCATTTTCTGTGCAGAAACATTATTTTCTGTAGAGAAATATCATTTTCTGCACAGAAAGCTTGGTTTCTGTCCAGAAAATGCCATTTCCTGTGCAAAAACATGAATCTTTAATTCAGAGTAAGTCCTGACCTGTGAAGATTTTCATCTGCCTAGGATTCTCTTCATCAGGATTTCAAGAAATGGGGGGTTTGGGGTTTTTTTTAATGATTTTGGGATATTTTCGAATGTTCTTTCAATCCCTAGTCTAATGTTTTCAAACCAGGTGACTAAAACTGCTGTGCTAGCCAATGAAATGTAACTTTCTTAGATGCAGGTTAATTGAGAGAGAGCTTCAGAGTCGTTGGGGGACTCTGCCATTTGAAACATGTGACATCATGTTGATCAAAACCAATTGTTAGTGTTGCACTTTTGTTTGAGGAGAAAAAAGTAGCTAAACTTTCTGCTGAGACTCTGCAAATGGGATCACCAAAGATTATTGCTTATCACCTGCCCACTGGCAATCAAGTGAAACTTCTGTTCCCAAATTCTCGCTCCTCAGTGATGACAGCATCAGATAAGCAGACAGAGAAACGGAGGGATTTTGTCTTTCTTTCAACCTCTGGCATGTTTCTGACACTTGTAGCATTTGAGCATAAGGCATTGTAGTCAGTCTCACTGGTTTTCCAAATTGATAAGGAAAAAAAGAAAAGAAAGATTGGACATTAGGATGAAGCAGAATGTCCTAATTTGTTTCCCAAAAAGTAGCTGTGGTGATTTGTAAAATCAAAGGCAACCAAGGTTCACTGTCCGCTAATCTTTCAACTACCACAAGACCCTTCATTACTTCCGACTCAAAATCTGATTGAAATATCCAATAATTCTTGCAGACTTTGTTTGCCTTCTCATGAAAAGCCTGCATGAAGCCAATTCTACACACTGGGCATCCACCTTCCCTTGATCACCCAAGTTTCTTCTAATTGTCCTATTGCAGGGCAGACTTTTTTAAAATACCAGTCAGATTGCTCTGAAGAGGTTGGCACATTTTTCACCTTCACTTGGCTCTCACCTTTGTGGAATGTGTACGCATGCTTTCAGTGTGTGCTTCTCATCACTGGTGTTGCTACAATATGCAAAAGGAGGCACGTAAAAGAAGAAGGAAGAAACAAAGTCAGCATCAATAATGGTAAAGCAGCACGATTGAGTTCAGTGATCATGAGCTAGGAGAGACCCTTATCAAAGTTAGGATATCTGCTGGGGGGGGCGTTAATTGTGTAAATGTCATGGTGCCTGACTATACAATGGATATTGTTATTTTTTATTATTTATTGTATTTCTTTATATCCCACTCTTTTCCCAGTCTGGGGCCATTTCCTCTCTACACTGTTATAGCGCTATTATTCCACTTTCTTTAAAAAAAAATATATTATTAAGGTTTAAGATGAAAATTAAAAAAAACCCTTCCCCACTTCCAAGCTTTTTCTTTTTTTTTCCAGTTGAGTCTGCTTATTTACATTCCATTCATACATAGTTTCTGTTTAAAAGATAGTCTTACATTGTTGCATCTTGCATTGTTACATTGCTGCTTTGTTACATTGCCTTATTACATTGTTGCCTTGCATTACATACAATCTTGCTTTATTCTTTCTTTTTTCATTTCTTATACTATATTATACTATATCTTTATCCAATTCAAGACTTCTCTCCATTCCCTTTCAAAGTTCTGGATAGGCTTATTTTTCAGTGAAAACGTTAGCTTTTCTATCTCTATCATATCCAGAACTTTTAATTTCCATTCTTTTATACCAACATAGTTCCTTTCTTTCCAATATCATGCATATGTCAATCTTGCAGCAGTTATCAAATATAACAATGTCTTCTGGTGACATCTTATCTCTCTTTGTTGCCCTAACATATTTAACAAATAAAACTCTGGCTTCGTTTCAAAATTTAAACTGTAAATTCTTTGAATTTCATCATGTATTTCCCTCCAAAATTTCCTTGCTATCTTACAGGTCCACCACATAGGAAAAAATGACCCCACCTTTTCATCACATTTCCAACATCTTTCATTTCCATTTTTAGTTATTTTCTGCAACCTTTCAGGTGCCATATGCCATCTATGTAGCATTTTATAAAAATTTTCTCTTCAATTTAAACTTGGTGTAAATTTTATATCTGTTTTCCATGCCCACACCCATATATCCAACTCAATTGGATGTCCAATATTTTGTGTGCATCTAACCATATTATCTTTAACAGTTTCTGATTCCATTTCTCTTTTATAAAATTTATAGTTTATAAAATTTGGAGATTCTCTTCTTCTGGTCCTCCTTCATCAATAGATCTAATTCATTTTCTTTTCTTTCAAATCCATATAATTTTTGATCCATTTTAAATCTCTTTTTAAGTTGTCTCCATGGGAACCAATTGAATTCATGTCCCAAAGCTTTTAATTCTTCTTCTGTACTCATTCTTGGCTTATCCCCTTCCCATTTCAACAGGCCTTGATAAGTTAGTAGATTTCCTTGTTTTGTTAGGGCAATTTTATGTGCTTCTTGAGGTGAGGTCCAAATCGGAAGTCTTCTATAAAATTTATGCTTTATTTGTAACCACACTTTCAATAATGTCCTTCAAATACAATGATTATTAAACTCTTTATTCACTGTTATTTTGTCATAGCATAAGTATCCATGCTATCCAAACCTATTATTTATTCCTTCCAGTTCTTTACATTTTGTATTTTCTACATGTATCCAATCTTTGATTAAATATAAACAGCATACTTGATAATAGGTTTTTAACGATGGCACATCAAATCCTCCTCTCTCTTTTGCATCTTCTAATATTTTAAACCTAATTCTTGTTTTTTTTCCCTTGTCCAATAAACTTTCGTAATTCTTTTTCCCATTCTTTAAAAATCTTTTCTCTTTCTATTATTGGTAAATTCTGAAAAAGAAGCACAAACTTTGGTAATAAAGACATTTTAAAAGCATTTATCCTTCCCAGGAGAGACAAGTTAAAATGCACCCTATTATTCCACTTTCAACATCCAGTAGAATTCTGGGGTTTGTAGTTTACTGAGGTCAAAGAGCTCTCTGGCTGAGAATTCTAAGAGTCCCGGCCCCTCCTCAAGCTGCAAAACCCAGGATTCCATAGGATGTTGAAAGTGGAATAATAGCACTATAACAGTGTAGTGCGGAAATGGCTTGAAACTCAAGGTGGCTTACAACAGTTAAAAGAAACATTGCTGAAAAATAAACATGTAATTGAACCAACAGCCAAATTAAAATCAATTAAAAACAGCCACCAAAAAGAAAACAATGAATAGACAATACAGCGCATTCTATAAGGTCAGTTCCCTTTGAACTGTCAGTATTCAAAGGCCTGTTGATATAATTTTTTTAAAAAAAAATAGTACTTACCTCCCTGCAGAAAAATGGCAAAGAAGGGTGCCCATCTAACTTCTCTAGGGAGAGACTTCCAGAGCTTGAGAGCATCCACTGAGAAGGCCTTCTCCCATGTACCCACCAGATGTATGTGTGAGGGTGGTGGGACAGAAAGAAGGACCTCCACAGAAGATCTGAAAACACAGGAAGGTACATATAAGCCTCTTTTAGACTTGAAGACACTCTTGAGAATATCATTCTCTACAGACATCCATTTGAAGGCCCTCAGGAGAGGGTTTGTTCCCATGTTATTCCTAGATTCCCCTCAGAGCTCCTGGCAGTTCCCATTCTCATTCCGTTCAGGTACATTCTGAACACTCATCTCTTCAGACTGGCCTTTTAAGCTGTATAAATGTTATTATCACTGGTTTTAATGGTTTTATTTTTCAGTTGGTTTTTAATAGTATTAACTGTCTTGAGACCTATGGAGTTTATTTATTGGAAAGTGAGATAGAAATGTATTTTAAAAACTGTATTGAGGCAGTGGCTGGCGGCTTACATGTTTATTAGGCAGTGAATTCACTTGGGATTTTAGTCCAGTTTTTCAGGGAACTGTTCAGACTGCTGGACTCCAACCTCTCCCCCCACACACACAAATAAGTATCTTGGTTAGCTCCTTTAAAGTTCAGGTTACAACCCAGACCAATTTCACTATCCCACTGACCTTGGAATTGCCAAGTACCACTGCTGTATTAAGCGATAGCTGCATAGTTTAAACTCAGCCCATTTGGCTGATTTCAGTTATAGAACCTCTCTCTCTCTCTCTCTCTCTCTCTCTTATATATATATATATACACATACATACACACACATATATATATACCTCCATAGCTTCTATCTGTGTGTCTGTCTGTCTATCTGTCCATCTATCTATTGATTGATCTATTTACAGTATCTATACCCCAGCTTTCATCAAAAGAGGTTTCCAAAGCACTTTACAAATCCTTTATTTCACTGGTTCTTAACCTTTTCATTACTGGGGACCCCCGGTAAATAGAATTTGTTGTCAGGGACCCCCAAGATGTAACTCAAGATTTCAATATTTAAATTTAGATTTAAAGATTAAAATATTTATGTAAGTATCTATTTATTAAAGGCTTCTGGAGACCAGGATTCAAATCCCTGCTCAGACACTGAGTGACCTTAGGCAGGTCACATTCTCTCAGCCTCAGAGGAAGCAAAGAGAAACCCTCTCTGAACAAATCTTGCAAAAAAAAAAACTGGGATAGGTTCACTTTAGGGTTGCCATAACTCTGAAGTGACTTGAAGGCACACAACAACAAAATGCTGATGATGGGGGGAGTTTCTTTCCGGCCATCACATCTCTCTCCTTTGAAAACCGATTATGACCACCCTATCCTGAGTGTTTTGTTGCCTTTGCCTTTTCCTGAGGCTGAGAGAATGTGACTAGCCTGAGGTCACCCAGTGGGTTTCCATGGCCAAGTGAGGATTCAAACTCTGGTTCCCAGAGTCACAGTATGGGCTCATATACACTTTTGCTGCCATGTCCCTTTCATCAGAGATGTGGCAGCAGGGGTGGAGATCGGGGTGCAAACCCCAAAACAGCTCCCTCATTTGCAAATGAGGCAGCTGTTTGGGTACAGGCACATGCCTGCTGATGTGTCCCTTTCTTCAGGGACGTGGCAGCAGGGTGTGTGTGTGCATGCCCAAACCACTCCCTTGTTTGCAAACAAGGGAGCAGTTTGAGCACATGTGTATGCCTGCTGCCATGTCTCTCAGTGCCCTCATCCCCGTTGCCATGTCCTTGACAAAAGGTACACAGCAACAGTATATGTGCCCAAACTGCTGATTTGCTGCTTTGTTGTCCAGCAGTAAGGCTTCAATGACCTCCTGATCCAGGAGTCTCTGGACCCCAAGTTGAGAACCACTGCTTTATTTGACAGCTCCCTGTCCTAAAGCTTAAAATCTAAATAAGACACAAGAAAAGGGGGACAAAAATGAGGGAGCCAATTAAGTTCAGCAAATACTTTCTGCTCTTCTGTCCCTTAGAGGCCATAGCAATGCTAGCTGAAATCCAGAGACAGGCTCTCACCAGCCATTAGGGCCAAGGCATGATGGCACAGTGCCTGGCTGCAGTTAGAATATGGAGTTGCTGGGCCCAAGGCATGATGGTACTGCTTAGCTGCTCCTCATCTCCCTCAGAGGCTAGAACAATGGCAGTTGGAATTTAGAAAGAGGGACTTTCTATAAGACCCTTGTGTGACATAACATGGGAAGTCATATGAGAATAAGTTGTGCCAGTGTCTAAATAGAAATAGAGATTCCAGGCAAGCATGGAGGGACTGGCGAAGAGTGTGGATCAGCATGGAAAAGAGGATTAGCTATGAGAAGGATTAGTTGTGAGAGGAACAGTGGAGAATGATAAACTGTGAGATAGAGAGGGCATCAGAGTTAGGGAGCTGAGGAAATGGCAGTTAGAATGAAAGAAAGTGATGTATGGTGTACTCCACACATCACTGGGGTGATGAAGCTCCTTTGGTTTTGGGGACAGGGTGCAACATCTTGGGCAGATCCTTTAAAGTCTAATAAAACTAGAGCAGTTTCAATGTAGCCGCACTGGGGAAGCCACTCCTGCATCCCAGAGGAGGTAGATCTCTAGATCAAAACCATTCTTTTTGTACAAAAGAGCTCATAAATGAAAATTTTGAAAAATAAACAAATTCAATTTTTGCAAGCAAGTTAGAACAGTGAGAATTTCCTTGAGGCTTCAGCTTCCCAGTCATAGTTCACATCCACTGATTTCTGTTATCAGTAAGAGATTTTAAAAAAAATCCACATATTAGTTCAGGAAGTATAAATGGGGTTGATTCATTTAACCATGTGGAGTGAACAACATTCTCCAGTGTCTTTCTGTTGCTTCCTAATAATTCATTTGTCTCTGATATTATAAGTGTGCATAGCAGTGAATAAAGTCATAAATGTCACCAGTGAATTCTGTGCCAAGAGCCAGTTAACTGCCTTTCATGAGCATTTAACTGAACTGCAATTGACAACACAATCCATTATTTTCTCTTTATCTGCCTTTCATACATTTTGCATCAGCTCCTGTTTTACATCAAATAACTTCCTAGGGATTAAGACCTGTTCCAGCTTTGCTAATTAAATGGTGCTATAGGGGGAGAAATGTAGGCACACACCGAAGCCATGAAGACCACAGCTTTCTCCTGTTGTTTCTCTTTACCATCTTTTACCCAATCTTCTGATTATGGACTTTTTCCCCCAGAGGTATTTATTCTTGAAAAATGTGTACAACCGTATGTGTTTTCTCTGAATAGATAGCTTGTCCATTTATAGAAATGATTGGAAATAGGACTATGGAGATTTCTAGATACGTAGATTGCCATTAAGGAAGGAACAGAGGGGAAGGAACAGGGAGACTCTGAATAATATTTTTTGCACCACATGCTTCAGTGGACTAAAATGATTCATATTCTAGACTAATATGTGATTTGGAATGCACTGATATCCTTTAGTTTTTCTGTGTTTCCAGATTCTGCAATATACCTCTCAGCTCAGAAAATTTATATGGTTGCATTTAAAAAATTATAGCCTGAATCCCATTGGTTATTCCCAACTAGAATAGGCCCACTGAATCAATTATTCAGTGGTAACCTAACACACAGGTAAATCCAATTGAATCAATGTGTTTACTCTAGAAACAATAAGATTCAAGTCACTGTCTTTTAGGCCCTTTCTGCATGGAGATGGCATCCCAATATGGGGGCGTGAGAGAAGCAGGACAGCAACGACACTTCCACAAGACGTCATCACAGTCCCGTCCTTCTCCTGTTGCCAGCCAATGCCATAGTGGGGTAAATCATTGATGGATTTTCTCCGTCAATGACCCCCAATTGTACAACATTCCCGCACTTACGAGCCCTGCAGAAGGCCCAGAAGCACAATGGAGGTGCTTCCTGCCCCAGTGTGGCACGGAAAAGAGCCCGGCTGCACTGAGAAGGAAGAGGCATGTCTCTGCACACCCTTCCTCAGGGAGCCAGTCCAATGTGCGGGGGAGCGTTCCCATCATGCTCCCTTCCTGGCAAAGGTGCTGCCAGGATCTCAACCACAGGATGATGGGATAGGATAAGGTGCAGAAAGGACCACAGTATACATTGTGGGCAAAGCAAAACATTTTAGGATAAAATAGGTGCAAAATGAATATCTTTTGAAAACATATTTTCGTGCATATATGTTGTATATATTATATTATATATATTTAATTATTTAGTAGATTAAAATATTTCTATTCTGCTTGATATCGAAAGATCTCAGAGTGATGTACGGGCAAAATAAATACTGACAGGCTAAAACAATATAAGTAATAAAATTTAGATTTAGTCCAAACTTTAATTAAATCAATAATTTAAATGGACTAAAAACATATTAAACACTTTAATAAGGTGAATCAGGTTTAGAAGATTAAGACAATATTAAAACCCAGTGCCCCAAGGCAGGCACATATAGGGAGAAGCCTTCCTTCAAGTATCAAAGTTCCAAGCCATTTATAGAACTTTAAATGTTATCACAGGCACCTTGAATTCAGACCAGACATGAATTGGCAGCTTCTACCGTTCATTTAGGACTGGCATTCTTTGATGTCTATGTGTCATTCCAGTCAGCTTGAATCAGTCCATTCCTTGCTGGCTCTGTGATCATTATGATTTTAAAGTACCAGGATTAAACAAACAAGCTGGAGTATGATATTTTCTGACTACAATGAGAATTCCAGTGCTTTGGGATTTAGGAAACAGAGTATACTTTATGCTTCTTGTAGTATGGGTTATTTCCTGATCACCACCCCCCTTGGATTCATCCAAGGGAAGAAATTTTGATTTCCCCCATACGGGGCACCAGTTCTGCTTGATTTCATCATGGCTCACTGAACAATGAAATGAAACATTTTTGTTTTTCTCCCAATACATTATATTGGCTAGGACAAAAAAGTGTCCCAGTGGCAAAAATTAATAAGCTTGTTGGGACATCTTTTGTCCCAGCTTCTCTTCCCCACTCCTCTTCTTCGATTTTTTTTTTAAGGTCACAATGCTACAGGCTACCTGCACTAGATTGCTCATTCTTTATGAATTCTACAAAGAAACACATCTCTGGAAGACTAAAATGTCCCATCTTGGTGTGTGGCAATTGAAAGCACTTGTGCATTTTTTAAAAAATCATAGATTTATTCAGGACAGGATGAATTTATGGATGAGCATACATGAAAGTGACACAAACTGCAGACTGATTGATCTGTCCATCCCTAAGCAGGAGTGATCAGTTTCTTTTATATTTGGATGATAACAGTCAGACTGAATTGTCATATTAGGTGGGAAAAAGTTGGTGCAAGGAGAGATAAATCAGAGTGAATAATTACAAGCCATAGATACAATGATTTGAATTGATGACACTGTCTTTCCTGAAAGACAATGTACAGATTAAAGAGCTTTTAACTGTTCTTGATGCAACCAAAGGGTTATGGTCTTCTGTTAAAAACTGAGCTTCAGCCAAAGTTTATGTAAGTCGTTCCCATTACTCACCCTGTAATGATGTACTTGGCTTCATTTGTTTGTGGTCTGCTTCTCATTTGTTTGGCATTGCATTCCAAGATTGCAGTGACTCATAAATTTCCTTTTCTTTTACTGTTGTAAAAGATCAGGAATACAAAAGAGCTAGCATGTCTTGTATGAAACATCTCAAATCTAATGACACTTGGGAGGCTTCTCTCCTGGGCCAGACAGGTGTAGAAAAATGGGCAGTTGTGTCTGTGGACTTAAACAGGGGGCTCATTTCTTCCATAATTTGTGAGTATTGCACACAGTAGAAGTGGAAAGTTGGGAGCTGGGGGAGGCTAGGAGAAACCTTGCTGACAGAGATATTTTCCAAAATAACAATTGTATTATAACTCATGAATTGCAATGAATGTAGAAATGCATAAAAATAGACAAAAGAGCAACAGGCAATATTCTTGCGTATAGCTATACCACAGAAAGAAAACTGATTTGATTCTCCTGAGAATTCAGGGAGAAATAGTATTATGAGGTGGAGCTGCAAATCTCTCAATGAATTTCTTGCACCTTCAGTAAATGTTACTTCCTAGGTTTTTTGATGAAGAATCCAAATTGGAATTCAATTTCCGTATACTATGCACCTGAAATGCTGAAAGTGTGGATTAAATGGATCCATACAGCATTTGACCCATGCTGAAGTGGATCGTTGACAGTTCAGGAATGTAACCAACCCATATTGACCACACGATCATTATAATCATTCTTGGAAGCCTCACTCAAGTACCAAGGCACATGTGTTGCCTACATGAATCTGTCAATATTTCGTGGCTGAGATCCTACATCATTGAGCATAGTATAAAAATCCAAAAGAGAGAACTATGTTACTGTTCCTCTCAAACCACTCCCAGGGGGTCACCATTTTGCTGCAATCTGTGAGTGGTGGAGACCAGGAGTGGGAGGACAAGGAATCATCTAGCTATGTCCCCGTAGCCAGATGCAGACGAATGATATCATCCACCAAGATCCACTAGGTCACAAAAGATGACGTAATCATTCTGCATCTGGTTCTGGGGACATAGCCAGAAACTTCTCCAGTCCCCCCATTCTCCACCAGCCACTGAATGGCTGGAAAAGTAGGGCTATCACAGTTAAACAGTCAATCCAGAAGAGAGGATTTTGTTCATTGCAAAGGGAGGAAGAGAACAACAACCTCCTCAATGATGAAAAAAATGTGCAGGCACATGTCTTGTATATGTCACAAACAAGATGCTATTCTTTGGTTTTCAGAGGAGGCAATGAGCTCCATCATCATCTGAACTGTAATGTAACAGATGAATCCTTCTTATAAGTGGTATCTTGGTTTTAGATTTAAAAGCAGTATCCTGATTTTAGACACACACACACACACACACACACACACACACACACACACACACAAATCTATCTACTTTTAAGTTAAGTGCCAAGTGAAAATCTTTTAGACGTGTATTCTGAGAACTTTTATTTTCTTAAACTGTCCCCTTTCCTTCTAATGAAAAGCTCACTCTTTCCCTTCTGAGAGACCTCAGAGGACCAACATTTTGCACTGGACCTTTGGCACTCTGAATTTCCTGTCTGCTCTCCAGGTAGCTGACAGAAGGAGTCAGCTCGTCACCATAAGCAGTTCATGTGTTCTCCCTTCTTGTCCTGTCACCACCTTTCTGATCTCCTCCATTGACTCCCTCTTTTATCTCCCATCTCCACAAGTGCAAGACAAAGCCATGAATTCAGACATCTGTGTCTCGCTGAACTCTGATTTGTGGTGTTTTTGGTCATCTACAGGGTGACTTATTTATTTTTATGTAATATAATGAGAATTTTAGGCATACATTTTTAAAGGAAATTGTTAATCATCTTGAGAGAAGAGGTATAAAGCTCTTTATAAACTGCCCAACCAACCTACTTTCCCCCACTCTCTGCCCTGCTTGACCACTAACCAGAAGAACTAAGTGGCAATTTAAAGTATGTCAAAATCTTTCAGAGCTTGGAGGTAACTAGTTACCAATAGCAAATGGTTTCTATTACATTGTGATTTTATATTAATGAGGATAACTTCATTAATTTTGTGAAGTAAATTTACTGTTTTAATTACTTTTATAGTTATTGAGATGCCACCCCAGTAAATGGTGGAGGAAAAATAGATTCATGGTATTAGAACTGGGGTGTGCTGTTGCCTTATGGATATTGGGGTAACAAAAGAGCTGGATGGAAAGAAGCTTGTTTTGCACTCAGTCCAGTGGATTGTGTTATTCAGATATGTTTCAGATTACTAAAAAGCAACTAGCTACTTTGAACAAACAGGAAAGTAAAAAGTCACTTTTAAAAATTATAACTATGATTATGTTTAACTACTTTTGTGGGCCTTATAATTGTAACTTTTTTTCTATTTTGAAAAATTTCTTCCTTCTTTTTTTAAAAAATCTTTTTAATTAAGAAGAAAAAATGAAGTGCAGTCATCCCTCCACATTCACTAGGGTTCGGGGCACAGGATCCCTGTGAAAGTGGAAAAACTGTGAATAACTCTAGGCCAGTGGTTCTCAACCTGTGGGTCCCCTGATGTTTTTTGGACTTCAGCTCCCAGAAGCCCTGAGCATTGACCATAGTGGTTGGGGCTTCTGGGAGCTGAAGTCCACAAACATCTGGGGATGCACAGGTTGAGAACCACTGCTCTAGGCCCTCCCAAACCATATTTAACACACACAAAAACAGTATGATCACCATACTCAACCCACCATGGATTCCCTTGAGGCATCAGGGTTCCTTCACAAGGCAGAAGTGGGTGGCTGGTGAGGCTTACTGCCACCTTTCCTGCTGCCCCACACCATTTTTAATAGGAACTTACAAGCCTCGTTCGCAGTTTCTCGGTTTCACAAGGCGTGCAGTCTCTATTAAAAATAGCAAAGGGCAGCAGCAGAGGCAGCAGCAAATAATCCATGAATAATCAAATCTGCAAAAATGAAACCCGCAAATGTGGAATGCTGACTGTATTTGAAAAACATTGTGAAAAAACACTACACAGAAAAGAAGGATACAAACATCAATGTATAATTGTAACCTTAACCAATTTTTTTTAAGTCTGAGCAATGGTATATTCGTATTCATCACACTCAGGATACACACTGCTTTCCAGTAGAACAGTAGGGCAATTTTAGACTCTGTTTATGATAATATTGTAGCTCCCAGTCTCCTCCAAAAATGGAAATATGTTTTCCCACTTATTTTTACATAAGGGCTCTCCTGCTCATGCAGCTGAAGGGGACTCTAGAAACTGACTTGGATTCTTGCCCTGACAGTGATGCTGCCATTGTTGTTGTTGTTATTGTTGCTGCATGCCTTCAAGTCATTTCCAACTTACGAAGGCAAACTTATCATGTGGTTTTCTGGGGGCTGAGAGTATGTGATGCACCCAAGGTCACCCAGTTGGCTTCCATGGCTGTGTGGGGAATCAAACCTTTGTCTCCAGAGTTGTAGTCCAGCACTCCAACCACTGCCTGTTACCTGTCCCTAAGTTTTCTCTTAGGCCATTTCTGCACTAGCCTGTTATAGTGCTATTATTCCACTTTCAACATCCTATGGAATCCTGGGGTTTGCAGTTTAGGGAGGGGCCATAGGATGTTGAAAGTGGAATAATAGCACTATAACAGGCTAGCGCAGAAATGGCCTTAGTCTGGGCAATCAGTGTCAAGGGAGCTCATTGTTTATGTGTCTGAGTCTGCACTCTCCCTTTCTACCTATGGCCTCATTTATTGAATACACTAGCCAGCTCTCCATCCGTGTGAATTTGATTTTGGAAACACTCAGGCCTGGCACGTAACCATTTCATGGTAGCACGGATAGAGTTGCAGGTAAGTATATGTTGAATCAGGCATATGATCACTTCAGCATGCCAAATGGTGAATGAATCACATTTACAGTACAGCAGGTTTTTTGGTGTTCATTAGCTCTATATTGGATGTTGGATAAGCACCAAGTGATCTCAAACCTCTTTGAAATAATTATGTTTTTCATGTTGATAATGTGTGACTGGAGAAATGTAGATGATGTCAACAGTTTCCCATGATGAGAATCTTCTACATATAGACTGAGGTCCAATTCCCCACATATTCACAACTCCTTTATTCCAGCAATGGGCAACATGTAAAAGTGCAAAAGTGGTCAGAACCTAAAGACTTCAGGACGCTAGATGACCTGCCATTGTCAATTCTTGAGCAGATGCTACTGCTGAGAAGTGGCAGCCATGCCTCTTTGTCTCTGCCTCTTCCCCTTCACCCTCCCAGTAAGGAATCATCAGCCATTTCTGCACCATACTGCCTTTCGTTGTCCTCTCATTGGCAGTGACTTTGCCAGGAAGGTTGCTGATGGGAATGCTCCCCTCTGCACCCAGCCGGCTCCCTGCAGATGGGAATGCAAGTGACACATGCCTGGCTTCCACAGCACAGCCAGGCTCTTTCCCATGCTATGCTGGGGAAGGAAGTGTGTGATTGTGCTTCTGCCCCTTCTGTATGGCTGGGAGTGACGGGAGGGTCATGCAGTCATGCGCACTTAACAGATTTTTTTCATTAAGTGAATATCTCATGACCATGATGCGAATGCGATGGCTGCAAGACTGTGACAATGTTGTGCAAAAGCGCAGTCCACAGACCGTTGCCATTGTGTCCCAATTACAGGACTGTGACATCGTGTGGAAATGGCCATAGAGTTGGAAGGGGCCTTGTAGGCCACTAAGTCTAAGCCCCCCTCAATGCAGGAAATTCAGCTAGAGTATCCCAAGCAGGTAGCTGTCTAGACTTTTTTTGAAGATGTCCAGAGAAAGAGGCCCTGCTTGCTCTCTAGGTAATTGGTTCTATTGTTAAACAACTCTTACTGTCAAGAAGCTGCTTCTAATGTTCAGTGGAAATCTCTCCTCCTATAACTTAAAATCATAGACCTGGTCCTATCCTCTGAGACAGCAGAGAATAAATCACTACTCTCTTCTCTTTGACACCTCTTTAGATATGTAAAGAGTGCTGTCATGTTACTCTTCTCTTCATCAGGCTGAACACTACCTTAATCTCTTCTTGTATGTTTTGTTCTCCATACCTCTTATAATCCTTGTTCTTATTCTTTGAACCTGCTACAACTTGTCTATATCTTTCCTCAAATGAGGTGCACAGAACTGAACACAGGACTCTAGATGAGACCTGACTGGTGTAGAATATAGTAGGACTTTTATTTCCCTTGTCTTGGAAACTATGGATGTATTAACAGAGGCAAATACATTATTCAGAGAGCCAGCATGGTGTAGTGAGTTTGAGAGTCAGACTATGACCTTGGAGACCAGGGTTCAATTGCCTGCTCGGCCATGGAAATCCACTGGGTGACTTTGGGTGCATCACACACACTCAGTCCCAAAACTCTGTATTATGTTTGCCTTAATATCACCATAAATCAAAACAACTTGAAGGCACACAACAACAAATACATTATTTATCCTCTTTGCTGCAGCATCATACTGCTGGGTCACGTTCAACTTATGATCAGCAGTAACCTCAATGTCCTTGCTGTGTGTACTGCTGCTAAGCCAAATATCCTCCATCGTGTAACCGTGCATTAGAGTTTTATGGCCTAAATGTAGAATTTTGCATTTGTCTTTGTTGAATTACATTCCGGGTTTATCTCATATTGTCCAGCTACTTTTGAATTCTGTTCCTGTTTTCCAGTGTGTTAGCAATCCCCTATCCCCATTCCTACCCCCATTTTGTCATCCACAAACTTGATGAGGATTTCCTCAAACCCATTATCTAATCACTGATTAAAAAGTATTGAAGAATGTCAGCCCCAGGACAGAACCCCATGGCTTTCCATTCAAGACTTCCCTCTAGTTTGAAGTGCACCCATTGATAATCACTCTTTGAATATGGTTTCCCAACCAATTATGGATCCATTTGACAATGTTCTCGTCTATTTCACATTTAATCCATTTGGTAATCAAAATATCATAGGAGACTTTATCAAATGTTTTGCTAAAATCCAAATATGTAAACAACATTTGAGGTGGAGTCATGGCTTGCAGGGTCAAAGCGTTGGAAGTTTTTGATGAACAAAAATAACAATACTATCTGCCATCCTTTTCAGGCTTCCGTATTCTTTCTGAGCCTAGGAGTCTTCACAGGAGTTTGTGTAGGCAAGGAATGGATTCAGGGTTGGTCTAATCTTGTACAGGCAGTTAAGTGCCATTAGCTCTGCAAAAAAAAAAAACTTGTGAGATTTCTCCCTGGTCTCCACCATAATTCTAGGTGCAGCATAGAGGATACAATTTTTATGACAGCATCTTAGGTTGCTGTCTATATGCTTCCTAAAGATTGTGTAAAACATTAGTTATATTATGGGTATGTCTCATAATCCTGGCTTTAGTCATCTGAAAACCTGTACACTGTTTTTCTTTCAAAGTATCTGCTGAATAAGGCACATACAGCTTTATTTGTACAAGGTGACATATCTTTGTATGCCTATGTGTGCACAAACCATATGAAAATGTACTATTTTACCTTGAAAATTTCACATGAATAAGTGACACATTTCAGTCAGTTCACTGAAATGGATGATTTTCAATAAAGGCATATGAACATTTTTTGAACATAATAAGGCCTATTATTAAGAAGTCTTATTGAAATAAAGACATTGGGCCTTTTCTCACCACACACTGTTGTAGTGCTATTATTCCACTTTCAACATCCTGTGGAACTCTGGGGTTTGTAGTTTACTGAAGCCAAAGAGCTCCCTGGCTGAGAATTTCTAAATGCCCCTCCCTAACCTGCAGATCCCAGAATTCCATAGGATGTTGAAAGGGGAATAATAGCACTATAACAGTGTAGCATAGAAAGGCCCATTGATTGAGTCTTCAAGGAATCTGGTAACAAGGAAACAAATCTCTCTTTTCAGTAAAGAGTGAATGAAAAGTGAAAGTGTAACATTACATGAGTGTGATATTTAAAGTACCTTCATGTACCTTGAATTACAATCATTAGAACAAATTATGAGTAACTATTTAAACTTCCTATTTCTCAGCTTGTAAATTAATATCTCCATCATGTTGATGGTTACCTCCAAGCTGTTTCCAATTTATAGTGACCCTAAAGCAATCCTATCACAGGGTTTTCTGGGGCTGAGAGTTTGTGATATGCCCAAGGTCACCCAGTGGGTTTCCGTGGCCAAATGGGGAATTGGTCTCCAGGGTCATAGGCCAATGCTCAGATCACTACACCATGCTGGCTCTCATCTGCATCATACTAGATAACTATAATGCTTCTAATTATTCATTTGTTATTTGTTAGTTTATTTCAATTAATAGTTCTTAAAATTACCCTAATCTTTAATATTAGCAATTCATGGTCCATGCCACAATGTTCTCCTGGTTTTGTTTTTTAGAGAAAACAGAGGTTCTCCAGCTTCTGCTTCCAATTATATAGTCTATTTAATTTCTGTATCGGCCATCAATGTATACAATCACTTTCGCACGACGTCATCATGGTCCCACTACCTACACATCCCCAGCCATTGCAATTGTGGGATATTCCATTGCCGGAAAAAATCTGGTAATGGCTCCCAATCGCGTGATGCTTTTGTCGCCAGCACCATGCAGAAAGGGAGGAAGTGCGATCTAGCACAGGAAGTGGCTGGCTGCACTGTGGAAGGAAGGAACGTGTCCCTTGCACTACACTTCTGCAGGCAGCCAATCGGGTGCCGAGGGGAGTGTTCGGATCACACTCCCATCCCAATGAGACAATAATGGAAAATGGTAAGGTGCAGAAAGGTCCCTACACTATGCTGATATAGATGGTTTTCCCTGAAGCTTTATTGATTTTGTTCAGTTAATGAACAACAATTAGATATGATCTTTAATAAATAAAATGAATGAATGAATATATAAATATATAAAATATAATAAATGAATATATAAATAAATAATAAAATCTGGATTTTAATGTTTTTTATAATCTCTTCCCCTATTCTTCATCCAGCATATTAAAGCATTTAATTAAAGCCCACCATGTAAATTTTGAAACAATTTTTGTTTACTTCTGCTTTTTTCCCCACTGTTGAGCTATCAATATTAGAGAGCTGAATTTGGATTTATTGATACTTGTGTAGAAATTGTAGTGGATCTCTAAACTAAGGCCCTTTCCACACGGCATTTTCCATGTGAAAGGGCACCTGGAGTGTTGCACGATTGTGAGGAGTCTGCACGACAGACTCACAATCGCACGACACTCCAGGGGCCGGCAGGCACTCATTGCGCACCATTTCATTTTTGGCTAGAAGCCGAAAATGGTGTGTGATCACGCATTGCTCCTGGGCCCCACACACACTCACCTGGGGTGCGGAGCCTCTGGAGCTGCGCCAGTTGCACTTCCTGCCCCAGCACAGCCTGGGAAGGCCCCAGGCTGTGCTTCAGAAGGAAGAGGTGGGGCTTTTGTGTGAGCAGGCAGCTCGTGCGGAGCTGAAGGACCCCGGACGCAAGAGCCTCTCGCCAGAGGCTGCTCGCACAATCCCTGCACCCCAGTGCCGGAAGAAGGTAAGGTGCGGAAAGGACCTAAGATAGACAGAGGGGATAATAAAGCATATACGAGCTACTGAGCCTCATAGCTTTGCAGGTCTCTCAGATCTCTCTCAGCAATAATGAGCAATTTCTATCTATGACTGGGGAGAATCTCAGGCCCTGGCCAAATGCACACCTCTGGGTTTGCCCTCTGGGCTTCCCCAGCTGGCCATGCCTCTTCATCCCAAAACCATCATTTGCTGGCTTCCCAGCTTTTGGAAATTTTTTTCTCATTCTGAAATCTGTTTCCCATGCCTCAGTTTCTGATAGGGTTCCCAGTTGAGGATTGTCTTATGCCTTGGGGTTTCTGGGCCAAAAACTGTGATGTAGGAACAGTCCCTTCTGATGTCATTAAGTGTTTTGCATTAAGTACCAACCATACTTGCTCACAGCTTGTCATTGCTCACAGCTTGTCATCACACAGAGAGAATATATTTTCCTGTTTTGAAATTAAGACTTAAATAAAGCTCCTGTTCCCAGATTAAGGTGAAATGAGAGGCTTATTCTTCTCACTCACTGTGATGGAAGCAGTTTGTGGTACAGACTATGAACTACTAATTGCAAAAGTTAGAGTAAATCTAAAGAAGAACACTAAAGAAACCATCATGCCGAAATACAACCTAAAAAACATCCCTACAGAATTTAAGGATCATGTGAAAAATAGATTTGCATTATTAAGTCTAATTGTTAGGGAATTAGAAGAACTCTGAACTGAAGCCAAAGATATTGTCAGGGAGAAATTAAAAGAAAAAAAATCACTACCTGTAGCCAAAAAGAAAAGAAGCCTCAATGGATGACATATGAAATTCTTCAAGTAGTTAAGGTCAGTCAAGAAGCAAAAGTAAAAAATGACAGAAATGGAGTCAGAACCCACTATAACTGTGCAATGACTTCTGTGCAGGGATGAGGAGAACTACTATAATAATCAATGCAGAGAAACAGAAGATGGCAACAAAAAAGGAAAAACAAGAGACCTCTTCTACAAGATCTAAAAAATCAAAAGAATATTTAAATCAAGAATGGAGAAGCTCTGCAACCAGCCACGTAATACCTTACAAGACCAAGTAGAAATAAAAAGACAATGGAAACAATACATGGAGGTACTATATAAAAGCAACATAAGATTGACAGATTCCTTCAAGGAAGAACCATATGAAAGTGAGCTGCCAATTTTAAAAAGTCAAGTGAAAGCCGCATTCAGAGTACTTGAGAGAAATAAGTCACGTGGAATACTATGCTAGTTCTGGGCACCACAGTTCAAGAAGGATATTGACAAGCTGGAACATGTGGAGAGGAGGGTGACCAAAATGATAGAAGGCCTGGAAACTATGCTCTATGAGGAACAGTTTAAGGAGTTGGGTATATTTAGCCTAAAGAAGAGAAAGTTGAGAGGTGACATGATAGCCACATTTAAATATCTGAAGGGATGTCATATGGAGGATGGACCATGCTTGTTTTCTGCTGCTTCAGAGACTAAGACATGGAGCAATGGCTTCAAACTTCAGGACAAGAGATTCCATCTAAACATTAGGAAGAATTTCCTGATGGTGAGAGCTGTTCAAGAATTGAATATGCTGCTTTGATGTCTGGTGGAGCCTCTTTCCTTGGAGAATTTTAAACAGACATTGGATTGCCATCTGTCGGGAGTACTTTGATTGTATATTCCTGAATGCAGGGGAGTTGGACTTGATAGTCCTTGTGGTCTCTTCCAACTCTATAATTCTATGCAGGTGAACTAGAGATGTGCACATAGCCTTTTCTTCTTGCTTGAAGCAAAGCCCACCTAAACTGGAGAATCGGTACCCTCCTCTCCTTCCTGGAAATGTCCCATGAAAACTGGAGGCTTAGGACCAGGCCTTGAAATCTGACAGTCCGAGTCACTGTCTGTAAGAGCTTTAGTCTAACTTATAACAGTATTTTGGATTTCAACTTGTTGCCACTGGCCTCACCCAGCACTTGAAAATGGCCCCTGAGAACAACTCGGCCATATTGTTACAATGAGCAGGGTTTGCTCAGCTTCAGCGGTGCGTCAGCTGTGCCCTTCCTTGGGGAACACAGATTTGGCCACAGTGGTGTATGCCTTATTTACTTCTCTATTAGACTACTACAGTGCACTGTATATGGGGCTGCCATTGAAAAGTCTTCAGAAGCTGTAACTAGTGGAAAATGCAGAAGTCAGATTCGTATCACGTGTGCATTTTAGAGACCGTATAACACCAGTCCTGCAAGATCTACTTTGGCTTTCAATTCGCTTCCAATCTCAGTTCAGTGTGCTAGTGTTGAACTACTAAATCTTAAATGATTTGGGGCCAAGATACCTGAAAGACCACCTCCTTCCATTTGAGCCTTTCAGAAATTTGAGATCATCAAGGAAGGCCCTGTTGTGTGTCCCAGCACCTTGTGAAGTTAAATTAGTGGATATATTTAACAGGGATTTATCTGTAGTGGCTCCTCAATTATAGAACTCCTACTCAAGGAAGTTAAGCTGGCCCCATCTGTTTTTAAGCTTCCAGGGGGCAGCCAAAACAATGCTGTTCCATAAGGCAGTCAGTGTTTGAAATAGCTGTTTTAATGGTTTCAAAGCTGGATTCTATTATTGTTTTTAGATTGCTTTTAGGAGTTTTTAAGGAGCATTTTAATGTGTTTTTAAAATGTTTTTATCTTTCTTTGTTTTAATTGGTTTTTATTTGTTCATCACCTTGGTAGCCCTTGTGGTCTGGGAGGCAACACAGAAATACTATAAAAAACAAACGTATATATATAAATGTATTTATATATATATATACACATACATACATACATACACATACATACATATATGTGTGTATATACATATGTATGTAGTAAACTCTGAAACTCAGTTTGGCCTTTGGCTGAAGAATGTTTCCCAGCCTTGGATTAATTCTTCCTTTACATATGCTACAAACCCCATGAAAAGCAGAATTGGGGTGAGGAGACTTGCCCCTTGTGGTAAACTCTTCAGAATCTCATGTACAGTTGCTAACCACCACATAATTAAAAGTAACAGCTAATCTGGATCTGTGTTTCCAGCATTCCAGAAACTACAGCATTGTAGCTTTCCCTTTCGTCTATAATCATTCCCAAACAACTTCTCCATTACATATACATGTAATAATAACAGGTCATTGTTTTATCATGTGTCTATCTGTTTCTGGAGCTCATATTTAGTTGTATGAACCAGACTTGGAAAGGTTTGGGAAGAAAAGGAAAGTTTCTGCAACTTCCTTTATTGTCATCCATTGAATCTTAAGGCATTCTTGTCTGGTTTTGATTCAAACTCTTCCAGGGTTGATTTTATATATAACTGTCTTCCACATTGTTGGAGGTACAGAGAAGAATAACAATTGAAGACAATCCTTTTTCTTTCTTCTTTTCTTTTTGTTTTTAAAGCTACATTTGGCTGCTTCTGGTATCATGCAATACTAGATCATTCTGCTGAATGAGAACACACACAATGCCCTGCTCTGAACCCCATGTAAGTAAGTAAACAAAGCACAAAATAAAGTGATCTGTACGCATGCTGTCTTTATTATGTGCAATCAAAAGCACAATGCCAGCAGTTCCAGGTTTTATGCAGCTGTTCAGTGTGTGGCTTAGCAAGTAGCCTGTAGTGTGTCAGAGGCTTAAGACAAGAAGAAAATATGCCAGATTCTGCTGACAGTAACACACACACACACACACAAAATATAACAACAATATATATTGGGTCAGACTAGCAGTCAATCTAGCCTTGTTAGGTACCTTCAAAATCACCCAGGCTGTATCCTTTGGATGAAATGTATAGCAGCTTAGGTAGTATGAATATAGCTGCTCTTTTTTCCTTCATGATTGTTTATAGTTTCCCTCAAAGAAAGGTTTCGATTGGGAAGAGGCCTCCTCACTCTTTTCTCAAAACCTTGATGGAATGGCCTATACCAGTGGTTCTCAACCTGTGGGTCCCCAGATGTTTGTGGACTTCAGCTCCCAGAAGCCCCAGCCACTATGGTCAATGCTCAGGGCTTCTGGGAGCTGAAGTCCAAAAACATCTGGGGACTCACAGGTTGAGAACCAGCTGGCCTATACAAATGTCACTGAAATTGCATTTTGCCTGAAGGTTCAGGCTCTGGAGGGATATCATGATCAGTATTTGAGATGTGAAACTGTCTGTGTTTTCAAGAAACTTTCTAACTGTGGTTTCATGAACTCTGGAGATGAGAAGATGTGCTGGAATTCATCTGAACAATTATCTCTGCAGTAGGATCTTTCCTTCATGTTAACACATGAAACCTGGATTTGAGTGGACTGAGAGAAAACAAGCCCAAAAGATGTACACCACATCAGGAATGTCTTCGAGAAGGCAAGGTCTAGTAAAGTCTTATGTAACGTAAACAAATGATACATTCCACTGAGGTGGACAAAGTGAAGCCTGAAGGCCATTTTTTGGCCCCAAGTCTGTCTTGCAGCATCATGGTGCTCTAATTCCTAGCACAAAATAAACTTTTCCTTTAAAAAGAAATCTGGATAGGAAGGTGAATTGCTGCTCCTGAGTCTAGGTATGATGATTGACCTTTTAAATAGGCCACAGGTCCTCCATGTACCATTTCATAAACCAAATGCCTGTTTTTCGAAACTAAGGTTTCCAGCCAGGTCGTTACCTCTTCTTCTCCTACTTCTCATGTTTGTCTTCTTCTCTTGCCTACCCCCTTTCTTCTTCTCCTTCTTTCAGATTTTCACATTCTGGGACAGAAAACTGGTCCTGGGTTTTATCAGAGTCATCCACCCCTGGAAGAGGGGGAAATATCTGGGTGTTTAGCAAATATGGAAGGAGACATTGCTTGGTGCAGCTATCACTTGCTTTGTATGTGGAAGATTTCAAATTCATTCCCAGCCATCTCCAAGTAGTGATGGAGAAACTTCTGACTGAAACTCCCAGAATGTCCCTATCAGCGAGGGTTGACAATAGTCAATGTTCAACTATTAGTATGGAATCAAGTAAGCAGTTGAATAAACATCCAGGTTGAGACAATTCTTCTAAAATTCTGAAGACTGAAGAGATCACATCTAATTTAAAGGAACCCTGTAGCCCCTACGAGGCTGAGAAAAAGAAATTTTTAGCATAAGCTTTTGTGAGCTACATCACCGTTAGATGTAGTAAACAGTTAACATTCAAAGGTCTGGGTAAACAGAAAGTTCTTCACCTTCTTACAAAAAGAGAACAGAGAGGGAGTCAACCTGGCTTCCCATGGCAGGGAATTTCAGGATTTCATACAATGGTGTTAGTTAGAGTTTTGGCCAGCTGGGAGTGGTGAAGTGATAGAGAGAATGGCTTGTGAATTCAGTGAAAGGTTAGCAAAAGATACAAATGAAACTAAGCAAACAAGGAAGAGCTAACCTGCTAATATTAAGTGTTTAGAGAGGAGCCTTGTATTAAAACCGCTTTGTTTTTGTCTTGAAACCCTGTCTGAGTCTATTCTGCCAGCAGACTGGCTGGGCCCAGTGGCATATCCAATAGGGCAAGTCAAGGGCAAGTCACACTTTGGCCATTTCTGCCCTACACTTTTATACTCCTACTGTTCCACCTTCCTATGGAATCCTGGGGTTTGCAGTTTAGGGAGAGGCATTTAGAATTCTCATCCAGAGAGTTCTTTGGCCTCAGTAAACTACAAACCCCAGAATCCCACAGGACGTTGAAAGTGGAAGAATAGCACTGTAACAGTGTAGTGTGGAAATGGCCTTTCTCAGCTTTAGAAGAAGGCAATGGCAAACCTCCTCTGAATCAGTCTTGCCAAGAAAACTCTTTGACAAAGTCACCATTAAGTTAGGGCCAACTTGAAGGCACAGGACAGTGACAACAACAACAACAACAACAGAGAATATTCACTACATGTGGGAAGTCTGATTCAACTCCTAATATTTTCAGTGGAAAAGAATCCCTGTGGAATAAGCTGCCTTTGCCTAAAGAACCAGGATGTCCAATGTAAGATAGCATTGGTCTATGTGGGCCACTTGATTCTATATAAGGCAGTTCCTTACATCGATGTGGAATGTCGTGTATAAAATGTCCTTGGGACTTTTGGCCCCAAAAGTGATATATTCTGTCATTTCCCAATGTTCCTCATGCCATGATGGTTTGGATTTTACACAAGCTTGGAAATATTACTTTTTGAGGGTTATAGTTCCCATAGTCACCCAAAATCTATTGTTAAACTGTCTGGGGAACTCTGAAACTTATAATCCAAACAGAGTGTAAGGCCCCGCTTTGGGGCTCCCCAATACCAGTATGGTTTGGATGGGCACCATACCTAACTGGCATCATATGTAATTGGCAACACATTTTATTGGCTCTGATATCAAATTCAAGCCTGAAAGGTGACAGAGAGGTCAAACTGAGCGAGGGAAAGAATTTGACTGTAAATGTGAGAAGCATAGGTCAATTCCAAAATTCCTCCAGGTAAGACTGAGTCATTTGTCAGGCAAATACACACCATTCCTGTGGATAATAGGCTTAAATAGAAGCTGGACTTTTCCAGGGAATCCAACTGTGAGGAGCCCACCAGGACACTCACTGACAGTTATTCATCCCTTGTACACCTGGATTCTTTCCTCTGTCTTCACAACACCCACAATAGACAGCTATTACAACATTCATCATGTCTTTGTCAATCAAAGCACTAAGCCCATCAACAGGCAAAAGACCCATTGTCCTCAACAGGTTCCCTTTGTCTTGCATCTGGAACCTTCACAGCCACAAGCCATTTTCAGGGTACAAATACCCCTGCTTTGAGGAGGCCCAGTGCAGTCTCTTGAAGATCTACCCGTCACTCTGTCCGTCTGGCTCCTGAATGAGAACTGCCCTTAGGTCCTACCTAAGCCAAAATACATTTCTGCTCTCCACTACTCTTCTGGACTGGTAATCATACCCCCCTCCCCCCAAAATCCCTCAGCCTCTCTATAATTTTTCCTCCCTTTCTCTTTCAGCTAGCTCTTGTGTGAATGTGTGATTGTGTGTATCTTGCATGCATGCATGTGTGAATTCCCCTCAATAAAATCATTTTATTAGACAACTTTGCTTAGTTTTTGGCTTGGCCTGACCCCGTAAAAATTGGGTTTAAATATTTCGTTAGGTTACCCTGCCTCTTGTAGTGCTACAGCTTGTGCTCTGGCTAATTCCCATTCCCCAGTATTTGGAGCACATTGAGGTGTCCCCCACTGGACCCCAGAAATCAGGGTAACAAAAGTAATATTTCCAAACCTTACTTGCACCTTTTCATCTATGATACAGAACAGTGGGAATTCTCTAATTTTAGCTTCTACAAAAAGAATGAGAGCTTTTGACACAGTTACAACATGGTTCCTATTTGTACCGCTGGAATACAGACAAGAGAAGTTTCTGTTGGATTATTTCCCCCTATTCAAACATCACACACCTTTTAGAATCTGATCTTGAAGCAAAACCTGTCTATATAGTTTCCCTGCTTTTCCCTTTCGCTCCTTCCCAACATGCACAAACAAATGTGGAGCTCTTACTGTATTTTTCAGCTTTGAAAAAGAAAATCACATCCCGTGCTTGGTGTTAACTTATGCCACATTGAGACTGGTGAAGGAGGTGGTGACGGAAGAGAATTGTTGTCTGTTCCAGCCAGAGAAGAAGCAAGCCAGTCATGACTTGTTTACATGTGTTTGTTCACTCATTCTAATATTTGCAATTGAAAATGGCCTGAATCCAAAGAAATCTAGTTTCCTTGGAATTAATAGGGCATAAATTGTTCACAGCATACTAGCCCTACCAAATTAGTAGGATTTAAGCATAACTTTCTCTGGATGTGGGACTTTGTGAATTAGGTAAAATACCATCCTGGAGCCTAAAATCATTTCATGAGCGATTCTAAAGGAACTCATGTCACTTATGCATCTGAAATCCTCATCTATACAGTGACTTATAATTGCCTATCTGTATTATAAAATGTCTGCCTGTTTGTCATGCTATATAAATCCCAAATGCTTGATCACAGAAACACCAGACTGGATGTGTTCTCTAGTGAAACCAACATTGTTCTAGAATGCATGTTTATGAATGGATTTTGTCCACTTAGGCTGAAATCTTAAACATTTTCACACAACCTCAAGAAAAATTGGCAAACATTGAGTTCCTTCAGAAAATTCATGGTTTGGGTCCATTGGTATGAAACAAATTTTAAGGATTGTAGTTGCTACCTCTGTTTCATTCAAGTTATAAGTAAAAACATAAACACCTACTCAGGCAGCACAGGGTCAAAGAAATTCTGCATGTTCAGCACCCAGTAGAAAAGATTTTTCAAAGAAAGCATTCTGGGCCATTCAGTGGCATCACAGTGCTTGCCAGCAAACCAGCACACTATTGCTTGATATTCTTTGCAGCCAAAGTCGATAATGCTTGGGGAGAAAAGAAACCAGTGTCATTTTTATTGTTACTAGATCTATTCCTCTAGCAATGTCGGGTCCTTTATGAAGGCAGCCAACACATTTCTGTCCCATTCAGTGACAGTAGTATCACACTAGGAATAGGAAAGACATGGCTGAAATCTCCATGGAATCAGAAAACTTTCTGAGTGTTCATGGTGGAATAGGACATCTAGATTGTAAGTAAACTTACTAGTCAGCCTTTAATTTGCTTTTCTCTTACATTATACTGTATCTTTTCGGCATGTTACATTATTTTGCATGGATGTGTAGTGTACCAAACTATGCAATCTAACAGAGGACCTCTGGTGCACAATTATCGTCCTCCTCATACTATGCAGGATTTGCAGTATGAGCAGTGTGTGTGTGCACGCATGTGCGCAGATAGAAAAGGATCATCTGATAACAAAATTTAGTAAAAAGCAATATCTCCAGAATGTGAGTCACAACCAGACAAATACAAAAAGGTATGTGCTATGAGAATGACCCCAAATCCTCTAAAATTGGTGGGAATCACATTGCTTTTACAACAAAACACTTTGTATGAAACACTGTAGTATCTCAGTATGCATACAGGAGCCCATTATGTAAAAATACAGATATTATAGTCCAGTTGCATAAATAGTACATTTTCAGAACTGCATTAGCAGAAACCTTAGAGCCTCAGGAAAAGCTATAAAAAGTAATATATATATATTACATAATGTTTTTGAGAGAACCTGCAGGAAATTAGTTGGAATGGGAAGGACATCCCAATACACTATAAAAGTTTGCTAGGGGGAAAAATTCGCTGAGATTAGTAAGGGGGTGGAGTTTTGTGCATCTCTTCTATCATTCCAAATCCTAATGCTGTCTTGGAAAGAATGACCTAAAGAGCAAGAACTGGGCTGTCTTAGGTATATAGCAAAGTAAATTGTATTGCAGAGTGCTTGCTTCTAGAGGTCAGTTGTGGGATTTATTTATTTTTTTAAAACAAATAGCACCTAAATTGTTGAATTTGCTCCCACAAGATTCTACTAGTACAAGGCTTTCAAGAGGAATTGGACAAATGCATGGTACTTTTGCTTTTCACTTAAGTCGTTTTGTTGTTGTTGTTGTTGTTGATATGCTTAAAAATAGGGCTGAGCAACAAGTTTGATAGGGAACCTACAAACTGACAAGATGTTCATTTAGTAGAGCAGAAAAATCTGTTGTCTATTAAAACCTTTCTGAGCAGAAGCACCCAGTAAAGGAGTGATGTGGCTACAAGCAAAATGAGGACATTTGCCCTCAATAAAAATTCTGCCCCCCAATGAAATTCTCCAATGAAAGTCCCCAAGTTGCTACCACTGCAGTAATTCCTGTTTTGTGAACACAACGAATGAAAGATTACTTGGTGAAAATCATCTCACTCTTTGAAGTGCTAGAAATTTGGGGAAGGAAAATTTCATTTGTGGGGGAGAGTTCTTATTTGGTGGAAGCTCTAATTTTGCTGGCAGCCTCCCATAGCTACACCTTTGACTTAGCAGTTCCATTCATCCCTAACTTACCACTGCTTGGTAGGCACCCTGTTAGTGGCATACATAGGTGTAAGTTAACTTTCTGCAGAGATTGGTCTTCCCTTCCTCCCTCTGCAACAACCAAAGGCCCCGTTCACACCTATTGTAGACCTACTTGTAGAGTCATTGAAGTCTCCTCATGCACATACATATCCACACAATGAGCCATTCTTTGCCTGGTGGAGGAAGGGAGATCATGGAAGGATCCAGCTAAGTCCCTGTAGTAAGACACAAACATGTTTAGACTACAGAGGACCTCAAGAGGCTGATGTAATCACTTCAAGTCTGGCTACAGCAACATATCCAGACACTTCTGTTCCCCCTGCCTTTCATCCAGGAATGAAAGGACCATGTGGGGGAGCTTCAGCAGCTCCATGGTAGGTTTGGATGGTGGTGAATGATATAGCATAGCTACAGTGAGCCATACAGAACTGGAACCTTTCTCTGTATGCTCACTCAAATTTGGTCACTGTGACTTGGGCAGCAGGGAGAATTAGCAGAAAATGTCTGCTTACGGTACAGAAAGAAAGAAAAATCAGCTTCATTCTTCTGTCCCCTTAAATAGTTTCTTTAAAGAATAATTGGTGTAAATATTTTAACTGCATGTGATTGGTGGATTGTTTTTCTTTCATGGGATCCTATTACCAGGATAAACTTTCTTTCTCTCTCCCCGCTCCCTTGTGACACTTGATATCAGCAGATGCTCATTAACCTAGCAACCTCATAGCTGTATTCCAGACTTAAATGTAACCCATTCAGGTTTATTCATGCAGTAATCCATCCATCTACAGAAAAATACTAGGTGTTTGTGGGGAGGCAGTATGAGGAGCAAATTTATGCCATCACTCTTCAATGAGAATAATTAAATTCTTCGGACAAGTTAGCATCTTAATAATCTTGACCTACTGCGATATGTGCATTGAAATGTCCTGTAAAGGTATTTGGGTTTGAAAGAGCATCTCGCATAATTAAAGTAACTTTCATAACACAGCTTTTGTCCTTTGTCAAATGGAGCAGGACATCCTCCCTGCTCAAGAAGGAAAAACTGTGAATGATTCGGGCAAGCAGTGCTACTTGGGTAGGCTGTAACCCCACATTTTTTTTTCACATTGTCTGCAGTTATTGGTAGTTCACTTTTAAGTAATTGCTAAAGATTTGATGGCTGTTTCATGGCTGCAGGATGTCATCTGGTACCAAGCCAGAAACAAATCTTCTGTACTGGTACAATATAATAAGTTAGAATAATTTTGGGAAGTTATTCTGTGCATAAATACAATAGTTTTTATATGGGTTTGGCAAGGGGATACTGTTTTGAGGCAACAACGTGTGTTTTTGTACAAGATTGCTGTTTCCTCCACAAAAACCCAACCATTCTACACACAAAAAAAGGTAGACATATGAATCTGCTTTGCAAGACTGCTGTTTTTGTTTTATATATACATATATATACATATATATATATTTTCCCATCATATAAATGTATATGTGTGTATGTATGTATACACACACACACACATATACATACATACACACACGCACGTGTGAGTAAAACTAAAATGTATACTTTCATTCACTGAAGCCTAGTGATATCATCACTGAAGTTCTAAAAGTCTGCATTTGAATCCTTGTGTATTCAGCCATGTTATTGCTGAGTTATTGCCAACTCTCTCTCTCTCTTTTTTTTTTTTTTTTTTGAGACGTTACTCACATTTAACACCTGTATGATAGGTACAACAAGGTTCACTCTAATCTGGGAATAACTGCATATACTAAATTTGACTGACGGAAGTGAGTAGGAACTTCAGTTCAGTTCAGTTTTGATTGTACTTTACTAATAGTTGCAACTCTTTTCACATTAGGATTTGAAGGAACTTGAGATTTCATATAGCCAAATGTGCAAGAAAGTGAAGTCAAGAGATTTGTGCATCACTGCTTCACAGACATGAGCTTGCTGCTGTGGATGTAGAAATGTGTATTTTTTAATATTTATTTATTTATTTATACCGTTGGACAGTCACCTTTCAACCAAAGAGGCTTCCATAGTCAGTGCAGTTCAATCCTACGTAGAGTGGCTGAGGTGGTATGAGCCTGGAGCATCTAATTCTGTTAATTTTATGGTATTGTCTATTCACCATTAACTCATAGGATGGAGCATCTGTTGAAGAGCACAGGAGAAAGGAAAGATCTTTTCTGATCTTGTTTAGAATGGTTGGCCTTCCTTATATAATACTTTCACTTTGTTCCTTGTTGTTGTGTGCCTTACAAGATTTATGCTAGCCCTAAGTCAACCCTATCGTGTTTTTTTTCTTGGCAAGATTTGTTCAGAGGGGTTTTGGCTTTGCCTTCCTCTATGGCTGAGAGAGTGTGACTTTCCCAAGGTCACCCAATGGGCTTCTATGGCTGAGCAGGGACTCAAACCCTGGTCTCCAGAGTCATAGTCCAGTGCTCAAAACACTATACCACTGGCTCTCTAACACTTTCATTACAGTGATAATATATGAGCAAGCCCTAATTTTGCCCACATTTATGTCCTAGAAGTGGTATTCAGCTAAATTACTTTTGCCTGGACTATTAATTGTGTTCTTTGTATATTTGCCTGAAATTTCTCTGACAGTGTTTAAAATACTTGCACAGTTCTTGTTTTATGACTAAATAATTATTATTTACAGTTTTCAGCCCTATGAGAAGACAGCTAGTGGAACATTATCTCAAGGCACAATTAGGTTTACAAAATTTAATCACAGCAACTTATCCCAACAAGCATTGTGTCATAGAACAGGATTGGGAAATTCAAAATCAAACTGTGTGTTGTTGTACCTTAATTCATTTAAGGTTATGTTTCAGTGATGTTCTGATAAGGTCTATGGCACCAAAGTAATTTGTATTATTTCTACCAGTGTTTGTTTCTTTTAATTCTTGTTCCTGGTTATTTTTGTTCCAGTTCCATTTGCAACAGCAATGACGACCACTGTTCTGTGCTTGCTCACTTTTGTTGTCTGGAAGGATAATATTTGGCCCAGTACAATCAGCTTTAGGTTCTCTGAAGTTAGCAACTGATGTACTTCAAGTGATCTTTCCAAAAAAATAAAAAAGCCAGCAAGAAAAGAAAAGGAAAAGAAAGAAAAAAGGATCCAAAGTCTGTTTTATTAGGAAAGATAAACAAGCATATTTGTAATATGAAATCTCCTCGAAAACATGACATCATACTCAAAAATGAATGTGTAGTAGTTTAACAGCCTGATTATAGCTGATAATCACAGTTCCTTGTGTGTTCAATAGTTTACCTTCTGCAGACCACAGCTTGGAAGAGTTACAATTCCCGTACTACTTTTTGGACCACCGTTCCCATGCTAAAAATGACATAGTAGCTCAAGAAAAGAGAATAGGTTTTGCAAGTTCATGGATTCAGTCTTTGATATTTCCATCTAGGCCATGGAAAGATTCCTGTCACAAATTTTGGAGAGCTTTCAACAGTCAGCCCTCAATGGGGGTAACAATACTTTTTCAGCTCTGATGGCCACATGTCACTATGGGGGCCACTGATCCATACAGGAATGTGCTGACAAGTGTGCAGTCCCCCACTACACACACACACACTTCCTACCTTCATCACACACATGTACATAGAGATGACAAGTTTCAAAATCGTGATTTTGAATACAGAACAGTTACCTAATCATAACTCTTACTTATTCACAATCATTACTTAGTCACAATTTTGATACTATTGCCACAGTTATAATTCCCCCACCCTCACACACACCAAACCTACTTCATGGGACATCAGCTGCATGGGGAAAAGGAAGGCCATTGTGCTGACAATCAGAGAACTGCTGAATGATATTTCCATCTGTTTGGGGGGGGCAGGAGAAATTACTCACTTAAGTATTTAGTTAAGTATAAATTGATACAGGATTCAGGGAAAGAGAAAAAGCCGGTTTTAGTGAAAAGTCTTTGGCTGCCAGTAGAAAAGGAGCAGAGAAAGGAACAGCCTAGGTTCCCATGGAAAGGAGTTCTATAACCTGAGAACAACCACTGAGAAGGCCCTCTCATGTGCTCACCAAATATGTCAGTGAATGTGGTGCAGTCAAGTCATTCAGAGCATGATTGAATGATGTTTCATCAGGTGTTGGGGGTCTGGCCAGGACAAATCACTTAGTTAAGTGCTTAGTCAAATATAAGCAGACACAGGATTCCAGCTGACTCTCTTAATGACAGAGGAGTGTTGTACATTTTCATCCTGTAGAGGTGATTTTTTGCAATGATTAAAACTCTTACAGCACTTTGCCACCAAATTCTGATGGCAAACCACACAGCCAAGAGATCATGCCAATGACATTTGGCACTGTCTTATTTTCTTTCCCGTGTGGGGGTGTATGTCTTGGATGGGACTGGTGACAACAAAGAAGGAATGAGAACCACTGTGATGCAGTAGCTTGAGAGCTGCACTAGGAGACTGGGAGAGCAGGGTTCAAATTCCCACTCAGCCACAGAACCATGGAGTTGGAAGAGGCCACAAGGACTACTGAGTCTAACTGCCTGCCATGCATCAAAGCATTCCTGACAGATGGCCATCCAGCCTTTGTTTAAAAATCTCCAAAGAAGGAGACTCTTTGCTTTGCTTAATCATTCATGATTAAGCAAAGAGATGGTATGGAGGAAAATGAAATATTGAAGGGTACCACAAGTGAAATATAGAAAATGTTGTCAATATATGAAGATGAAGAGGAATATCTTAGAAAAATATGGGAGGAAGAACTAGCACAAAAAACAGATATTCAAGACTGGGGAAAATTTTGTAATTAGTGCCATTTAAAAATTTTATCTGCAAAGATAAAAGACAATTATTATAAATTGGTCTGGAGATGGTACCGAACACCAGTGAGGCTAAACTATATAGATAAGAATCATTCAAGGTTATGTTGGAGGGGTTGCCAAGAGATTGGTACATATATTCGTATGTGATGGAATTGTGAAGGTGTACAGAAATTTTGGCAAATGATGTTTAAAGAGATAAAAGAGATAACAAGAACTGATTTACAAATATGTCTGGGTATAGCATTATTGTTTATATTTGATAAGGTTAATTGTACCCAGGCAATGAAGGATTTAATTACAAATTTATTAACTGCAGCAAGGTTAATTATATGAAGAAAATGGAAAGTTCAAGAAGATTTTCAAATAAAGGATTAGTGTGGAAAACTGCAATTAATGATAAATTAACATGTTGAAGGTTAGAAAAGAAATAATGAAAGGGAATGATTTTGAAGCAATATGAAAGATATTTGTGGGAAAGGTTTTAATAAAAGAGGGAAGTATCATACCTCCACAAGAAGAATTACAATTCTGGCAGGTGGAGCAAGCTGAAATATAATTGGCTCTCTGGATGGGTTCATATTTATGGTTCACATATAAGGTTAGGGTTAGCATTAATATGTTTAGTAATAAGATCATATTCAGTAATAGCAATAGGTTAAATATAGTTGAAAAGGATAGAGTTAAGAACAAAATTATTATAATGAGTATAATGAGAATTAGATTTAGATACATGTAACAAAAATATATAAGCAATATGATGTACAATATGTTGAAGAAGTATATGATGATAAAGGATTTGGAGAGAAATAGTAATGTAAGCTTTTTTGGTGTATTTTTTCTCTTTCTCACTTTTATGTTAATCACGTTGTGTTTTTGTTTTGTTCTTTTTCCTTTATATCCAATTAAAAAAAAAGGGAGATTCCACCACACTCTGAGGCAGTGCATTCCACTGTCAAACCTTTCTTACCATCAGGAAGTTCTTCCTAATGTTTAGATGGAATCTCTTTTCCTGAAGTTCAAAGCCATTCCTCTGCGTCCTAGTCTCTGGAGCAGCAAAAAAATTAAATAAAAAGCTTGCTCCATTCTTCAAGTATTTAAACATAGCTTTCATGTTGCCTTTTAACCTTCTCTTCTCCATGGAAACCTCCTGGTGACCTTGGGAGAGTCACACTCTCTCAGCCTCAGAGGACAGCAATGATAAGCTTGTTCTGAATAAATCCTGAGAAGACAGCATTATGAGAGGGTGGCCATAAGCTAGAAATCAGCTTTTCAGAGACCATTTGGAAGATTCTTCCAAAATGCATCAAATGCACCCCCCTCCGCCTTTTCACCAACCTCCATTTTTCTTACGTTTCACTTTTTGGTGGACAAACTTATAGCTCTAAAGTTTCTTTCACTTGCAGGGAGCTGGTGAGGCAGAATTCCCTTTCTCCTTTCTTCTCTGTTTTTCTGTTCACATAAGCTCACTAAAGGATTCCGGAGGGAGCTTCTTTTTACCTTACCTGTCTCAGGCAGGCACACACAGATATAGTAGGATTGACTCAGACAGAAACCCATTCTTTTCCAGCTCAAGCTTTATATCATGCTTTTCTGCTGCAAGCCAACACCAAAAGCCTATGCTTTTCTAGCCCTCTTTAACCATCCTCTTGATGCCTGTGCTACCAAAACATCTTCCAGCTATACAAACAAGGAATGGGGAAGCTGTGGAGGCACAAAACAACTTTGCAGAAAGTAGTCTCTTTATCAGAGGTTTGGTTAACTGATGTATGTCTGAATAGGAGTCCTGCCAGGAATGATTTTCAATATATTGCTAAAATTTGTGGGACGGAGAGAAAATATTATTTTGGGGAGCAGAATTCTTATTGGGCAGCAATGTCCACATTTGACTCCCTCCTGTAGCTATATCTCTGCTTCTCCTTTTCCAAGCATTATTGTCTTTTCTAGTTAGTCATATCATCTCATGTTGCATCAAAAAAGATTGCTTTGGTCATTTTGGCTTCTTGTGAGAGTTCGGGTTTGATATGTTCCCTTTGTTTCCCAGACCCACTGTTTTTGTCTTTTTGCCAGCACATGGTACCTATTCAACTCTCCTCCAGCACCATATTTCACATGAGTTGATTTGTCTATCTGTCAGTTTTCTTCACTGTCCAGTTTTCATAACCATACTTAGAAACTAGAAATACTATGGTATGGACACTGTGGTCCTCTTCTTTTCCTACTGTCTTCAACTTTAGCAAATGTTACTGTCTTTTCTAATGAACCACATTGATACATCCAGAGCATGATAGTTTAGTTTAGTTTAGTTTAGTTTAGTTTAGTCATTTTGACTTCTAGTGAGAGTTCAGGTTTGATTTGTTCTCAGCGCCATTTAGCTATCTTTTTTGAAGATCCATGGTATCTGCATTTGATCTCTTTCTGTCAGCTTCTGTCCAGCTTCTGTCTAGCTTTCACAAGCATACATAGAAACAAGAAATACTGTGGCATGGATAATTCTGAAGTTGCTATCTAATGATATCTCTCTACACTTGAGGAGCTTATCTAGTTCCTTCGGAGCTGCCTCTCCAAATCATGGCCCCCTTTTGTTAAACAGAGTTAGCAAGCATGAATGGTGAAGGGCAAACTGATGTAACAAGTACCAATAATTTAATACTCAACATGTCCAATGATATTCTGCTACCAGAAATGCAGAGAAACCAGAAGAGGTGGGCAGCTAACTGAAAGCAACATTCTTCCATGGAGGACACAGTTCTTGTATCACTGAAGGGCCTGAAACAACTGCCTGTGTTCTAAGTTAAGGGTTAAGAGTACCCTGAGAGCAATAATAAAGTCAGTTTCAGAGTTGACCAACTCTAAGGGTTGAGCTGATGAATACAGATTTAAAATTAAAATCAAAGTTCCACAGAACAGTGGAGGGAGATGAAAGGGCAGGAAGGAGCAGCACAACATTACCAGGGGCAGAAATCTCTGCAGTGAGAGACCAACCTGCAGAAACACCAGTTTACAGTCTGGAAACGTCAGAGTAATCTTCAGAAACACCAGCACCAGCAGTACAGCATCCAAACTGCTGCATCACAGAAAACATCCTTGACCTACCTGCTTACGAAGCCTTTCCTGTCTCTTGTTAAGGAGATAGTAACATCAGAGGAAGAGGGAGACTCCTCACTTTCTCTCTGCCCGTATACTGCACCCCTGCCCTTTCTGCTTGGCCTCTCAGGCCCTAGCAGGGTGGACAGGTAATACTTTCACAAGGTCAGGCATAGACTAGTTGCCCAGGAATTTCCCCTCAGCTCTGTACCCTGAGATCTTGTGTACCCTTATCCCTGTACCCAGGGATTTTGTGCTACTAGGCAATTTATAAATATTTTAAACAGTTTCTTATTCCTTTTCCCTTCTTCCCCCTCTAGAGTTTTTCTTATACACAGCACGAGCTATTCGCTTTCATTTCAGAGGGATAGTCACTGTGCATTACCCCCAAAATAAGCTCAGCATCTGGAATAGCTCCTTTAAAATTCTAGCTAAAACCCAGAGTAGATTCATCAACCCACTTACAGGCGTTAGCCCTTTAACTGCAACTTTTTGCTGTAGTTGTGTATTGTTGTTGTTTTGTTTTGTTTTTTTAAATATGGGATTGATTGCTAGGCTTATAGACAGGCAGGCAGAAGCCACCAACTGCTTCTACTTATACTGAAAGCTTGGGGAGAAATATACTACAATTTGCAGTGGTAACTGGAAGAAAGGCAGGATAGAAATAAAATAAAATAGTATTACTGGCTTTAGCCAACATGTTCTCCAGATGGCATTTTGTTTAGCTGAAGGCAAAAACCCTGTTTAAACTGCTTTTTAATAAATAATTGCAGGGAGCCTTCTTACTGGGGTGGAGGGGGACACACCAGTTTTAACTTTTTCTTTTTTTAATGGTTTTATATTGTTTAATATATGATTTTAAAAATGGTGACATTTTAATTGTGTTTTAATTTTGTTACTATGTTTTCGGTTAATTTTGTTTGTGAGCTGCCTTGGGTTGCACACCAGGAAAAAGGAGGCTCATAAATGCAGTAAACAAACAAATTATTAGATGAACAGCCAAAGCCAAACTGAAAATCCAATCTCATTTTGCTAGAAAACGTTTTCAGAGCATAGGGACCTCTGCTGTGTCTCCTTCCAAATCTCTGAATTGCTCATAAAGCTTTGGGAAGCCCCAGATTTGCTCCAGCATGATTTCAGAGATTCTTGGCTCATTTGGAATGAATTCCGAATCCATCTGAAGCATCCAATTTAACTCAGGATTTGGGATTTCATCCAAATCAGAAACATACCCTTACATCCATCTTAATCCTAGGCATGTTTATTTCAATTAAGTCTCTCTGGAAGTCCAAGAAAATACACATAGGCTGTTATATCTAGTCACTCAAGTACTTATGCTAGAGCTTCCTGAAATTCAAATAGTCACTTCTTAAATGCCAATGTCATCTATTTGCTGCATCCTCCTTTGGGTCTCCTTTAGCTCCGCATATTTCTTTCTTCTTATACTTTTAACGGACTCCGAGGAAGGATGGGAGAGAAAGAAACTGAAGGAACTGGGGGCAGACAATTTCCAGTAGAAGGGAAGTCATTTCGCTTTTATTACTTAACGTAAGTCAAGCTTTTTGCAAACACATCGTAGTACGTGAATGAAGGGACCTGACTGATGAATGGTGCTGTTTTTATTATATAAATACAGGCTTCTTTTTTTAAAACCGAAAGCTTAGGCAGTTGCTAGCTTTTCAGTCCAAAAGGAATCCATACAGGTTAAGGCACCCAACGGTCATGTTAACAGCTATATTTTAAGCCCACCATCCTCGATGCTGGTTAGAGTCAACCTGTAAGACACAAATATAACATGATATGTGTTAATAACAAACATCCCAAGTTACAGGGAGTCTTTTCAAGCCATCTAACATTTGTTAACAGTGGGACAACAGAAAGATATCGGGTTTACTGTGAACTTAACTCCCTCAAAGAGAGCCTCTTTAAAAAAAAAAAGAAAACCACCACTTTTTGTTGTTAACGATACCTGAAATGTATCATAAAGAGAAAAAGTTCAAACACTTGCTTCGTGTACATGTTATACCCTGCAGGTATGGCATTTAACACTCCTCTTAAACTCTGTCTTTTGCTTTCCACTTGAAACATAATGAGGCAGCCAAAGCGTAGGCTGAGTTTTTCTATGGCTCTGATCGCAAGGGGGATTACAAGGAGACAATAAGGGAATACAGCAGTGTCTCTTCACAACTGCACTGCAGGCCGCTGCAACACTTTATACTCCATTGAGGAAGGCAGGTTATAGCGAGGAGGAGGGACCGATTTCCTCCCTCGCTCTCCTCCTTCCATGATATGCTTTAGCAGAGGAGTCAATTTGCAGACTTCAAATGGTTCCATGGGGTCATTGTACTCACACCATCCCATTTGTTGCACTTTTGTGTTCTGGAGAAAGCCTTCGAGTAATAGGGAGTTTATTTAGCTGCAGAAAGTTTGGCGAACTCCAGTTCATTCAGAGGCCTGCTAACGGCAGGGAAAGTTCAGCCCACAGTTCCAGAGGAGTCAGTGCTCAGTGACGTTAATAAGATCCAGAGCCCCAAGAGTTGGACAGCTGTGATCTTCTTTATCCTCTGCCCTGCAGGGTGAGTATATTTAAAGCTTTTCATCCCCTTTATGGTATCACTTGCCCATACCACTCCAACATGAATGAGATGGGAAGGCGAAAATAACAGGAAAGCTGAGAACTGCTATTCCTCCTTTGCTCAGTGAGATTGTGTAAACTCCTGGGTCAACCAAGAGGGTTGGATACAGGCATATCCAAACAATATTCTCTCTATTTATAGGTGCCTTGATTGTAACTACTAAACTAGAAACATTCTTATGAGGAAACATGGGGAAACATAAACAGACATTCTGAGAAAAATGATGTGGTAGTTATCTTTAGATGGCAACAAGGCATCCCAAAACCTATGGCAGTAAAAACTCAATGTGCAGCAATCCCTTTCAAGTATCCTGCCCCCTCCCCTCAACATGCAAGGCACTTGCAAGTTTTCTAATGAGCAGGCTATTTAAAAAGTTCTTTTCTTTCCGATGAAGGAATTCAAATAGACACAGCACATTAATTATGTAATGCTATCTGTTCCCCTGTCCCACCCAACTAATGAGAAAGTAATACAGCATTTGTTCTCCCCCCCCCAGCGAAAAATGTTCACCAGCAATTTAATTAAAGGAACTGTTTCACAAGTTCTTTTCATTTTAAACACATGCAGCTGAATGAATCCACTGTTTTACACATTAAGCTGAAAATTAAGCTTTGCTACATACATGCCAAGCCAGAATGTTATACTACAGCAGTATGGGAAACAGTACGATATTGTCCAAAGTTGGGCTGCTGTCAGCCCTCTGAGGTAAACATAAACTTCCCAAAAATCAAGGACAAACTAGTGTATGCTGATGATTGCCTAAATTAATTTCTCAGCATTCACTTCTGTATCCTTCAGAACTGGGGAAATAGATCTATTTGAGGGCATAACACAAAATAGCTCCAGGGTTCACCAAATTTTGGATGCTCTCTCTCATGTATAAAGCATATTCCATACTGAAACAGAGATGCCAACTGGTGAGCTGTTAAGAGTAAAACAATTCCCTGATCCTATAATTTCTCCAAATTTTAGTCAGTCTTCTCCAGATTGTGTCCTGATTTGAGCACTTCACATCAATCAAGAAGATAAAATCACTGCATACAACAGATGTTTACTCTTAAACAGCTTAGACATTCAGACCACATCACAAATGTCAAGAATGGTCCTTTTGAACTTTATTTATTGTTGTAAAAAAATCACCTTTCATCTCTTTTAACATTACATCCTTTTGTTAATTTCTTAAATGATTGCACCTGCTTCAGAAGGCTTTTCATTGTAGTTTTTACATTTCATGTCCCATTCCACTGTGACATCTAAAACAAATATGACCAATTCATTGATACAGTTAAGGTAAATGAAGAAAGCTCAATAACACTAGAAACATTTGTTTTCTGATATAATTATAACTTTCAGTATTTCAGTATTCAGTATTATAACTTTCAATATTTTATTGAAGTTAGGCTTATTCAATATATAATTATTAGACAGGCATAATCTAAAATCTGAACTCACACACTGATTTATTTTAAATATTGTTGAGATATTCTGAAAGGGTTATCCACAACAGCCACTAATTCCCAACAAGATTTCATGGGATTAAAAACAGGCATGACTATAAGTCCAAATATTTTCATGTATGCTCTGAATTAAATTCCACTGAGTTCAATGGAGCTGATACTCAAATAATATAGGATGGCAGCCTCAGTTTCATTCCATTGCTATCAAAGGGATTTAGGGATTTATGTAATGTGTATGTGCCTTCAAACCAAATGGATTATACCCTATTGCCACAATCCATTTATCACATATCCATAAACAGAAATGGATTGCTTCATGTATAGCCCTGGAGGCATGAGATACCACATTCATGAAGATTTGCTGTATTTTGCTTCCTAATCCAGCTACTACATTGCATGAGAAAAACCACAGTTACCACAACTTGAAGAAGTTTCTTTTTTAGATTACAAAAACATGTACTTCTTCAGCCAACATGGCCACTGAACATGCTGGCTGCGAGATTCTAGGATCTATCATTTTTCAAAAGTGAACTTTTCCAAGCCCTACCATTTACCAATATGGCAATATGGCAGAAGTAATCATGTATTTGATATCAGGATCCAGAGACTAGCTTTGATTCCTTTCTGTCCCCACCTCTTCCTTATCACATCATTGTAACAGTCACTGGTGCCAGTATCTATGTGCATATCATTAAACTGGGGGCCTTGGGCTTAGTGCAGATTCAGGAATATGAAAGGTGGTCACTTGCCGCAGTGAATTTCCTAGCAGTGTTAAGAAGTATTATATAGTTATAAAGCATTTGAGAAATCATCCCTTTAAAACTGTAACCCCATACTATCTATCTATCTATCTATCTATCTATCTATCTATCTATCTATCATTCATTTCATTTATTATGGCAAACAGCCAGCAGATCGATCTGTCTGTCTGTCTGTCTGTCTGTCTGTCTGTCTGTCTGTCTGTCTGTCTGTCTATCTATCTATCTATCTATCTATCTATCTATCTATTTTTCATTCATTTTATTTATTATACAGTTATTTCCAGCAGACTGCAACACTGTTAACTAGGTTTGAGGCTCACTTGTAACTCTGTTACGAACATTTACAGGACATGGACCTTTGATACATTTTTTAAAAAAATCCTTTCATTCATTGTTTTTTTAAAAAAAAAATTCATGCTGTCAAAACAAATAGCAGTTTAAACACTAAAGACATGGAATGCACAGTAGGCATACAGTTATAAGAGTTACAGATGTTTTGCACTGAATGTTTGATACATGGATGTAGCTCAATCTGAGAGTGAAATATTTGCAGAATAATTGGTTTAGGTATATTACAGGTGTAATAATTTCTGAAAGCATCTTTTCCAACCAAAGAAAGGCTATAGTGCTAGACATGACCAAAACAAAACAAAATTAAATTAGAAAAGAAGAGAGAAGGAAAGGAAATGACAGATGAATTTGGGAGTATAACTAAAGTATGTGTGCTGTACATCACCCTGCTCCAAGATTTGTCCTGCAACAATGACGTCGCTCAAGAGAAAAGCAGGCTTGTTAATAATGAATAATTATTAATAATGAATGCATTCACCTGCCTGACTCCATGCAAATCAGGAAAAACCTCCATGTTACTTTAATGATAGAAGAACTTGGAATACTTAGTTTTTTTAAAAGTGTAAGTTAAAGTCCAAAAATGAAAGTCTTCCAATCAATTTTGCGGGTTGAATCATAATCCTGACAAATTTGGTATTTGTTTGTTTGTCAGTTTCAATGTGAATAGATAGTATTCCATTAGCCTATGTCTCTAGAGTTTAATGCCCTTGAAAACACAAGTAGAAAGTTCTGGATTGGCAGTTCAACATGCTTCCAAATACAACTTTTGCAGATGATCTGAATAAAATGCTGGATGCTCACAAGCCACAATTTACTATGAAAACGTGGAGCTGCTCTGGGTAGTGCAGACTATTGGTCTATGTTGCCCAGTAGGGATATGAGAGAAGGAATTACCAATCACTGTCCCAAAGGGTGACTGCCTAAAATACCCTAAAGGCACTAGATCTTGTCTGATCTTAGAAGCTAAGCAGGATCAGTCCCAGTTAGTACTTTGACGGGAAAATGCCAATGAATATGAAATGTATGAGACTGCTGTAAGTCAACAGGTGACTCATTTACATCAGTAATCTCAAACTTCATTAAAGAAGCATAAATTATTTCTACATTGGACTGGCAGGAAAATCTGCCCCGGTCCCGGACAATTGTCTCACCCTTCCTGAACTAACATCACAGATAGTTGGTGTTTTTTTTTAAGAATGAAAATCTAAAATATTACAGTACTCTAGTTATCATAGACACCTTGCTAGCTTCATTTGTTTGCTTCATTTTTAGTAAAAATTAAAGCCAAACACAGCTTAGGATTTCAAACATGTTACTCAGTTTTTCAGGACTGTATGGATATAGGAATGTTATTTCCAAAAATAATTAAAATATCTTCTAAAAAAGCTGACAGTATTATTAAATGTACATTTTTAATATTGCATTATTTAATATTGCCTTAAACTAGAAACTTCAGAATTCCACAGGATGGGGAAAGTGAAATAATAGCACTAAAACAGTGTAGTGCAGAAATGGCCCAAGAGAAGGTAATTGGCTTAAGGTAACTTCATTAATGAGCAGAAATTCAAACCCAGGGCTTCCTTCCATCCACTACACTGTGCTCACCAAATAAAAAACAAATCAAGTTATGGGAACCTGGAGATGTTCACTAGAGAGTCCGTTTTGTGTACTGTTATCACAGAATCCATCTGACATGGAAGCACCTGTATCTTCAATCATTTTACCTACCTAGCCTCAAATGAAAAGGTAGACCCAGGATTTCTACCTTTCAATACATTGAATTATTCTTTTATACCCAGCCTACCTCTAAACTAGGAATGGAAAAAATTGTTTCTATTTTTGCCTTTTTATTATATTTCTAATGTTAATTTTGTTTCATCCCGTTTCCCCCTCAGTCTGTGAAGTTTTTTTTAAAAGTCCATATGCCTTTCGGTGCACACTTTTCCAAGTTATATACATTTTGTACACAATTTTGTCAACTGTATGTACTTTTTACAAGAGAGTTCCCAATATATTCTCCTATATTGTTTATTGCAAAACTCATTTTGTGTGTATTTCTCCATTTTTTTTAAAAAAAAAAATGAGAACAGCATTGCAGAAATTAAAGAAGTACAAATACTCAAAGACAACTCCATTTCAGTTTGTGTATTGGCTTGAGAACTGTGATTTTAGCAGGTTCAATTTCACATACAAATCAAACACATTTCTTTCCCCATGCCTTCTGCTTGGGGAAGCTAGAGGGTTTCCAATGATGTTACTGGACACTATTACTTCCTGGCTTTCTCGGTGTTACTGGCCAATGAGATCATCTTTAGCTCCCCTAAGCCAAAGCACAATATGGTCAGAATCCTGTTGGTTAGTCCCAACTAGAATAGACTCTTTGAATCAACTGTTGAATGGTAAATCAACATATTGGTAAATCCTATTGAGTCAATTGTTCTTGTTGTGTGCCTTCAAGTCACTTCCAACTTATGGCAACACTAAGACAAACCTATCATGTTGGTTGTTGTTTTTTTTTGCTTGTTTGTTTTTTGGGTAAAATTTGTTCAGAGGAGGTTTGCTGTTGCTTTCCTCTGAGGCTGAGAGAGTGTGATATGTCCAAAGTACATCACCAAGGAACAGTGGGTTTCCATGGCCAAGCAAGAATTCAAACTCTGGTTTCCTGGAGTCCTAGCCCAACATTCAAATCACTACACCACACTGGCTCTGTATTGATTCAGTAGGTCTACTCTATTGTGTTTGATTTGAATATTAAGTTGAATCTATCTAATTTACACATCTTGAGCCAATGCATAAACTGAGATAGAGTTATCCTTTGTATTTGCATTTTTGTGACTTTTGTGATGCTTTTTTGACTTTGGTCAAAATCCAAACATGTAGTTATGCCAATGGGAGGGGGATCCAGAAGTGGTTGGTCCCCATCACCACACCCACCCCACATGTGGATCTTGTAAAGCTTCAACATCTGCTCCAGAAAATGGACAACCTTCAGGAGCAGAGTTCTGGGTGACACAGCAGGCTAGAAAACAGAGAGTTGAGAGTACTTTGTGGTGAGGAAAATAACATCATCTTAGAACAGTTAATGGGGCTTCCTCCATCAATATTACTTAGCCAATTTCATCCTGATCTTTCTGTTTTAAAATGTCCACAAAATAGAACAGCCAGAGAAAAGCAACAAGGCTGTGGCAACTAAGCCAAAATGAAAATGTCAAAAGATAATATGCATTTAATGTGTCTTATTTACTATCAGTGGACAGCTGCATTCAAAACACAAATTGCCCCCAGACTTTTTTTTTTCAAAGTAAATGTGCTTGCTTTGAACATGAAGGGGTTACCTTCAAACAAAAAAAGCAACCACCCAAAAACTGAACTTGAATATAGAGAGAGAATTAAGTTGATCCCTGTAATTTAGCTCTTTTGTAGTAAAGCAGTTGAAAGAAATAGATAGCTTAGTTGTTTTAGATGTAAGACTTCAATGAACCAGAATGGATTTCTTTTAAGATGGCATCAATTTTTATCTAATTTAGTAGCTTTGTAGCCCTTATTAGTTTGCTTTCTTAATGTCAACAATTAAAGAGTGACTCACACATCCTCTTTTTAGTGGTCACCTTCTCTCAAGTCCCCATGTTCCTAGAAATGTAATTACCACATTGATGATTGCTGGGTTTGGGTGTATATAAGGATGTAAATGCAAGAACAAATAATTTCAGCAATTTCCCCCTCCTCTGTAAGAATACTAGGGCTTCTCCACAGTTTCCAAGCACTATTTGCATTTTGGGACTTCACTGAGGAAGTTTCAAGTATGCAAAATACACATGGAATTCACATATTTATGTAATCTGTCAACCACAAGGATTCCTGCAAAGAAGGTCTAGTTTTCCAATGCATTTACTGTGCAAGAGCTCACAATATCTTTATGCCAGATCAGTGTAATTTACACAAAACACAATTTTCTGCACAAAGGCACTTTTTTTCAAGACAAGAAAACTGTATTTTTGCAGAAATGAATTATCCCCAAGAATTTCATGGGTGCTCTTCTTTTCTTTGGCAGGGTTTGTTGAGAAGACATTCCCCTCTCCATCCTCTTCCTTCCTCCATCAAATATGTAACATTAATGAGTACAGTTATACCTCAGTTTAAAAAGGTAGGGCCTGAATCCTATAGTTAATCCCGACTAGAGTGCAGCCACTGAATAAATAAGATTTGTCTTCATGTTTATTCACCCTGCAATAGTTGACTGAATTAGTCTAGTCAGTGTTAGTCAACAAGATGTGTTCTTGGACACTACTTCTTTCACAGAAATGTTGGTGCCAGAGGGAGAAATAACACAAAAGGAATAGAGATAGGTTCCTACACCACAAAAAAAGCGCATTCAACATGTTTCAGGGAATATTTTATTCACAACTAACTATATATACATGTGAAATGAAACAACTTGATCAGGCAAGCTTTGCATATGTAAACAAAAACATTTTGAACCTTCAGGAGCAGAGGTTCTCAACCTGTGGGTCCCCAGATGTTTGTGGACTTCATCTCCCAGAAGCCCCAGTCACTATGGTCAATGCTCAGGGCTTCTGGGAGCTGAAGTCCACAAACATCCAGGGACCCACAGGTTGAGAACCACTGAGGGAGGCAGGCTTATCTATTTTTCCCATTCTCGCTGTTTTGCTGTTCATACTTGCTCAGTAAGTGATTCCAGAGGCAGCTACTGTTTACTTTACCTGTTGTACGCAGGCATAGACAGCTAGAGCAGAAATGACTAGAGTAGAATCCCATTCTTTTCCAGCTCAAAGTTTATCAGATTGTTTACTGCAGACACACCACTGATACACAAAATCTGTGTTTTTCCAGCCCTCCTTCACCATACTCCTAATGCTAATTCAGCCAAAAAGGAAAACAAAACAAAACAGTAAGACAGAATATGAGGAAGAAAGGGAGACTGCACAGGTGTAAAAAGGAGTTTCATCATCAGAGGTTTTGTTGACAGAGTTGTGCCTGTAGTCTTTACATCCCTAATTCAAAATATATCTTTCTTATGCCTTGGCCTCAGTTTTAAAGATTAGCTAATCACTGGCAAAACATTTTAATTAATTTGGCATACATTTTAAAGCCCCGTTTCTCTTCTTCCCCAGACTATGGATGGGAGAAGACATTTTATTTGGCTGGCATTTTAATACCAGCCAACCTAATACTTCTTGAAACAAGGTGCAAATCAAAATACAATTATCTTATGATATTTGAACTTCTCCAAATGCCGAGATATAATTATCTGGGCAAACACTGCATACAAAATTCTGTAGAATACCCACAAAGAAAAATAGTGTACTAAAATGTGTATATTAGTGGAAACAGTGAGCAAAATATCAAATACAAGTAAAAATTGTTCGCAAAAGTATTACATCTGAAGAAAGCACTCACAAAAATGATGCAGAAATAGGAAAGAACTAACTCATAGATGAAAAAAATGGAAACTTACAGAAATCAAAGCAGAGATGTTGTCCTTCTCTCCCTTAAACTCACTCTCTCTTTGGCTTCCCATACTTTCTTGACTATTCTTGCCCCTGCCCCAAAGAGATGAATTCTTCCTGCCAGTGTAGTAGTAGTGATAAACAGCACTTGATGCCTGAAGAACAGACCCCGAGAGGCTTCAGTTGCTACCAAATCCCTGGGCTTATTTCAGAGCAAATTCTATCATTGGGCAGAATAAGACAAATGCCTCAGGTGACAGATGTTCAGATGGGGGGAGACAGGGATCCTCTAACTAGGTTTCTTGAGCTTCCAATGTTCTTTTCTGTTGGAGTGGGACATGACTTTACATGCCAAACAACTCATCCTATGAAGTTTGGATTGACCTCTACCCTCAGTGGTGTTGGAGGACAATGTGAATGTATGACTGCTGAAATAAAATTTCATTGCCAATCTAGTTTGCTTGTGTACAAATCATCTTCTCTTCGGCTTACACAGTAAAGTGTCTTGTGCTGATTCTGAATCGATGACCAACATCATCTTGTCCCTGGCAAGAAATCATGAATGCTGCATGTCATTTGCTAGCCCTCTCCTTGCTCACTTTCTTGTCCCCTCACCTGCTGCTCCTTCATGACAATAAAGATTTTTTTATTATTATTTTTGAAAGGAGAGTTAAAAGGAAGGTTAGAGAGTTTCAGAGTAAGACCTGAAACTCAAGTTCAACTCAGCTTAAACTGGGTTGGAATGCAACCAATAGAGCTAACTCAGAGTTGAGTGGGCCTAACTGTGAAGGGAGAGGATTTCTTGGCCTACTTACTTCAAATAGTCACCCCACCTCTCATACAAATAAAACTGCAGAACTTTTACAATATTTTACAGGATGGGGAGGATGAGAAACTTTCTTTTCATATATCAATCTACAAGGATTTGTACATCTGTAGTCAGGAGGGGTACAAAGCGAGGGCCTTCCCATAAATAAGAATTTCCTATCCCCTTCCCATGAAATTTTCCCTCAGTTGTAAACTTTCTAGCATTGCAATAACTTAAAACTTCAATTGAACAATTTTAAATACAATGTAGGCATCCAAAGAAAAGGGCAAGGGAATAAACAATTTAGGTGTGATTATTTTTCAGTGCTCCACTCTCTGGAATACTAGAAATCTGAGGATTGAACTGAGGGGAAAATTTATGGAGAAAACAGAATTCTTATTTTAAATTATTTTTATTCATTTAAAATCATAAAAATAAAACATTCTATATTTTTAACATTAACATAAACATTTTAAAAAGAATTCACTGAGAAAAAATGGTAATATATATGGTAACAGCGGCAAGACTAGTATTTGCACAAAAACGGAAATTAAAAGAAGTTCCTGATATCGAAGACTGGCTATGGAAACTACATGAATTATGGGAAATGGACAAGTTAACATCAATATTGAAAGATAAACTGGGAAAACAGATTATTGAAGAATGGAATTTGGTTACTCCCCTTTGGGAAGCCAAATGGGGAAAAACAGTAGTAAATGAAATAAATAAGATGGAGTGAAATGGGCTAAGAGAGAAAATTACTCATGTAACACAGGTTAAGAGAAATAAAAATGTGTGGACAAAAAACTTAGAGAATTCTTATTTTAGGGAGCAATGCCCTTATTTCTCACCAGATAGCTACATCTCTGCTGATGGACAATCAATATGACATATTTCTGCTTGAGGAAATACCCTAAACAGTATTTTCTAATGGGGGAAATCCCTTCTGTTCTAGTTTTTTTCCTCTTACCTAAATTCATTGTGGAAATCACTTGTGTAATGGGAATTCCACTCAGTGGGGTGGAGAGTGAATCTTTTGTAAGCACCCACAATCCAAACCAACAGTTTTTATTTTCTTAACCTTCAACACACTACAGCTGGCCCAAGACGTTTTGCTGCCTGAAGCAAATCATATCCCAATTCCCCACAGGTTAATGTAGAAAGAGTTGTAACCAAGGCTGGACTTCCACTCATGAAAGAGTAGAATTAAATGTAAATGGGAGGAATATACACTCTCCTCCCTATTGCAACCCACTGCATGCCACCCCCAAAAAAATGCTCTAGGGGACTGGGAAAACTACCCAGAACATGTTTTTGGGTACCAATGAGGGCTATAGGGGCAACAGGGATGGGTCAAAAATTCCACAGGCACCATGTTGGATTTAGGCCATTATATCCAAGATCAGTCAAGTTATATTTCAGTACGTGAACTAAACCACAACACCTTCTGCCTCTTTCTGGCAGTAAAAAAATTGGACAACAGTAAGTTGAATTACTAACCATTTGCCATCATTTTGTGATACCTAAAATAAGCTGCCCAAGGAAGCTGCCTTATGCTGCATAACAGTAGGAGCACTGCTGTCGATACTGCTGCTGGTGTTTTTATGCTCTAAGCCTGAGAATGGCATGGCCACATTCTGAAGCCTAGAGGGCCACCTCTTCTTATGCACATCTTATGCACCTCTGGAGCTCTCGAGTGTCACTGTACATTTTTGCAGCTGCCATTTGGGGTAACTGTAAGTGACACATCATCGCTTTTAGGACATTTTTGTATGCGGGGAGTGGGATGTTTGGAAACACTCCCAGAACAGGATTTTGCAGCCCTGTAAAGACTTTTCTTTAAAAAAATCAATGTGGTTTTCTGCTGACTGGAACATTTTAGGGAGGATGTTGGGTCCTTTGAGCGGTCACTGAGACTCCCAAGGGCCACCATGTTTTCCTGAATGCCCCCACAAGGCCTGTGGGCTGATCTGAACAATCCTCACACATGCTTTAGAAGTAAAGTAAGCCAATGGTATTTAGTTGAGAGATCATTCTCAGTTTTACACAAGCATACAGCTGGTGGCTCACTTTGTGGGCAATGTGGCTCAGACTGTCACCGCTTTATGTCATTATTTAGCACAGTTATTCAGTTGCATTGTCTTCACCTCATAGCATGTTTTAAAACTGTGTCTTCCTTTATTTTTTTTCTTCTGTCAATATTGTGGTTGAATTATTTAGGCCCACTTGAGCAAAGGAGACATATCTTTGGATGAAATTGTTTCCAACACTTCCATAATTAGCTCAAGCACTCCTTTGCAGGGGGTTAGAAAGGGTGAGAATGTATGGGGAGGGGAGTAGAGACAGTGCCATGTTAAATATTGTAAAACTTCCGCAGTTTTATTTGTAACATCAGAAAGAGAGAACTCCTGCATACAGTCATTTTCATGGTTTTCATTAGGACAGAGAGTTAATCAAAAACACTTCAACCTCAGGCAAGTATCATGGAGTATTAAAAGAGTATAAAAGCATCTTGCTCACTCAGGCACTAATTAACTCGGACCTTTTTTTAAAAAAAAACTGTTTTGGCCTCTTTTTTAGAAAAAAAGCACTGTAGGTATCAGGTAACTCTTGGTAGCTTTTTTTTTTTTTTAATTTACTATGTGTGTGCAAACAAGTGAAATCTGATCTGTTGCTCTTGAAGGAAGTTGCAGAATTTTCCATTGGCTGTAGCCAGGGTTGGCTCACCCATCGAACAGAGAGGGTCTTGGCTAGTCACAGGGATAGTTGAGAAACACATTAAATGGGATTAAGGAGGGAGGAAGTTGAAGCAGAATGCATATGCTGGTACTGAAGAGGTCTCTGGAAGTAAAATGAACTGGAGAAGCCAAGAGAACGTTTGGGCCAGTTGCCTACTTTAATGTCCTCTTGTTTATGTCAGGTATGTATAAAGAAGAGAATACACATGATACGAGAGAACTAGAATTTATGGGATAGAGGCTATCAGATAACTAGGAAGGCAAGTAGGCAGGGATATTTGTCAATAAAACTTGCCCTGCATGGGGTACTGAGCTGCTAGATGACAATGCTGTTGCTCCCCAATACAATAATTGCTCCCCCAGCCACCTAATCACAGAAAAGTGAAGTTTTGTTTGGTAATGTGGAGTAATGAAAATGAGAAGCATTCAGGAGGGCAATGAGAAAACACTAAGCCATATCAGTGATCCAGAGCAGATAAAACTTGAAATGTGTTATTGCATTTCATGGCAGCCCATTCTTCACAGTACAGAATTATAATGCTATTATTCCACTTTAACTGTCACAATTCTGTCCTATGGGATCCTGCAATTGACAGTATAGGAAGAGGCATTTAGAATTCTAGGCCAGAGCAGTCCAGTGTCTTATTAGACTAGAAACCCTAGGATTCCACAGAATGGAACTGTAGGAGTTAAAGTGGAATCATAATGCTATAATTTTGTAGTGTGAATGGGGTCTGGGTTTTGCCCATTTGAAAACAGTAGCCTTGGGTGGGAGAAGAAGCAGGAAAATTTCTCAGGGGCAGCTTCCCATCCAGGGCGAATAGAAACTATAGAAAGTAGTTCATCTAGTTGGAGAGCAAGGCAAGGGGAAGCATTCAATGTTCTCACCAGTCCTGCCTCCCAACCCAAAAGCAGTTGCTATTTTCAAGAATTGGGGGAGAAACCCTAAACATGAAACACTAACATGCATTTAATGTATCACCTTATAACTCCAAAATGAACTTTCATATAAGATACCCTATTAGGAAAATTCCACAATCACTATTTGGAGACATGAGCTTTGGTGATGGTCTGTCTTCTAGGTTCTCAGCTTTTGCAGCTCTTTATTGCCTATATCCATTATATGTTATTTTGTTGCACTAATTAATAATAAATTAAATACTTTTGAATAGTACTATTTATTTAGCTTGCCCTTCCATGAAAATAATCCACATATACATTATTTATGATAATGAACACCTCTCTAGCTCACAGCAAACACATTAAACAGAATTAGCAGCAGTGGACAAAACCATTCACAGAGCCATGCTGGGTGTAATCTAGAGAATTACATTTGTTTGCCCACGAACAGGAAAAATTGATAGCTTCCAGTCAAACTTTATCTTTTCTTATATTTTAAAAAATGGGGAAAAATCAAGACAAAATTTAGGTTGTGGGAACCTAACAACAACAACAACAGTAACAATAACAGCCTTTCCAAGCTCTCAATAAAATAGTGCTGTATGCACTTGAAGCTATACTCATCCTTCAGTGTGCATTGGGAACACTAACCTTCCTCTCTATCCATGCTCTTCATAAAGGGAAAATGGATGGCTAGAAGGAGGGAAAACAAGGATCATTTTTGTGACTTGACAGCTCATACTTCCACCCAGAACATAACGTTATCAGGTCTCATTTTTACTTCCCATCATAACGCTTCAGGAAAAAAAATGTGTACAGTCCCAGTACAAATCAGGGCCTTCTGTTTATCTGGTTACTTTCTTAAAAACCATGTGGGAGTAGCAAAAAAGAAAAGCAAAAAACCATTGGAGAATGCTTTTTTAATCTTCAGAGAGGGTGACAAATGAAAGCAAATGAAGGGAAAACATTCCCCCACTCATGCAGGCTGGCCCCAATTGGTTGGGACGTTATATGTTTCTCTCTCTCAAAAATACAGAGGGAGAGGAAGAAAGATACATAACCCTGCACAACATGTTTACCATATCAAGTAGGTTAATCCTGAGATGACCATGGATGCAGACAGCCAAAATTCAAAGGTCATACTACACTTTGCTGAAGACACCCAGGCAAAGTAAATACTTGCTTCTGTAATTCTGAATATATTTCTTGCTTCTGTATTTCTTCTACTGATTTCTACAACTGTCAAAAAAATCACTGTTTTAAATTTTTTTTAAAAAAGTTACTGCAAGCATATGTTATAGGAATATGACAGAAATTCATCATGTGTTAAATTCTTGTTGCACCAGACATGCATAGTAGATATGAATGCATGGGTGACTTGTTAATTTATGTTCTAATAATATAGCTGAGATTCACTTGTAATGCCACCAGACCTTGATTGCATGTTTCCTTAAGCTATAGTGGAAATACTTCCACAAGAGCACTGTAGTTATTTTTCCCCACAAAACGTACCAGTTGTCAAGCTGAAATAATGCTTTACATGCCCTTTTGTAGCTTGTAGAATGAGCTTTATGAAATCCAGCTGTTCCAAAAAAAAAAAAGTGTCTGAGTAGCAGTGCCATCTAGCATTTTGCACAATTCTGTAATATCCAGAATGGGTGGGTGTTATTAATGAAAACAGCCATTTGGTGCAATTGGTGTATTTATGGAGTTATTTGTCATTTATGTGCAAAGAATAGGGCTTGTTTTGTTAAATCTGTATAACACCCAGTGCAACTTCTGTACACAAACCATACTGACAATTAAAATGTCAAAAACTTGAACTACAATGTCCCTCTTCAGAGAACTGAGAAACAGCTAAGTGGGTGTATTCAATACTTTTGGGGTAGCATTGCAATGGAGAGAAATCAGTCTGGAGATGGAAAGAGTGTCTGCTCTAGGCTCTCTCCCCTGCCAGACTTTTAAAACTTTGTTTTAAAGAGTTAGACTCATGTGAAATGAGCAAGAAATGGGAAAAATAAAATTTTGTCCCACATATTAATCATAAGCATATGCCTCCCTTCACTTAGCAATTTAACTTCTCATTATTTACCATCTTATTAGGAAATCATATTGTTCTGTTTGAAACATTTTTTAAATAGAAGGAATCCTCAGCTTATGTCTATGTGCAGCCCATGGTCAGTGTGTGGGGCAGGGTGCCTCACCCCAAAATTTTGAGTGGAGGTGCTTCCACTTTAAAGACAAGGCACCCTGCTTACATCCAGTCTTTAGGGAAGTGATAACAGATGTAGAGGCATGGGAGAAAAATTCTACATCTATTTCTGTTGGTATTTGAACAAGAAATAGGTACTTGGTCTCATCAAGTTAGAGGTTAGACAAATATAACACTGGGAGACAGAAACTGCATTCCCCACTTGGTTGATAGGACAGCAGTGTGGTGTAGTGTGGCGTAGTGATTTAGGGGTTGGACTAGAATTCTAAGAAACTAGGATTTAAATCCCATCTCAGCCACAGGAACCCACCGTGTGACTTTGGGCAAATAACAATTTCTCAGCCTGACCGGAAGGCAATGGAAAAACCCCTCTTAACAAATCTTGCCAAGACAACCCCATATAGGTTCACCTTTGGGTCTCCATAAGTCAGAATTTACTTGAAGACAAACAACAATAACAATGTTGTCTGGTTGGCTGGTTTACTTTAAACCAGGTATGTTGTTACAATTTTGACCAGAACAAGTAGTCCTAGAATGATGGTGTTTAATACTCACTCTCCTATCCTGCTGTTTATTCAGTTAATTTATTTCTATAGCAGCTTCTATTGGCTGCCCCCAGTCCCTGGAATTAACAGCATCTTGGTGGAAAGGGTTTAGTTTGAGAAAATAGTTTGGAAGAAGCATTAAAACCCTTTCTCACAGCCATCTTTAGGGTCAAAGGAGCTCTCAAGTGGGTCTTCCTTATTTCCGTGAGTCCTCCCAGATGTAGGAGGCACTGTTTTACTTTTCCTGTAATGACAGGGAGTAGCTCTGTTGGGTGTGCATGAGTACTGTGAAAATGTTTAAATAACAGCTTACCAAACTGAGCAAGCTGGTACAGGAGGACCTCCTGTTTCAAGCTGCTGAGACTTACCCTTGCAGGTCTTTAAACAGCTTCCACATTGGTATCTTAACAGGATAAGATTCTGGTCTGAGAGGTCCTTGGGAGAGGAGTAGAATACCAGGGTAGAACTGTTCTTATCAACACATTCAACACTCATATATACATACAAAGGCTGGAGGTCTGTTATGGATTTCTACATGTATAAATGTCCCTTACACATGTAGATGTCCTTTTTCAGGCACTGTGGGGAGCAGGTTTCATTTCCACCCTCCACAGAGCCCAAAGCCCCTCCCCACTTTACTGAAAAGCCCCTGAAGCCATGCCAATGGCCATTCCATGCTTCACAGTGAGCAAGCTTGACCAGCGAAGTGTCTGGTATGTCTCCATAGCCAGATATAAAACTATGACATCATTGCTCAGATCTGCCAGGGTCCTCCAGGGATTTCAGTACTGCTGTGATCATTTCACATCTGGCTATAGGGACAGAGCTTTTCAGTAAGTTTGGGGAAGCGTATATGGCTCCAGATAGTTTAGATCCACATGTGTATGCTGAAGGGATGTAGGACTGAGGCCACAGTTTCAATTTTAGAAACTAATTTGTTACAGTTATAAATGAGTAATTACAGTTAATTTAAAAATCTGAATGCTATAAGATACTGTGGTATAAAACATACCTTTTCCCCACCCCATCACAGAGCATAAGGCACAGTATGAGCTAGCATTAGAGTCATGTGATAGATATTCCTCTTCCACCATCTACTAAATCATTACACAAAAGGAATGAAGTCATCCCTAAATAATAATGATATTGCAGTCTAGTATACACTTTTTTACTGGGAAAACTTACTTATTTATGTCCCACCCTTCTCCCAAGATGGCATTCAAGATGGGAAATGAATTAACAGCAAGTCATAAGATAGACCAAGAGCAAAAGTAGCATTCTGGGATGACTTGGGAACTAGGAACCAAAAGATGAACTAGGAGTGAAGAACATGAGTCTTTTCATACTATGCAATTTGAGAACTGTGACTGCATCCTGTAGAATCCTGAGTTTTGTAGTTTGCTGAGGCACTATTGCCCTCTGGCTGAGAATTCTAAATGCCCCTCTCCAAATCTCAAATCCCAGGATTCCAAAGGATGGAACCATGGCAGTTAAAGTAGAATAATAGTGCTTCAATTGTGTAGTGTGAGAGGGTCCTAAGACAACAAATGAAGCCAGACTAAGAGCAAGCCAGACCTGAGAGACGAAAACTATCAAGGACCCATGAACCCAAGCAAGGCTCAGCTGGAGTAAGAAGCTATTTTAAGCTTCTTCCTTCCCAGGGGATTCAAAAACCAACCTGATTGGATGACGTCAATCCAAGGTCTCTCAAGGTTGCCCACCCCACATGAAGATCACTCCTGTAGGCAAACAACCACTCCAGCACAAAAATCATTTTGCTTGTACCACTACAGCAAATCTATGTTAGAGTGCATCAGGCTCAGACCCAATTGCACACACACCCCATAGCAAAGCAACTAACCCCAAAGCAAGACATTCAAGAAGAAGTTTTATTCTTCAGTGAGCATCTCTGTGAACACAGTGTACAGCACGTTATAGGATGGTACTTTGCCAAAGGCCATTTAACTGTTTTTATATCAACAGCGGAAAGCAAACCCTTTAAATTTAAAGCATGCAGGCACACAGGGAGGGGGTCACCACCACCACAACCAGACTTCAAATCCTCTATTGAGAAATTGAGTTGATGCCAGAAGCCCTGAATACACAATGCAACAGCAGGGTGTTTCTTTAAAGGAGGGCAGAAGACAGGGCTGACCTTTTATTTTTAAAAGAGGAAACCAATCATTTAGGTGTTGTAAGACTGTTTTCTGTTAATAATTGGAATGAAAACAGATGGTTTCTTTTGCCGGGCTCAAGGGTCCCATCTGCAACAGTGGATGTTGTTGCTGGAATAGAATTATCTCCTATCAGCAGACTGAAATGTACATCAAGCTCGATTCCCTACACAAGCATGTGTTGTCAAAGGTCTGGCTGCTAGGATCTCAGCAACTTCAGCAGCAACTTGGGAGCCAATATAGCACAACTTGAGAGCCCATATGGTGACTTCAGTATACGCAGTAGGCGGCCATTGTCAAGGCTGTGACAACTCGATAGAAGGCAAAGAAAACATAGACAAACACATTCATTTTGCTTTCCTTAATGTTATTATTTTTTCAGCCTAAGTTTTTCCATCCCATTTCTTCATCAGTTTACAATTGTTTAAGTCCACATGAAAATTTACATGTATGCTTGGGTGCTTATTCATGTGCCCCCAAATTAGTATGCATTTATTTCTGTAATTGTCCCTAATACATGCATTTTAACAGCCATTTTCATCAATATATGCCTCTTGTATTATCTCTTTTTCCCAATGTAGAATTTCTTTGTACACCATTTTGTGTAGAAATAATGCACTCATTATTTTATTTTATTTTATTTTATTTTGTTTTGTTTTGTTTTGTTTTGTTTTATTTTTTGCCTGAATTACACCGCAAATTCCAAAAAGAATAAAAACTAAAGAATAATTGCATTATGGTTTGCATATTATTTCAGGAAATGAAAAGAAGTTTAGTTTCAATTAAAATACAAACCAAATTAATTTCAATCCCAAAGTCAGAAGCCAAAGAGGTAAGTTATAACTGAAGCAGGGAAAATCAGTTTATATAAGGCCTACTCAGATCTCATTAGAGAAGAGCCTTTGGCAAGGTCTCTGGGCTCTCACAAGATCTCAGATCCCACAGGATCCCGCTGTGTAAATATTGTGATGGCAGGGTAGCCATCTTTAGATGAGAAGTTTGCTTGGTACTTGCTTGCTTGGTTTGCTTGGCACTTGCTTGGCAAGAGTGCTGCATGGCCCCACTGGGAAGAGCTGACACCCATGCCTCTCCAACTGCAAATACAGACTCCCAGCACTGTTACGCTGCACACAGCAAATGCTGCAGTGCTGCGCATAGCAAATGCTAAGGTTTGCTCTGTTGTGAGTACAGCGGAGTGCCCATTCTCACCAGATCAAGAGATACAGGATTTGTAGCATCCCATGTCACCTTGATAAAGGACCAGATTTTAAATCCACAACCATAAGCTGTCCTGAATAAAAATGAACACCTGGATACCAACACTAAATCATAGGATTCTGCCATAAGTTTTCACCCACCCAATAGGTTTCCAGGCATGTAAGTCTGTTTGCAAAGGCAAGTGTACACTCCCTTGGCCATTTAGGCAGAAAGTACTGCACAACAAGCTACTGGATAGCTTTTTGCATACTTATATAAAAGGACTTTGCTGTTGTGTACCTTCAAGTCATTTCTGACTAATAGTGACCCTAATGGGGTTTTCTAGGGGCTGAGAGTATGTGATACACCCAAGGTCACTCAGTGGGTTTCCATGGCCAAGCAGGGAGTAGAACCCTGACCTCCAGGGTTGTAATCCAATGCACAAACCGCTATAGTACGCTGGCTCTCATAAAAGGACTTATCTACGTGTAAAACATTTGAAAGGATTCTGGCCATCATTTTCACAATGGCACCTGTGAAGTGCAGAGGTTCATTTATCAGACTAAGACCAGGGAAACCCAGACTCAGACCACTGAAGTTCCCTGGATGATCTGTCCACCTACCTTATCTCATAGGATTGTTGTCAGGAGGTAAAGAGGATCAATCATATATTTCATATTGAACTCCATAAGTAAAGTGAAATAAAAATGCAAAAAGGAAATCATCAAATAACAAAGCTTTTTACAGCCCAGTAAATGTTTTGCTGAACAGTATTAAAAAAAACAAAGAACTACACCACATTGATTTCATACTGCAACTACAGTGTGACTCAAAAAAATCACCAGGTCCTAGTTTTGAAATATATGGGACTTTTGGGTAGAATAGGACAAGGAGAGTGTGGAACCTAATAGACTATCAGTAAAACATGAGAGAATATGGTAAATCACTGTCACATAAGGATGTATTTCTTCACTAATTTTCTTCTTGAAGGAAGTAACAACTAATTTTAGGATTTTTTCCCCCGCTGTAAGACAATCTGTGAAAACCATTCCATTTTTTAGGCGTATTTACCATTCAAGAGCTATTTTGCCCAAAATTCACACTTGGTCATGAAAAAACAACTTTTCTGTACAGAGCATTGTACTACAAGGTAGAAAGAGAATAGCATTTTCTCACAGAAAACAGCATTTTTCTGCACAGAAAATAATAGTTCTGTGTAGAAAATGCTTTTTGTGCAGAAAATGCTGCTGTATTTCCTATTTCCATATGCTGTTTCCTACATAGAAAATGCTGTTTTCTGCACAAAATAACAAGATGTGAATTTTGTGCAGAATAAGACCTGAACTGTTTGTTAGAGAGAGTCCAGGAATCTTTTTGTCAGAATTTCTCGACATTTGAAAAGATGCTTTTCAGACATTTTTCAAATATTTTCATCCCTACTGTCACAGAACTTTACCAGTTCTCACTATTAAATAATAATTATCTGAGACAATGCAGCTTTACTGCTCTGAGAAATAAAATTCCAGATGTTTCAAAGGAACATGAATACTTGGGTACTTGCATCCCTTTCAGCTTGCCTTCCATAAGAGGTCATGAGAATATGGTGGGTCACTGTCACATAGGGACAGTGGATATTTGGGGCTGTTTTCTGATTTGCTTTTTTTCCTTTTTCCATCTTTCAAAAATAATCTATTATATTAAGCTTTTTTTACTTTGGACTCCATAACCTACAAAGCATTTAAGGCATCTCTTCTTTTATAATTAAAATCAACTTTCTAAAATGTAATCCTTTCAGAAATGGAAATAGGACATGAATGAACATGGCACCACAGCACCACTTTAAAGTTTCTTTGTCCCCCCACCCCCACTGTCCCAATCCACAATATTTGCTAGCTAAATTCCTGTTACAGAGAATTTTCATGCTTTGGCCACATAATTTCTGACTTTTTAAAGTAGATTTTATAAACCAGTGGAGCTCTAAAGGAAGAATATTTGTAATTGTGACTTGAATAAACAGAAGATGTCTCCTTGTCTTCCCAGCTGGAACAACAAATGGAGCAGAAAGACTGGACTAAGATATCTGAGACCATAGTTCAGGACAATAACTATAACTAATTACTTCATAAAGTAACTTTATGCTCTGAACCCTGAGGTTTAATTTAGCCATCACTGCTAATGTGCAGCCAAATGAACCTCAAGTTTTCATACAAAAATAAATACCTAAACCACAGAATCCCACAAATTCATTTTAACTAACCTCAAATGAAAGGGAGTAAACCACTAGAACAGATACAGATTTTTAATTTGTTGCGGACCAAAAAACTGAGCAATATCCTTCTCTAAGTCTAAAATTATCTGTAACATGGCGGATGGGGTTTGGGATGGGCTTTTGGTAGGGTATCATTTTGGTAAGCCCTTCATCCACAATAGAATGGATGGATTTCTGTTAGATGATTCTTAGTACAAAATGTCACCGAGTTCTTTTAGTCGAGCATAATGAAACATCAAAAAAAGAATATGTTAGCTTCAAATGACAGAGGAATGTAGGGAAAAGCTTCATATATTGATCCACATATACCCAAAGCATTTGCAAAACCAGGGTTTTGAGTGAATGAAAATGCAATTATGCTTGCAGACTAGTCCCTTTGGTATACTTACTGAGTTGGTAATTCTGACATTTCATGAACAGATTGTGTAGTGTCCTATTTTACAAAGGAAATCCTCAATTTCCTTTGTAAAGGCATCCTGTATTTGAAAGGTTGTCCTATCCAAGTTCAGTATAAACATAAAGTATCAGAAAATGGAGAAGAAGCCTTGAAACTGCTCACCAAACAGTGAAACCTGAACAACAGCAATCATACATGCAGCTAGTTACAGTCTTCCCCACTGTGATGACATGTATTTTTAAGTAACAGTAATTATTTCTAAATCTGAGTCCCAGTGAGATGCATTTTATTTAAATTACAATCATTATTTCTAAATCTGAGTCCCAGTTTTGGAGGAAAGGCAAGGTATAAATAAAACTAACAACAGCAACAACACGTGTAAATGTGTATATGACTACCAAAGAAAAACTATTTATTTCCAAAAAAGAGGAAATACATCTCCAAAACAAGGGACAAAAGAGGACACAGATTTGCAAAAAATGTGTGAATTCTAACTGGTATATCTGGAGGCACATATAGAAGTAATTGCCACAGATGGAAACTGAGAGTTTGCTCCCATTGGATCCCATTGCTTCTACCAGAATTGGCAATTTTCCCAGCCCTTCTCCCCTTGCACACTAAAAACCAGCTGTGGAGGACTGAATGCTCCTCTGGAACAGATTTTGGCAAGGAGGAAAGAAGGACCAGTTCACTTGGCATCCAGTCCAGAAGCGTAACATTGGAACTCAGTTGAGAATCAAAACAGAAATACAATATGTCTCACCACAGTGAGATAGACCATGAGGAGATGACTTATGTGTTTCCTCATTCCTCATGCTGCTCAGATGTTAAACATTGAGCATTTCATGTCAATAAATGTTGATGGTCAACTTCAAGCTCCTGCTGTCCCTTTTTATAGTTCTGCGTCAGCATCCAGTCTTGGTCTGGATGTCTCTGTAAACAGATTTCCCTTCATAATATGGGACACACAACTGTTATACCAGCACTATTCTCTCCCTAACCAGCCCTCCAGGCAGTCAATCTGTGAGGCATCTGTAGTAAGTGTGACTTCTGCCAGCAGGCAGATGAGTTCAAGAGTTCTTGCTGACATCATGGCCAAACTTTAACAGCCATCTAGTGACATATTAAGGAGCAGTTGCCACCTGCTATTTCCTGAGAGATAGTTTTACTTAGCTTGGCCGTTCAAGGATGGGAAAAGATTGGCAGCTAAGAAAGGACCAGGGAAGTAAACTTTCCTGTTACCAACCTTGTATTCTTCTCATAGCTGTGATGATGGGTCATTCCTATGCATTTTTATTTCCTTTGCTTCTTCACTATATAGATCTATATTCCAGTGGCCTTGCCAGGGTGGGGTGGGGAGATCCTAGCCTATTGAAAATATTTCCCTGCCATGGCGATCTGGAGTGTCAGACCTGAGCAAGTCTGAATAGAAATAATTGCTTAGAGGTCCGGTTCTACCACTTCCTGGGAGGAGGATGCTGGAGCCCATCAGCTAAAGGACTGAAATGCTTCCTCTGCGGGAGATTACCTGCTGCATTGACTTCTCTTATAGCAGAGAGCTGTGTCAGTTATTGGTACCAAATTAAATCTTGGGGATGATAGGAACAGCAGCTAATTCTAAAGGTACAACAAAGTAAAAGAAAGTGTATTAAACAAAGTGCATTAAACAAAGTAAAATAAAGTGTATTAATAAAAAAATTAAACAATTCTGTTTTTTAAAAAATAGTTTAAAAATAGTTGAAAACACATTAAATATTAATAAAATATCATTTAACAATTGATTCAGTGGAACTACTCTAGTTCAGAGTAAACAAAATTCAAGCTAATGCATTATGATTGTATTTTCGCCGTCTTGGGGTACTTTTATACTTTGGGCACCAAAACAGCTTGGCTGGCTTTAGATACTGTCTATGTCAGTTGGAGGAACTGTTTGCTGCCCTACCACAGAGAGTAAAATACCAGGTAGACAGCCCTAATCCCATTTCTCCCCCAGCCTCAATGCCTTCTTCAGCGTGCGTAATTATAATAAAGTTCCAATTATAGAATTTTATTCTGTGTGCATAATTATTCATCAGTAGTGTTCACACAAGAAGTTGAGGGCAAGACCTGCCCACTCAAAAACAACAGTAAAGGGGAAATGAATTTAGGCAGGGAAGATATTAGTTCTGGCCAGGATATCTTGGCAGACTAAGTGTGAAGGTGTTTTTTTTATCACAAGTCTGCAGGGGTCAGGAGGGCCCTGGTTTCCCCTGTGATCAGGAAGATGCTGCCTCTCACAGCACAATGCCATCTGATGCTGGCTAGAATCCAAAGAATTGTTGAGTTCATTCTGTGACCCAAGAAGTCTTGACATTAGGAACTCTTTCCCAATAAACAGTTGTCCTGTGCCATACAGCCCAACTGTATGAAAGAGGAGATATCAAAATCAGTTTACGATACAAATCTGAGGGTGAAGTTGCTATTCACAGTGAAAAACGTTGACCTTGGATGAGGGAAACATAAGAAGCTGTTACAGGTTGAGCCTCCCTTACCTGGAAACCTGAAATCTGAAAACCTTTAAAAACTGAAAATTTTGCCACCAGCTGACTGCTTCTGCCAGTGAGGTGATGGCTGTGGCACTCTTGCTTGTTCATTTTTCAGATTCTTGTTCCCTCTCCTTTTGCCACCAGCCATCTGCTTCTATCCTTGAGATGGCAGCTGCAACACTCCTATTCACCCATCTCTCAGCCACCTCAAAGGCAGAAGTGGGCAACTGGAGATAAAAAGGGAGATACTGAGGATTGGTTGAAATGGTGGGAGGTGCAGATTTATACTCAGCACCACTCACTATTTCACAGATCCGCAGTTTCTCTCCAGCCTCTCTTCTCATACACAATAGTGAATGAACATGATGAGAAGCTATTCCAAATTAAAAAAAAAATCCAAAATACAGAAGACTTCTGTTCTCAAGCATTTTGGACAAAGGAGAGTCATCCTGTACACACCAGGTGAAACTGTTGATCCATCTGTTCCAGTATCGTTCACTTTCTCTAAGATCTCAAGCAAAGACCTTCCAGATTCTTCTGGTCTTCTAAACTCCAACTGAAGATGCCAGGAACCAGCAAATAAATCACATGGAAAATTAGCATTCTATATTGCCTCAAGAGCCTATCTTATCTGAAGTGGTTCTTCACTTTACAGGTCCACCTGAACACAAGGAGTACAGTGAGAACAAGGATGGAAGGGCCAAACAAAGTACTTTTTCCTTCTTGTAGTCAGTCCTTATGTGCTGTTGTTAGAAAGTTTTACAGCTCCAGAGGGGGGCTACTCAATATCCTCGCAGAATTTGTGTTACACAGTACATGTGACAAGCTATCATATTTATGTATTTGACTTATATCTCACTTCTCTCATAAAAATGACAGTCAAGGCAGCTTACTATAAAACTGGAGAAGAACAAACAGTTTTAAATGTCAGCAAAGCATAAAACAATCATGAAAGTTTAAAACCACAATTTAAACTACATCAGTAAATTAATTTGCTGAATGTGGTGTTGTGGTTAGAGCAGCATTTCTCAAACTTTGGATCAGAACGCACTAGTGGATCTCAGCCCACTATCAAGCAGGTCTCAGTGCTGACCATCACAACAGGGGTTTCCCTCATGCACAACGCATAGTCATGCAGGAGTTAGTTAGAGCCAGACTGTCAGGAAGTGGCTGGCCAGTTGTGAAGGACAGTTTTCTGTGTGAGTTTGTCTATGTCAGGCAGGCGAAGACCTCATATGACTGGCTGTCTGTGAAGATTCTATGGAATCCTGGGGTTGGCAGTTCAGGGAGGGGCCTTTAGAATTCTCAGCCAGAGAGCTCAGGCCAGTTGCTATGGAGACCAGGCCTACCAGCAAGAAGGAGGGCAGTGTATTCCCTCAGGAACCCAACCTCTGTATGTTAACAACTCTGAATACAGATTGCATTGAGAAATATGGGGAAAAGTTACAGGTATTGGACAAGACAGTTTGGAGAATTAGAGGCACAGGATCTCAAATCTTTCTAACAAGTATTACCTATGAGAAAATAAAATCTTGGGCAACGCCAGCTATATATGCTAGTTTTAAATAAATTAAAGAGCACATAGACAGCGGGATAATCTTTCAGAAACTACTTTGAATGTCCTCTTCAAGCTACAGACTGAAACAACTGTGGTTTAACTTCCTATCTAGCTAATTAGTTTGATACTGTCATATGAATGGAATAAGGAGAATGATGTACCAGAGTTGATGAGGTAGAACATTTCTGTTATATGCTTTCAAGTCTACTCCAGTTTATGGCAACCCTATTATAGGCTTTATTCAAAAGAGGGTTGCCATTGCCTCCCTGCGGGCTGAGTGTGTGAGTTGCCCAAGGTTACTCAGTGAGTTTTCATGGCTAAGTGAGGATTCAAAGCCTGGTCTCCCAGTGTCCTAGTCCGACACTAAATGCATTACTCTACACTAGCTCTCTATAATGATTCTGGCTCTTCCCTGTAATAATTCCTCTGTCCTTGTGAGTTCCAGAATTAGAGTACTTGCTCAGCCTCCCATGTCCCCCAATTGATTTTGGTCTCAAATGACTATTTGACAGACACAGGCTGAAACAAACATCATTATCATCATCATCATCATCATCCTCCTCCTCATCATCATCATCAAGCACAACACCACACAAATGCAATCTTTTGGTAGCAAAGAAAAGTATGGTACACAGCTTTTCTCTTACATGTACACAGAGAGATGGAACAAACCCCTAAATCCTATCTGGTGGAAGTAAAACACAAAGAGACAGGAAGATAGACAGTTTTGCTACAGAGCCATTAAGGACACTTTTGAGACATCACCTACCTAATCCATTAATTCAAGAAGGAAAACCATAGCTCAGTGGTAATGAAATGCTTCCTGTATTAGGTGAAGTCTTCTGCATCTCTAATAACAAGACTCAGGGGGCAGATGATGGCAAAACTTCTGCCTGAGATGGTGGAGAACTGTTGTCAGACACAATAGACTAGGAAGTGCATCCAAAAAAACAATAAGCTACTAGATTTTTTTCCTGTTCTTTCCAGTTTTATTTTGGAGATCCATACCAGTTTTCTTTATCCCTGAATATTTTCTCACATTTCCCAATAGATCAGAGACTTTATACTAGCTCCCCAGGTCAATTAATTTTAATCCAGTATAAAATCAGAAAGAATAGGAAGAAAATCTGGGACTTTTCAATCAGTCTGGATGGGGTCTCAATATTTTAATACAGCAATCTGCTGAAATTCATTCATTTCTTCATTTTCCAAAGGGAAAGATTATTGTTGTATAACCATTACTGACTGCAATTGTTTTATTGTCTTAGTGTCTTTAGTGCTACATTTAATTGTTTTAATGTCTAATTTGTTTTTAGTGATCCTCCTAATGACTCTGTCATTCAGTTTGCTTATAGTGATATTGCTAGCCAACCTGAGAGCGGTTTTAGTAGAAAGGTGGGGTGAGAATACAATGAACATATAAATATGAAAAATCTACACGTATGAAAAATCATAATATACAGATTTGTACATCCAGGTTCAGGTCTTTGAGTACTTAGCTCTTTAAAGTCTGGGTTAGAATTCTTATACATCCAACCATGTCTGTGCTTAACTAGCATTGTCACCTTTTTCTTTTCAAAGGTTCCTATCACCTAGTTGACAAGTATAGTGTGGTTCCCTCTGTACCTAAGAATAGTTGTATCTATTGCATCTGGTTAATGTGGATGAGGGAAGGATCAATTTTAATTTATTTTTTTAAGAATTTGCTGAAATTCATGCAACACATATTTGGGAGAGAAAGCACTTGACATTTCAGTGAGGTTGAGAGCGCTAGCTATTGGAGGAGGTAAATGAAGGCATTTCCTTCTCAAGTAATTTTTTTCTCAGTCCTCAAATTTCTAGCATTACAGTAACTTAAAACTTCAGTTGAGCATTTGGAAATAGTGTTTAAGCATCCAAAGAAAAGAGGCAGGCAAAATTACCAAAAGAATGCAAACACAGCAAACATAAAAGTTCTAAGTTGTGAATGGGTTTCAATGTCTTGCTCTAGAAATTTGAGGACTGGAGGAAAATTTCCCTGTTGGGGTAGAATTCTCATTTGGAGGGGCAACACTCTCATTTTACACACTTCCACACCCTGTAGAGACATCTTTGGTTCAGGGCTAGTCCAATTCTTTTTCATTCCTTGAGATACAGCAGCAAAAGGCAGTCCTGCCCCCAAAATCATGATACTTAGGAACTGAAGTATATCACATCATCTTGTTAAGTGAGGAGAAAATCTTGCAAGCACCTCTCTCCATGCCCCTGGCAGTAAAGCCATATGATACAATGTAATCATAACAAATATATTAACACCTTAAAACTGCTGCAGGATGCAACTGAGTCATTCTGCCTAGAGGTTCTGTTTGTTAGATTTCATTTAGAGGGAAGGTATATTTCTGAATATTAGATGCTGAGGATTCCAGAAAACCAAGGAAGAAGTATCGCTGTGATGGATTAGATTTGGCTATTTGGTCTGATCTATTAAGACAGTTATTATATTCATAAATGGTATGAACTGAATCGACTGGAAAGCAGTTCTTCTCTGCTTGCAGTATACCAAGCTTGCAACAGATGTTAGATATTTATCCTGGAGCAGGAACTTTTGGATCAAATTTATTTCATTTGTATTTTTCTTATATACTTATTTAGTTGATGTCACATTTTAATTCCAAATTTGGGACTCAAGGCAGATAGGAATCTGGGAGACATAGGCTCATAAGAAACAGGTGCAAATAAAAATTTACACTTAAATTCTGCCCTCTTTTTCAAAAGCTGAGCATTCCTATACTAGCTTCCAACCATTTCCCAACCGAACTCAGTTCAAGCCACAACTTGGAGGTGATTCGTTAGGAAAAAAAATGATTCCTTTCCCAATAATTTAGGCATTACTATATCACATTATAATAACATCACTCTTGTTGTAGTTCAACAGCATCTTTTTAGCTATTGTTATAATTACAGGAGTATGGCCTTACTAAATGGTAGAGGAAGAGTTTCACATGGTTCATATGACAGCTCCTACTATGTCTCATGCTGGTGCCTTGTGCTCTTTTGTGGGTGCTGAAGTGCGAACTAAGTGGTTGGGAAGAGAGTGATCTGTGCCTCAAGTGTATGTCTTGTAACATTCCCTTGTTTTTCAAGCAACTAGAAATAACTACTTTAATTAGTGTTAAGATGGAAATAGTAAAGGGTTGTGCTTCATTAGTTCTTGGAGAGGAAGCTACCAGAAATACCAGGTAGGGATAGGATAGAATTCTGCCCGAAATCATGGAAGTCACTGCCAGTCAAAGTGGAGAAAATTGGTCTAGATGGAGCAATAGTTTGACTCAATATAAAGAGATTTCTGTGCTTTTTCAAAATTGTAACTTTTTTGACACAGGAAGTAAAACAGTAACTAATTGCTTTGCAATAACTATCCAAGAGTCTAGGTGCTCCAATGACTTACACTGGTCCCTAAATCACAGACCAGAACATTTTCTACATCAACAGTCTAGAAACATCACACCAAGAAATTATCAGAAGCCTGGAGCGCCAAGACCAGGCTAGAGAGGCTCATTGGTAGCCACACTAAATTCCTGTAATATTTCACTCTGGAACTGGCATATTGAGCTACAGTTGGATTACAGCAACACAGTGCACAAAGCAAGGCTCCCTATATTTTTGGCAAGTTTGACCAGCTTGCCAGCTGCATACACCTGTTGCCTAGCCCAACCCTCTGTGTGTAAAAGGGATTCTGAGACCTGAGCAGCAGCCACACTCCTAGATAACGCATTAGGTCAAACACACTAGGACAGACCATGTTCAAGCCACAGACTCTTTTGAGATATAAACTGAAAAGGGTCAGGATGCTGCCTTCTTGGAAAGAAGATGGAAGACATGGCCAGGAGCTAAGCTGAATCCAGGACACTGAAGTAAAGCAGGAGGTGAATCATCTTTTGTTAAAAAAAAAAATGGGTACAAAAAAGGTGGGGGTTGGCGTGCAGATAGTAAAGGGTAAAACAGGGAGAGGCAGTGATACGTTACCAAAGAAAAGGAAACAGAGATGTTTCCTTTCCTTTATCTTTTTCCTGAGCCCAACCTATTTTGGTATGACCAACCCATTTCTGGGAAGCAGTGAGAATGAGCCCACTTTCATAAGAGGTGTACCAAATACTCAATGAAATGCAGGGAATGCCTCGTCCACTGGCACAGTATGTTTACTGCCACTCTGTGGATGCTGGAAGAATGCCACTTGTGGCTTTCAAATATAATGGGATTACTCAGGACAATATGCTATTTTTGCCCATTTTTAGCAGGCAGAAAATTGTATGAAACTGTCTTCAAAATTTTGGATCTGCGAGGCTAGTCTCTCAAAAACTAGTAAGAAAGAATGACCAAACTCTTTAGCACAGTGAAATAATGCTCAAAACAAAATACCATATCAGTAAGTTTTTCTTATGCACTCGGATGTTCCTGAAAACCTGAGCAACTTGCTTTGAGCAGTAAATTTAGTATTTGGAGTTTTTGAGCGAGTTCAACATTTCCTAGAATTTAATTCAATTATTATAAGTACAGAAAACATGTGAATTCATGGTCTACCCCAAACCCTGTTGGCATACAGGATTGGAGGATTACTAAATTTCACAAAAACATAAGGAATGGCAATTTGATGAGTGCTGAGAAGTGAACACTGGGCTTTCCATGTCCCTTGGCATTGTCCTTTTCAAATCATAGTGCAGCAGACCATAACACTTGGAAATTCTACAGCGTTTGGGGATTCCATGAGTTAAAGTCAACATTTAACATTTACAAATTATGTATAAAATACAGGGTGACCTTGATCAGCCAGTTCCCTACAACCTGCATCAACTTCTCTGAAAACAAGGCACCATACTGTTATGGATGGGTGAGAATATAATTTCACAATTTTCAACAAATCAAAACTTGTTAATTTCTTCACATTCAGGACAAAAGAATTTGACATTGGGGGCAAAAATCATATCTGAGAGGAACCTAAAGTGATTGATTCATCCATCCATCCAGACACAGGGCATCTGTGTTTAACTCTTAAAAATCTAGTCATTTATCTCTGGGTGTTCAACCATGTCAGTATTAAAATATGGTTGCCACTCCTTTTTCTTTTGCCTGATAGGCACTTCAGCCTTTACAACTATACAGGAGGCAGATCTAACATGGTCCCTTCATGCCTTGGAAAAGCTATCCCTATTGAATTATACAGGTGAAAATAGAGAAGAATTTCATTTTGGTTTCTTTTAAAGATTTTTTTTTAAAAAATTTCATATCACGTATTTGGGAGGGATAGAACTTGAGAATTAACTGGGGTTCAAGACCAACTGGAGACTTTTTGGTTACTGAGGTAGGACAGCAAATGGTACACATTCACAGGGGGAAGAATTTGAGCCTTTAAAAATGTAAATATGGGAGAAAATAAAACTGTCTGATTTCTCCATCTTTACATATCACACCAGATTTCTCTTAAACTACTATCTTGGGTATTTATTACCCACCAGAGACCACCAGTCCAAGATGGCACGTATTGCAATTTTGCAATGCCATGGCCTCAGTCAGGAATAGTTAGTCTAATTACTAATCCACCAATGTCTTTCAGACATGTGTTTAGAATTGCTCATCTGTACACACCTGGTTCCAGTCTCTTTTCTTCTTCCACCAGGCGTCCTTCCTTATTCATTCATTCTTTCATTCATTTATTGGAAAAGCGACTTAGAGTTTAAATTGTTAGCTGCCTTAGGTTGTTTGTAATTTCTAGCAGGGAGAGGTATCGTGTTTTATATGAATAACTAAATGCATTTTAAACCAACCATAATCTAAATTATCCCCCACACCACATACATCCTTAGTTTAAGACACTGGGATATGTTCTCATAGCTTAACAGTGGGAAGCAGATAGAGGGCCAATATATATGAGCCAGTCCATTAGATCTTATGGTATTGGGAGGCTCATACAGAAAGAGAAAATTTCTAGAGAGGATACCAAAATACACAATATCTCCTCCTCCAAGCTGGATTATCTCTCTTTTGAACTGGAAATAAGAAGTATTTTGCAGAAAGCCAAGATATATGAAAATTGGTTTCCACAATAGTTATTTATTTATCTATAAATTTGATTTTTTTTTCTTACATTTCCTTTTTCTTCGTTTAAATTTTAGAACTAGACGTTGAGTCCAGTTCAAGTGATCTTAGTGGCGTTGTCTTCTTTTGTCTGATTTGATTTTGGTAGTTGTCAAATATGGAATAACACAAACTGGAAAGTATCAAGTACAAAATGCAACCACATGCCTACCGCAAACCACAAGGGACAATATTTTTTAAAGAATACAATCAAATACTAATAGCTGCCAAATATCCATTCTCTGTTATTATTGGATATCAGTGATCTGATGCATATTCAATCTCAAAATTTTTCAACAATTTTGAAGAGTAAATTAATTTCAACTGCAGTCAAAGCTTCCTTTTACTGGAAGCTAAGGTAAGCCTGCATGGTCTAGTGGTATGAGCATTGGACTGCAACCCTGCAGAACCCTGGGTTCAAATCCCCACTTGGCCATGCAAACTCAATGGGGTGACCTTGGGCAAGTCACACTCTCTTAGCTTTGAGGGAGGCAACGGTAAACCCCTTTGAACAAATCTTGCTAAGTATCCCCTGTGACAGGTTTACCTTAGGGTCACCATAAGCTGGAAATGACTCGAAGGCACACAACAACAAGGTAACAGCTGTTACAGAAAATGTGATGTTTAATCTGCTGAAATTAATTTATGGCACAGAATGATGTTTTTCACCATGGGTGGCTGATGGATCCCTTGCCATAAGGGCAGCAAATTCATTTTCAGTATTACAGCAAATTGTCCCACAGCTGTTCCTAGTTGAATGGGAGCTTGGCCGGTGCTGAGCCTCAAGACAAAGAGGGTCCTGACTGGTAGAACTCCAGTACAACTGGAGCATCTGTGGGCAAAGTGTCTGTAAAACCAGAAGTGGATTCACCACCCATGCAGTAACAAATCCACATCTTACCTCTGTTTCACATTGTATAGATTACACTCCTTCTAGCAATATAGTGGTAAATTTTGAAGGGCGTGTAATCATCATGACAGGTGCCAGAGGTATAGCAATAGGAGGGACATATGAAGACATTGCATTCCCAAGTATGAATTCTACCCCAATGAACATTTCTTCCAGCCCCAAAAATTTCAGCACTGTAGTAACTTAAAACTTCTATTGAACATCTAGAAATACACTTCAGACAACCAAGAAGAGGACATGGTGGAATCCTCCAGAACTCCAGCACTGATACCACTAAAATATTGTCCATATACCAAGGAGTCTTTCCATGCAGGTATTTTGTAGTCCGCAGGACTCCTCAGCTCTGACACGTGTGTTGACACCATACAGACATTCAGTGCTTCAGCACAGAAAATCAGATTTGGTAATCTTGCTTTTTGAAAGTAACATATTTGAAAGAATTTCAAGTGAACAGTTTCTCCACTAGTGCATTAGACTTTATTAACAGTTGAAATCATTGTAGTAGGATGACTTCTGCAATATGCTTTTAATTCCTAGTCATTCTTATTCTTATTTAATTTATATAATTATTTTGCATGTGGAATTTTTTTTTAAAATGGATCTGCTTTTTTGGAAGCTTCCCAATATATCTTCTAATTAAAATATATTAACTGTGGGTTATCATTGTCATTACTATGAAAGCTTTTTTTCTCCCATATAACAGGTTTCTTCTATTACAGTGACTGACTCCTTTCTTGTACTCCCCCCAATTTTTTTGTCTCTGCTCCTACCCAGTGAAAAACTTATTACATCCCTGACAGTCCTCATAGCCAAACTCCCAAGGACACTCTAAAAATAGAAGTCCACATCAGTAAAACAAGTTCTTAGTTTTCAACTCCAGCATCCAACATCTTTTGTGAAATGACTGTTACTTGCTCGTTCAGGACTAGGGTTGCCAGAGTGAAAACTGGAGAGGGCTCCTGTACCTTTGATGGTTGTGCCAAAGAAGGAATATCAGCGGGTATTGCTTGTTATCTGGCTGTGTAAAAAGCAACACCTGCAAAACAAGCATACAAAAAAAATCAACCCTCTTCTATAGAACCATTAAAGTTACAGGAGCCCTCTCTAGTTTTCACTCTGGCAATGCAATTCAAGACCACCAACAGTGGTAGTCACAACAATGGCCCTTTCTGCACGAGACAGTTATAGCACTCTTATTCCATTTTCAGCATCCTACGGAATCCTGGGGTTTGCAGCTTAGGGAGGGGCCCTGAGACTTCTCAGCTAAGAGCTCTTTGGCCTCAGGAAACTACAAAGCTCAGAATTCCCCAGGAGGATGAAAATGGAATAATAGCGCTAATAACAGGCTAGTGCAGAAAAGACTAATATATTGTTATACAGGGGATATATACATTTCCTTATCTACCAGGTCCAGTGAAAATTGCAGCTATAGAGCTATAGAGCGGTTGCAAAAGGACGGCTGGTTGTCCTTCTTGTTGTGATGATGATGGTGATGATAATATAAAAAAGTCTTGCCAATTTGATCCTATGACCTCTGGCTCCACATGCATATCTACTATAGGACTGGGCAGGATGTTGTCTGTGAACCTGCAGCCAATAGGAGCCTCTTGCTCCTGCCTGCCCCACCCCAAGTGATTGTCCCAACAGACAAGATGGTGGTTGTGGCTGTACTCAGGGAGAGGGGCATTTATACTTTTTGCCCTGAAACCTCAGGCACTAAGCTATGCCTCTCCCTGGCTCTACTACACCCCTGGCCAGTTTACAAGATCCTTCATCACTGTTGGCATATAATTTACCAGAGAGAGAAATTTAAAGGTATAGAGGGAAACCAAGCCAACTCAGCCACAGAGCCTGAGATGATTGATACTTAGTGAAGAGAACACCTCATTCTGTGGAAACTCATAAACCGCTGTGTGGCCTCAGGCAGCAATATGGACCCGAATGCATGCACTAACCATACTTAATTCTGCTGTGCCTTCAAGTAAATTGCTATAAACACCAACCTTGTGTTTCCCATGTAGAAAAACTCTAGATCATCTGCTTCTGATTTTTGGTGCATGAAATTTCACAAGTTTGCTCAATGGCTTGTGAGTAACTCAACTTTATTCAATTCAACCTTAGTTAATGATGTGAAAACGAAGAAATAATGGATTGGATCCAGATTTAGTTCTACTTAGCATATACTCATTAAGTCCCTTCAGCACAGACTAATTTAAGTCCCTCTGATTTCAGTGAGTATACTCTATGTATGGTCAGGCTAGTATTTCATTCTAACTTTCACTATTACAGCTAAGTCTCTAATATATACCTAACTCTTATGTATAATGTTTGCATAGGAAAGAGAAATCACACTATAACTACAATGAAATCAATGTTGATGACAAAATACAGTTTGATCACATTAAGTGTTCATTTAAAATGGTGTGTGAATGTATGTGTGAGAGAGAGTATGTGTTTGATTCAGTGAAAGGTGATTTTTTCCCCTCAAGAAACATTAAAGCTGATAATGTATAAACTGCTTTGCATTATCTTCTGTTTTTTCTTTATATTATCATTATGCTACTGCAATAAAGATGTGTTAGTGTTACCAAATGTTTGTAAGAATGATTTGAACAACTGAAAAGATCTTGAAGAAAGAGAAAGAAAGAGAAAGAAATTTTTAGAGATAGTAGGTACCTCTTCTAACCTGGGACTTGGACTGAAGATAGCTCCCTTTCAAATCTAGCAGTGGGAACAATTAATAAAGGAACCCATTAAGGTCTGATTGTTGCTGCTAAAAAGGAAGGTTGAATTTCAGCCCTTTGAAGTAACTGAGAATGATTCAGGCCTCATTACAGAGATATAATCTACATTCATACATTTATGTTAGTGATTCACATCTATTGGGAGATATTGAATTCCGTTAAATAGTGCATCTTTCCTCTGCAACTTTTCTCAGGCTTTTTCAGGCTAACCTAAGAGGGGAACTAACAATACAAAGTAGTAGAGTACTTAGGGATTCAACAGGGCTATAAAAGAAAGGCTATACAGAAAGTAGGAAAAAAGGAATGAGATATAATCTAAAAAGCTACGTCAGCTTTTCATTGAGCCTCTGTTTTGTAAGTGCCCATCCTGTCATCACAACAGTATAGAGAAAAAGAAGTCTATGAGTGTTTCTTCACCAAATATTGCACCTGTTGTAACTGGATTTAATACAATAGTTTCCAAGGATATTTTCTAAATAAATCATTTCATTCCTAGAACAAAAAAAAAATTCAAACCGGCTCTGTTGCTTAGATCCTTTTACAAAAAAGAATAATAAAATCAACAGTGTTTCTGTACCACAAAAAAAAATTAAATGGTTGTAAATATCTTTATTAGATCTTCTCCAAAATATTGTTTTCACATCAGCACTAACAATATCAGAGTTATTCTCCTATGCACACTTCTTCAGAATAAATTTCATGGGAGTTTCATGAAATTTCATGAACTCCATGGGAGTTAATTCTGAATAGCTAAGAACATAAATATGATTGTATTGTAAAGTGAAATCTGATAACAATTAATAAGATCGAATTACTAATTGATGTAATTATTTTTCACTGCTGGATCATCATGAATTCCAGTGAGATAAAGGCAAGTCTCCAGTTTTACTCATGTGCAACTAGGGGACAGATGAGCCTGTTTTGTTTTCTCCCACATTCTTTTTTTTAAAAATCTCATGTTCTTCTTGTCAAGTTTATAAAGAAATTTGAGAATTTAAGGAAGTTCACATAAAAATATCAAAGGTAAACGAACTTCTCAGATACCTGCACTGGCCAGATCCAATAGGCACAGCTGTTCTCACCATAGAAAGAATCATGTTATACTTGCCTGCCAAGTAGTTGTTAAATCTGAGGAGGCTTCTAGGAAGAAAAGAGGGAGCACCCAACTTCAGTGTCACAAACATAATTAAATATGGGAATTCAAACCTGTTTGTTCCGTAATATCTAAGCATTCAAAAGCCTTGATTGGGCAAATCTGTCAACTTCACTTTCTCTCTGCTGATTCCCCCCCCCCATATTCAAATTAATAAAGGAAACTGCAAATTTTCAACCCAAATTTAATTTGAATTATGAATCTTAGCTTCAAATTAATGGAGGAATTGGCAAATCTTGAAATATTAATACGAATTTTAAATTCATTTATAAAACTACTATATTACACTGAAACACCTGAACTTATATGATTTTTAAAGCTATCAGAAGTTCAGGCCTGCTTAGTACTCAGAGGAGAAACTACAAAGGAATACCAGAGACCTCCAAGTGAAACTTAGAAAGATTCCTTTCTGAAATTCTGGCAGCTGCCAACCAGAATTGATGATACGGAGCTGAATGGACCAAAGGGCTAATTCAGTAATGCAACTTCCGATCCTATAACTCTCAAGTTCAAATTCATGAAGAAACCGGCATGTTTTGGAAAGTTCTTACTGAAAAAGGAAACAAAATGTTCCCTTAAGTCTCTATAATTGCACACAGTATCAACAGTCACCTACATCTGGGCAGGCATCCAGATCTACAGGCAAAGCCAAGCTAAGCAGCTCAATGGGGCACCAATATGCTTCACAGTTTACATCTACATCTGCCCCAGATTTCTATGACCATGCTTGCTTTCTCTGGGTGGCTTCCTTGCTAACTTAGGGCAATGGTTTATTGACAATGACAGACAAACTATCCTTTGAGCTGAAAATGGATGGAAATATATCAGAGGAAAAGTATCATGAAAACTGATCCTTGCATCAGCAAGAAAAATGGGTGATACCAAACACCTCATAATTTCTTGGGCTTCTCTGCAGCTGTATAAGTTTTACAGTAAACCACCATAAAATTTCAGCTGTTGGGCTACAAATAATGCACATAAATAAACAAACAAACATAAATAAATAAGTAAACACATTTCCCAAAGTACATCTGACAAATGGTCCAGGATTTTGATCCATTTTCCTTAAGTCAAAAAAAAATCCCTTAAGTCAAATGCAACCCTGCCACTTTCCAAAGGATTTAGTACATGCTTCAAATATGAAGAACAAATATTTCAGAGTTGTACAAACAATGCAATAAAACACATGGATTCCAGAAAGACTTTTCTTTTGTTCTGAATGCTGTTTAAATGTTTCTTCCCCAAAGTGAAGATCATAAATTTCCAAAATGAGTCTTTTTGGTAGCCAAGTACACATCATAATTGAAAAAAAAAGTCATTGCTAATTTGCATTACCAATATACTCTAAAGCCCAAGCTAATGAATCAATCAAATCCAAGAACTATTTGCTCTGTGAGTATTTTCTGCTTGCTAGTCAAGGAAAGATTGATTCCAAATGCACACCATATAACGCTCTGGCTGTTTTTCAATTGCATTCCGTTGATCAGCATTTTCTTTAGATCACACTTTCTTCCAAGGAAGCCTGATGTTTACATGAGACAATCCAATTCTTTTTCATAAAAAAGAGAAAGGGGGGACTATTTTTCCCCCTATAGTATTTTCCTTGAACAAGAAAAAATGGGTCCTCATCTTTGCATGTTGCAATATTTACGTTAGTCAGATGAATGCCAACGCATACTTTCTTGTCCTGTCACTGCAAACTGTAACCCTCTTAACAGTTAACTCTGCAGTGTAATCTGGTAACCCTTAGGAAAACTCCCAAGAAGAGCTAGTCTTTCTCTTTCCTTAGCAGAGAGATAGGCATGCAAATTGGGCACATCCTACCTTGGAAGCCTGTTATGTTTTGGCAAGAATATGGATGATTACAGGAAAAGCCTAGTATATCTGTCATGATAGCCCTGATGGAACATGACAAATTCACTGGGAAGGATGGATAATAACAGCACCTTCTGTGGAAAATAAATCACTAACCTGTATCCTTCAAAAACAATAGATGGCTATGGAAAATGTGCATCTTTTCAGTAAAGGAAATTGTATTAATAATAATGAAAGAAAGAAAGAAAGAAAGAAAGAAAGAAAGAAAGAAAGAAAGAGACTGATTTTATGAGCAAACCTTTCCCAATGCCAATAAAAGTGTCCCTCCTCCTTCCCTCTCTCTCACCCCCTCTTTTATTTTCTTTTGAAGTCAAAGGCGTGATCTGCTAAGTTGAATAATGTTAGCAATTAGAGATTGGCCCTTTAAGGGGACCTTATTCCAGGAGGAGTTAGGAGTGATAAATCTTGAGAGACGCAAGAGGAAGAATATGCGTAAAAGTGTTGTTCTGCCCCCTCATCCGCCCCAGCTTATTTCAGTAAGGGAAGGCAGAAATCATTGATTCATTAAAAGTAAATGGGGGGAGAAAGAGGTGGTGGGAAGGAAAGACTGCACAGGAGACCTCCATGGAAGTCAGCAGGAGGAGGGAAAGCAAAGGGAGCCAATTATGCCATATGCTCTCCCCCACTCCAACAAACAATTTGTGTGTGAGAATGCTTGTGCAGGTAGGTGTGGATGGGGAGGGGCAGAGAATATACATATTCATTCCTCTACACAGTTAGCAAACTGCCTTTTTTGAGACTTGCCTGCCTTATATTCTTCTCCCCAAATCTTACCCACCCACCTCCTTTCTTCAAGGGGAGGAGGAGACTGAGGGAGAGAGTCAGCAAAGCAACCAGCACCAGGTGGCTCTCAACTGCTGGCTGCCAAAAAAATAAAATAAAAATCCTTCTCTAGAAAACAAGTTTTCTTAACAAAAAAAAAGAGGGGAAAAAAGAAGGGGGAAAGGAGGGGGCTCCGTAGAGGGGATTGGCTGAGTCTGGAAGACAGGGAAATTAGTAAAGCATGAGTCTCCAAGCCATGCTGGTGGCCAGAAGGACTGCTTGAGGAGCAATTAGCTGAAGGCTGCTGCTGCTGCTGCTGCTGCTGCTGCTCCTCTAGGAGAGAGGAAGCGGGGAGGGGAAACAAGGGCAGATCCTGGTGGAGTCTCTCCTTCGCCCTCTTCCCAGCCCAGGCGCAACGTGCAAAGGGGTTTCAGATGTCCCAGCACCGCTGCTTGACCCCCTGCAAATAAAACTTGACCACCAGAGGCACGTCTCACCTCTCCGCTTTCTACGCTCGGGCACTGAGGCTGCAGCTTCCGACCTGTTGGCAACCCCCAAAAAAGAGGTGGAAAAGACTCCCCCCGATTTTCCTTTTACATATCTATATAGAATCTCAACATATCTGAGAGATCTCTGTAATCGCTACACCTGAGGACTGGAGAGGCAGAGAGAGAAGAAGCCTTTTCGCGCTGTCGTCTGAGGAAAACGGCGTTTCTGAGGGGAGAAGAAGGTGAAGAAGTGACCAAGGGGCGGACGGGGGGCGGCGGACGGGAGGGCGGCGGGGGGAGGCAGTGACCGCCCCCTCCGGGCTCCCCTATTTGCTCCCGCCACCCTGATTATTGCGATTTAAAACAAAGCCCCGCCGCTCTTATTGATGAAGGTATTGGGTCCCTGCCGCCGCCAGCGTGGTCGCTCACTCGCCTGTCATCTCTCTTTTCTCTCTTCGCAGACTTCGCCTGCCTCCCTGGCCATCCCCGCTTTTTTTAAGATGGTGCAGCAAAGCGTGAGGAGGAGGAGGAGGGCGAAATAGCCTCCAGCCGCAGCCGGCGACCGCAGCAGCCCCCGCGAGCGAGACCGCTCCGTCGGGAGTCGGGGTTTGGGCTGGTTTTGTTTGTTTGTTTGTTTGTTTGTTTGTTTGTGGGGGAAAGGCGGGGGCGTGAGGAGAATTTGAAGGCCAGAAAAGTGTGAGGCACCCCGCTTTTCCTCCCTCAGACGGACGGAAAAGGACATCCCCGTTTTGAAGGAATAAGGGGAGAGGAGAGGGCGAGGGCGGCCGCGCGGCCAGGCGAGCCGGCGCGAGGGGAAGGCCACCGGTGTTCTGGAGCGCTTCGCCCCCTGAGGCATGGATGTCGGCGCCCTCCCGCCAGGCCAGAACGCAGCCGCGCCGAGGGCTCTGAGCAGCAGCGCTCCCCGTCAGCTGTCCGCGCGCCTCGCCCCGGGGTTCCCCCTTCCAGCATGTTTCTTTTCATGAGGCATCTCCCCGCGCCCAGAGCTTCAGTACAATGTGCAAATGGAGACTGATACAGGGTGCCTCAGCCTTTGCCCACCTGCCTCCTTCTCCTTCTCCCCGCTCTTTCTCCGCCCGCCGCTACCGCGGCTTCTTCCTGCTGCTCTGCTTGATGATGTCGTCGTCGTCGTCGTCGTCGTCGTCCTCTCTGGCGGTCCCCTGCCATGAGTGCGGCCCAGACATGCTGCTCCTCAAGGCCACCAACTCTTCGGCGGCGGCGGCGGCGGGTGCCGGTTCTTCCTCTTCCTCCTCCTCGTCGCCTTCTTCTCCTGCCAGCGCCGGGAGACACGTGCGGAGCTACGAGCACCTCCGAGGAGACGTGCGCTGGAGGAAACTCTACTGTTTCAACAAGTACTTCCTTCGGATCGAGAAGAACGGCAATGTCAGCGGCACCAAGAAGGACAACTGCCCTTACAGTAAGTACCCTGCGCCTCCCCCCGCCTTTTCCCCCTTTTCTCTCCTTGGCCAAAGGCAAAAAAGACTCCCACTTGTAGAACAGCGCGCGTGTAAAGGTGTTGATTGCGCCTCCGCGGGGGGGAAATACTCTGCACGCGCTCAGCGGCTCTCTCGCCTTGGAACGAGGCGGGGAGGAGAGGAACAGGTTCTTGGGCGCGGGCCGGCTGGGCTATGCCTTGATACGAGGGGATCAAAATAAAGCCCCGTTATTCGAGAAGGGGACGGAGTTCCCCTTGTCTCAGGCGGCGTCTGCCTGACCTCCCTTGGCATGAATTTCCCTTCTAGTCTGTTTGGCGGAGGAGTCAGTACCGTTTGAATATCTTGGAGGTTTGATTTGTCCCGTTCGTTCCTTTTCTCCCTCTTCGAGGCTGATCGCAACTCTATGCGGGATTTTTCTCGGCGTTCTCAGGGCCAGGTTTTTCCGCTTGACAGTGTGAGAGGTTTTTTTTTTCCCCCGTCTTCCTCGAGTGTGCCGTCGTCCCCGCTTCCCTCAAACGCTTACCCAGGTAGGATAGGAAAGTGGGCTGAGAAAATGAAGTCGAGCCGATCGAAGTTGCTGAGTTTTGGTTTTATCGGGAAACGTTTCTCGGCCCCCTTTTCGCGCTCGACGTTGAATGGAGAGGGGACTGCGTGGGTCCGGCTCTCCCTCCCTCCGCATCAAAAGTTAGAAAGTGGCAAACTGCAGGTGAAGCAAGTGCTCGCTTAAGACTCAGGGGTGGTTTGAAATTTATGCCATTTTCTTAGAAGTCGGCGAGGGGGAGATTTATCAGGCAGATAAACCCTGCCAGGTCCCCCCTGCCCACTGAATGCATTTTTTAAAGTGAGAGGTTGATCCTCTGAATTTTTTTTCCTCCCCCACCCATAAATATCATTAGTTGGATAGTTCATAGTTGATAGATCTTACTACACTTGCTTAGGTTTTTGTTGTTGTTGTTAAGCGTGAAGCCTTCTGCAGCTTTGATGTCTGCGTCCTGAACCTGACTTTTGTACATTGTCAAATTCTCTCAGTATGTGCAGCTTTGTGGCTTCCCCTCAGGTCTTCCCTTCTCCCCCTCACCCCGCATAAGGGTCTCATGTTGCAGCCGTGAGAGAGCCTTGTAAACATCTGGGGCTACAGGGAGTCACCCAGACCTCACACACATCTTGCTGGTTTTATCTTTTTTTTCTAAAGAGAAATCATGCACATGCATACACACACATGCATATTTGTGTGTGTGTGCATAGCTATGTCTGTTCCTGCATCTATAATGCGCATATATATCAGCAAAAAAATCACGTGCAGCTCTGTTCCTTGCCTTCACTGGAGAATGTAACCTTTCTTGCCTGTACAATTTCAAGAGAAACAACTGTGGTAAATCACTGCCTGTTTCGTTATAATTTTAAGTGACTCCATCCTGCCAAAAATAAATAGCAAGATGAATGGTGTAGCCGTTTCAACACATGTATTTGAATAACCTGCTTTATTGCATTTTAACATTGATGAATAGGTAGATCTGTGCAAGAGTGTGTGCAGGTGTACATTGCTCATGTATGGGTGAGAATCCAGCAATTTTTTATGTTACCATATTTGCAGCTAGCTCTTTGCTCTTCCTTCAAGAGTCTCAGCTTGGTGTTCTTGAGATACCCTATATGATCGCAACTATCCCGTGCAGTAAATTGGGCTGAGAATTTTACAAGGGTGTCCACTTTGTTTCAGAGCTCAGCGAAGATCTGAACATCTTCTGCCCCAAACTCTCTGTCCATGATGCTAAACTGGATGGATCTCATTAAAAAAGCATGTACCAAATCTCTCTTCACTCAAAAGTAGCATGGGAGTTGAATACATGCCACCCTTTATCACCTGAATTAAAGTACCATAATTAAACTGCAGCACCATATAGCAGTTATAGACAGACAGGGCAGTTCCAGTTTTGTCCAGACAAGAGTGGTAGCTCATGGGAACTTCAAAAGGAGGTCAGTGTGCAGCCTTGGGAAGCGTGGATGTTATATAATATGAAGCTGTGATACGCACTCACCCACCCACCCATTTATTTCCACTTAGTGGGCTAAAGCAATGTTAAAGCCCAACTTTACTTCTTGCACTTCACTCCCTGTCTCTGTTCATTGGCTTGTGTCATGTATTGCAGGCATCAGTGTGCGCTGTGGAGGAATGCTTGTTCAGTTGTCAGGCAAGTATACAATATGCAATAGCCATTGTTTACTTCATGCTTCCTGACAAGATAGTATCAAGAAGGAATCATATGACAAAAGAATAATCTAGGATAGGAGTATAGGGAAACCGTCATATACTGAATCAGACTCTTGGTTGCTACTCGGTTGCCGCTACTAAGTCAGAAGGCATAGTAGCGGCAATTTGATACTGATAGCAACTCTCCAGAGTTTCAAATGACCATCTTTCCCCACCTCACCTGGAAATGCCGTGGATCCAACCTGGGACCTGCTAAAGCATTAGTAACTACTGTGGAGGTATAAGTTTCTGAGGACCAGAAGCTCCCATATGTGTGTTATTTAACCTATCTGGGACTTTTCCGTGCACAACTTCAGGGCCAGCCCAGTTATGTAAAGTGAGGTACACTCAAAGTTGAGAATGCTGCTCCATTGCCAGTACTGAATTAAGATTTTTCAAGCAGTTTGTCTGGTCAGCTTTCATAAATGGAATTTCTGGAGGCACATTTTGTCCTTTGGCCCAGGCAGCAAAATGTCAAAGGCCAACCAAGCAGACCCGAGTCCAGATACATGCTATCTATGAAGGTCACTTAGATGGCACTGGCCCAGTCATTGGCCATCAGTGGCTATCTCACAGGGCTGCTATATGTGTTTGAGTGGGAATGGGCAACTATTTTGAACTCCTTGGATGAAGGGAAAGGTATACATAGAAATGAGGAGGAGGATAAGTATAGTGATAATATACCCATTTTCTACAGCTGCCTCAAGATATTTTGCTGCCTCTAGTGAAGGACAAGATGACAGTCTTCACCATTCTATTTTAAAGAAGCCAGCTGGACTGGCAGTTGAATTTTACATCAACACTGGTGTTAAAGCAGACTTCTTCATATCACTTGAGAAGAACAGGCTAGCTTAGAGACTATGGGGAAGACTGCCAAGAACGAGTAGTCTGTCATTCAACAGAGGGCAACAGTCAGAGGGCTACTGTTTTCCAGTCCACACCACTCAGCATTTGCAACCTGAAATGACCACATTGTGGAAAGGCGAGACCTTCCCCTTCTATCCCCAACATGCAGTCAGCCATACCAGGTGTTTTCATCATGATATTAGGGATTTTCAGGAATTTCAGCTTCAGTGGATATTTGTGCAAGAAAGGGGAATTGCCAGCTATTTCAGAATGTTCTCATGCTGCCTCTGCTCAGGGCTGTCCAGGATTCCTTCTTTGGCACAAGACCATCCTGCATGCATACGTTTCACACAAACCACAAACGCTTGCTGGGTAGAGGAGAGGGGAGGTTGGCCAGTGTCAATGTCAAGAAGTATGCTAAAAGACAATCTCATTTCCCCATTATGTGTTCACTGTATTCTAAACCAGTCAGCCATGTCATTAGGCAGTGAGGTGTGCACCTCAGGCAGCTGACTCTGGCTGTTAGGAAAAGAAAGAAGATGGTTTGTTATTTCATTTATTTTTGTTGTGTTTTTGCTGCCAGAAATGACAAAGGTGCTAATGGGAGCTGCCACCTTACTTGCCCAACCAAGTTGATCTGCTTAGGTACTATGCAATTTGGCCAGCACAGTGGGGAGGCATTCAGGCAGCCGAGTGTCTTGGGCCATCCTGAAACAGCTCCCCCTTGTTGGAGGACAAGCATGCGCTATGCAGAGTACTGCCAGCTCTTCCTTTCTCCTTATTCTGTTTCTAATGTGGAAGCCATCCAAATTTATCCACAGCACTGCAGCACATTTTCATTTGGTGCATGCTGTGTGTACTTTTGAGGTGAAAAAAAAAAGCATACAGAATTTTGTGTTCTAGTGGTATGCACTAAATACGCAGTGTCTACCTACCAATTCTGCTAGTAGCTTGTACTAGTAGTAGTGAATTTGCTCTAGGTTTTAGTGTGAACTTTAAATGAGATATCCAAGGTGCCTGAGCTGTTTTGAAAATAGGATTAGACTGTGAACTAAAACCCAGTTCTCATTCACAGTTCTCATTCACAGCCCACTGACATGGAAGCCATGAGCTACCGGTTTGCTTTTTAAGTGGCTATCACCCTTATTTACATAGCCTCTGCATCTAAAAAAGGGGATTCCTTATGCATACAGAAACTACCACTCTTAGTGGCTTGCACTGCTTTTGCCTCTGGAAGATTTCCTCTGTAATAAAATACCTTTATCTGAAAGTTCTTTCCAACTTTACTGACCTCATATTAGAAGAGTATGGAGGAAGTTTTCTCCCTTTCTTCTCCCAGAATACTGGATAAAGAAATGGAGCTGATGGGCACTTTTCAAGAAGGTTTCTTTGAATAATATGCAGCTGAGAAGAACCTTGATGGATCTGACAAAAGATCTGTCTGGCCAACCAGTTAGCTGTAGGAAGTTCACAAGGAGAACAGAAGTGCAATAGCAGCCTTCTGGTCACATTCCCAGCTGCTGACAAATAGATACTGGAGAAAATATATAACATCCTGACTGATAGTCACTGATAGTTCTAACTCCCATGAGAGGTCCTTTATTGCCATTCAAGGTGACCACCATCATTACTTCTTACCATAAGCAAATTCCCCAGTTTGACTGTGTGCTGGTGCTGGTGTTATGGAAGCAGAATAAAAACTTCTCTCTGTCATTTGACTTTACACTTTGTGTTTTTCTATATACCTCCTCATCTCTCACTCCTGTTGCCCTTTTCTGTACCTTCTTTAATTCTACAAGGGTCCCTTTAGAGGTCTGATGACCAGAACTGTACCCATTATACCAGGTGTGGATGCATCATAGATCTGTATAAAGACATATTGATACTGACAGTTTTATTTCGGAGCTGTTGATTTTCATTTGATTTTGGTTTTTGATGTTGTTTGCAATTCAGCATTGCACTCACAAGGAGAAGATCCATTTGCTGATCCATCACTGCCTTCTCAGACCCAATCAGCATATGTAACACTGACAGGAAGATGAGTATGAGTATTTTGCACCCATATCTATCATTTTATACTTGCTTTCATCAAGCTAAGTTTGTTGTTTTTAATACCTGCAATTTGGAGTCAGAGAATGAGCATAGTATAGTGGTTTGAGCATTGGACTACAATTCTAGAGACCAGGATTCCACTGAATGAGCATGGGTGCATCACACACTTTCAGCCCTGGAAAACCCTGTGATAAGTTTGCCTTAGGGTGGCCATAAGTCAGAAACAACTTATAGGCATACAACAACAAAATTTGGAGTCATTCACAGATATAAATATCTGCTCATCCATTGTGTCAGATCATTTATGAACAAATAAAAAAAACACTGGTCCCAAGACAGATGGTTGGAGGATCTGTTCATACATGGCTAAGTTAAAGAATTTAACTGCCACAAGATGTAGTCTTGGTAGCAACTTGTGTGCGTGTGCCTTTAAGTTGCCCATCAACTTATTGCAACCTCATTAATTTCAGAGGGCTTTCTTAGGAAAGGAATACTAGAGGTGGTTTTGCTAGTTCCTTTCCCTGAAATCTAGCCTGCAGCTCCTGGAGTTGATGGTCTCCTGTCCAAGTATTAACAGGGCAGCCCTGCTTTGTTTCCAAGATGAGACAGGACCTGGTGCTTTCAGGGTAATATCTTTGACCAACAGCTTAGATGACTTTTAAAGTATTTTCACTCAAACATTAATAACAGTGATATAGTGTTCAATTCTGAGGTGCAGATACTCATTAAGACAGATATCTGCACAAAGAGAATCCAGAAAAAGGCAGGCAGCTTCATCCATAGTAGCAAGCCAGTTCTAGCAGTACCAGGTCTTGTGTAAACCTAATGCACCTTAATTGCCCAACCAAGACTAAGCCACCATAAAATACTTTGCATCACAACAATAGATATCTTGTGGTATCAGTATCAATATATTGTTGCTAGGAAAAGATCCAAACATGGAAGGTTGGGCAAGGAGAGGAGGTGATGTCATCATCCCTTCAAATCAAAAAATCCCACCAGTCCTAGTCCTGTGAGCCCCATTTGCACTATAACCCAATCAACAGTGATTACCCATGAAAACTTAATAGAACTTCCACGTTCAAATGTAGCATACCTCAGACTACCAGGTATTGGGGAGAAATGTGCTAGAGGGAGCTATTTTTTCATGGTTGTTGCTGGCCACTGCTTGAAACAGTAATCTTGGACTAGGTAAATTTTTTGTGTCATCCAGAAAGGCTTTTTAAATAGCCTTCTTATTCGTTGTTCACTGATAGGTAGGTAAGCTTGCAACTTATAGGTAAATCTAACAGTTAATTTGCTCTCTTCCAGAATACATGCAGGTGCTCATTTTCCTGTGTACAGTAGGCCCTTGTATCTGCTAGAGTTTGGTTCCAGGGCCCGATGCTCAAGTCCTATTATGTACAACAATATAGTAAAATGGTGCCCCTTACGTAAAATTGCAAAATTCAAGCTTTCTTTTTGGATTTTTTTTTAATGGATATTTTCAAGCCATGATTGGTTTAATCTATGGATAAAGATATGGAGGGCCAAGTATATTTGCCATTGGAAAGGGGAACAGATTTTGTTCAAAACTTGAAAAAGTAGTTTTGGACTAAAGCTCCCAGAATCACCCACTCACCATGGTCACATATTACCCTGAAGGCACCAGGTCCTGTCTCATCTTGGAAACAAAAAAACAAATAAAAAAGCATGGTCACTTTTTGATGACAACTTTTGTTACTTAGGGATAGTGGATTGGGTAGAGTTTTTTTTTTAAAAAAAACTAATTTGCCTAATCTCTAGTTTTGTTGTAATTCTGTACCTGGAAAAGAGTAGTGACAGGATGGGCACCTTTTTACTGACTTTGTTCCTCTGTTTTGTTAAACATCAACTTGATCCAGAAAAATATTCCATGTGGTAATGCTGATATTGCAACCCTCATTAGATTAGGTTGCATTCCAGTAGTGGATCCCATGAGCAGAAGACCAGCATACTAAAAAATTGGTTTGGATTGGCCACTGGTCATGGAGACAGTCTATGCTCTCTTCTCAGTTTGTGGAACTTAGCTGTTTGAAAATAGTCTTCCACTGCAATAGATAACCAGTGCTAACCTTTTCCAGGAACCAAGATTTTTAAGCATCAGTTACTGAACCCTGTTACAGATGGCAAATTGTCGGATGCTTCTTTGGCAGTGAGGCTGCTGTCTAAACTTTCTGCCTTGGGTGCCAGGTAACTTGTGCTGGCAGTGTGGGTTAGTCTAATGTTTTTGAACATGTTTACCTGGAAATAAATTTAAATGTTATGCTACAGGAGCTAGCTGTGCATTGTTTTCATGTCATTTACAACTGGATCTCCTTGCCCACACATGCAGCTCATATAAATGTGGTGTTAAAATGTAGGCAGTGGCTTTGCATGCATAGTGGCTCAGTCTTCAGTATTAACAAGGCACGGGACATACACAATGCCACATGAGTAAATTCTTCCTTCTCTGGAGTCACAGTTAAATTTGGCTATATTTCACTGGGCTTTATTTCCTCAGGATTATGGAAGGGAGGGTGGCAGAATAAACAGCAGGGTAGGAAAAGTACTCCGTTGATGAAGGAACTTCAACAAGATTCATTTCTAAAACAGATTTTGCTCTATAAATGGGGTATATTAAGCACTAAATAAAAGTTTACTTTGGCAGATGTTTTCCAACTTGATTACACAGAGCTATTACCTCAGCCTTTTCTATACTTTTAGGATAATAGGAATTAGGGTGAATTATGGCAGTTCTGTCAAGAGTCTGAGACAGCTTGCATAATTTAGCACTGCTGGAGCATATCTGTCACTAGATATTCCTAGGGTGGTTTGGATTTTGTTTTATTTTCTTTGCAGTTAGACTTTGGCCCTGAAACTTGACCACTCCTCACTCCTCTTTACCTCAGTGTTGCAGCTGTGAAGATCCTCTGAGAAGCTGATCTCCAGGAGTGAATGAACCAGTTGTTAAATCCTTTCTTGAGGATCATTATTATCATGACTGAAACAAGTTGTCAGTGTCACCCTAGAAACTGACCAGAAAAAAGTTTAGGGATTGGATCTGTTAAAGAAAAAAAGGAATCAGCAAAATAAAGATAAAAGATCCAATTCTGGAAGTGCTGTGCAATCATACATATATTTAATGAGAAGTATATCCTTATTCAACTAGACCTTCAGCCTTTAACTGATTGTGATAGCAGGATGTGAAATAGGTGTGCTGTTTAGTTATATAATGTGTTTTTAATTGTTTATAATTAATGTTTTAATTGGATTGATGGCTTAATGCTTTTCAAACTTTTGTACCACATGCTCATTTAGTTATTTTGTTTTAACTTCTGTTGTAAGCTGCTCTGGGTCTTCTGCTGAGAAAAAAACTGGATATAAATCAAATAAATAAATAGTAGGTAATACTGAGTTCAATGCAGCTTGCGCCCAAGTGAGTGTGTATGTATGGGATTGGAGTTTCAGTATCCTTGTATGGGCTTGCTCCCAAGTGAGTGTTGTCAGCCATTACTGTTCCCATTGAGGAGTCCTGTAAGGTTGTTGAATATGTCCACTACAGATTTCCTTAGGACACAACATGAAGACTACTGCTAGAAAAGACAGCAGCCAGAATTGTGTTGGCAGTTACATATTGGTATTCAATGCTATGTATTCACAATCTCTATATAGCCCCTAATTTAGGGGCTACGGACGGACGGTGAAAGTCCCCCAAACCCCACTTACCAGTAAGCAGCCAGTGGGTTTCACGGGGATCTTTTCCTCTGCCATTCGAGAGACAGCTGGCTGACATTCAGGCCTACCCCTTGCATGAGCAAAATCTCCAACACAAAGGGGACTTTGACAGGGGTCCTTTTTCTGCCTGTCATGCTGGAGATCACTCATGAAGGGGATGGGAACATCAGGCCGCTGCTTCTCAATCAACAGGGAAACAGACACCTGTCATTTCTAGTAGTTGCTCACTGGTTAGTTGGGTTGGGTGGGCGGGGTCTGGCAGAATCCACTATGTAGCACCGTAGTTGCAGTCTTCATAGTACGTGATGGTCATACAGGACTCTGCCAAGCAGAGTGTATATGACAGAAGGATAACCAAACAGGTTAACCTCCTTGCTAAAACACTAGTATAAACAAACCATATGACGATGCATTCCATTGTCAGGTTCAGTGCCAATGTTGCACAGTCACTAACCCATGAATACATTATTTAGGCCTGGCCTGAGTTAACACTGCCAAGGGCATAGATCTAAAAGACAACCTGAGTGTAATACAATTGTCATTCGTCTGAAAATCTGTCCAGTCGTACGCTATATTGTTTGAATTCTCTTTCAGTTTAGGATTCTGAGACAATTTATAATCAGAGTTTGAATGCTCTGATAATTATTGTGGCATTGTTCTTGTATGTCCTTTCCCCATAAGTGTTAAACATATTGGGTTGGAACCATGCTTCCAGTAGGTCCACCAAAATCAGTGGAACTAGTCAACCGTGACTAAATCATCATTTATTTTATCAGATCTTCTCTGAACCACAACTAAGATTGGTTTCAAGGTATTAAATTAGAAATTTCAGTTGGACTTATTTCCTTACTACAGTTTGCAGTATGTGATTTTCATTTTGTTCTCTGGTAACACTTGTTCTTATACACAAGAATTCTTTTTCATTGTTCTAAAAATCCAGAAGAAATATTTGCCTTCCTATAAAGTTCCACATATAGTTCCAATAGAATATAAACAGGGTTTATTTTCCCCTCCATAAACTCCAACAATTTAAATCAGTTTCAAGATAGAATGGGTCAACTTTTTAATTTTGCTACTCTCTAGAACCAGTTTTGAATATTAGTCTTGAATATCCTGAAGGATATATAAGATTTATTACAACTGCTTTGCTTAATGTTCATTAGCACCTTTGACTTATATATAGATCAATGAATAGGGTTCTTCTTTGAAAGGGCTGCTTGGTAATTTTGTTTTATTTCAATAGCTCCTACCCTAAGAGTCTGATATTAGCTGCTCTCAAGAGGACTGGAATCATCTGATCAGTTTTATAAAACAAGTGAGATGAAGTCACAATGAATTCAGAAGTAGGACTTCAAGTAAAATAAAAAAAAAAGGAATGAACACTTTTAATGTTCCTTAAAGGGCTGGCTTTTTACATTAAACAATAATTGCTTTTCTTAAAGTCTTCTTAGTATTACTAGAGTTCACTTTTTAATAAAAGCCAGTCCATGCTGTTGACAGATTTTAAAAAATGAGATCAGGAAAATAGGAAATTATAAACTGCCTTCTAATAGATATTGCTGTTTCCTGGGTAGGGAAATTGTGTGCTTTTTATTATACCAATGACTTTCTCATTTAAGCCTTGGTCATTGTTGGAACTCAGTTACTTAATTTATAGCCAGTGACTTACAACTCTGGGCATTTGGGATTTATGAATGCGGAAGGGATTGTATTCTTTTGTGTCTACATGACACTCTCCGGTTACCCTTTTCTGCATTCCCATAGAGTAGACCCTCCACATACTGAACCATAGCTTCATCATAAATCTATTAAAAATATACAGTTCTAAGGAGGCTTTGTCTTCATAAATGTGATTTATAGCCACCTGCTACAGATGACTCTGAAAACATTTGGTAAGAATAACCTTGACAACCTAAGCAGAATAAGGCACTAAGACCAAAAGACTCTGAGCGTCCCACATTATTTCAGCAGGATTACTCTTACGGTCCTTGCATAGGCTTTGCTGGAAATTTTGCCTCTGTAAAGGATTTCAGTGGATGTGTTTAGATCAGAGAGTACAACTCTGGGGGGCCAGCCCTACTATCGGTGGGGCTGCCTCTGCCATTAGTTTCTTCAAGACCGGCCTGTGTTGCTGCCTCATGCAGCAGATTCCCTCCCACACATACTTTTCCTTCCTCCTCTTTCAGAAAAGGTGTGTGTGCATGTGTGTGTGTTGCACAGCCAATTCACCTACACCACTTAGCCTGCTGAACTGAAGCAGTGGGGCCTCTAATTGCCAGTGCTGAATGACACGTAGTGGAGAGAGCGCCATTTTGTAAGTAAGAGTGTCGTTTTGCCCTTTGCCTCAGGCAGCAAAGTGTCTTGTGCTAGCTGTGGAAAGTCTGCAATCCTTCAAACACGTATGGGGAAGCCAGTTGAATGAACATAGTGGGACTTACTTCTAAGTAACTTTGCACAGGATTAGAAGGCATATGTAAGAGAGAAAAGAGCCCAACAGTTGCCACGTATTTTAAAACACATCTGAAAGGACCAAGGAACTTTATTTCACTGATGTAACTATTTTTTTAAAAAACACAGCCAAGGAACTTAATTTAATTTAGCTCAATTAACAAGAAAAAAAAAATAACAGTGGATAAGAGTAGTTCAGAGTGAATTGAAAGCCATTTTACTAGCCAGAAGGCTGAGAAGTCTCCACTATTTCACAGATGAAAACTGGGAAACACAGTACAGTGTGGCCAAGATGGCAAAAATTATTAATAAGGAAGAATATATAGAGGCCAGGAGAGAGTGCAGCCACCACTTACTTTGGCCTTGGAGAAAAGGCAACATTTTGCCCCAAATTGTTGCAGAGGAATAATTCTCAGAAAAGAAAAACCTGGGCAGTTGGGTAAAAAGAAAACACTTTGCAGTTCAGGAAATGGGTTCAATGTACAGAAAACATTTTTCTATGTAGGAAACTGTTTTCTATGTAAAAAGCAAGATTCTCACATTAAGAAATTGATATGTACCGGATTACTCCACAGAGTAATTTCAGTACAACACTTTGGGACATATGAATTCACAGAGATTACTGTTAACAACCATGCACTTCCTCTTGCAGCAGGGAGAAAACTACTGCATTTGAGGAGTCAACAACTGAGGATTTATATCCCTAATACACTACACCATCTTCTGATGTGACTTCCATGTGCACAAATGTGAGGTCACTCGAAGCAGTTGTGTCCCGTTATAGTCAGTGGATGTGATAGATGTACAATATAACATAGGTTGTGTCCATTGACTACAATGGGATGTGACATTCATGGTTTTTGTTTTATGCAGGGGTTCCTAGAATGGAGCCCCCATATATACTCAGGCCCATTGTATACCGGGAACCAAAAGCTTTCACTAATTCCAGTTCTATGCTGATCATATGAGTTGTGTGTTTTTGTAACTTGAATTATGTGCAGGACTTTTTGTGGGTACACCTAAGTATTTTTGTGGGTACACCATTTAATCCCACCCCCTCCACACTCACCGTAACAGCCAGCAGCTGCATCGAGCAATCAGGTTACAAGGAGGGTGATGTCTCTAGTCACCTCCCATCAGTGAGCAAGGCTGTGACAATCAGAAGCAAGATTCCTGTCCCAAGTCCTCAAGGTAGCCTCAGTTGTTGGTGGGAGCCTGCTGGAAACATGATCCTCTTTGTGCCCAGTTAGCAGCTGAACTGACCTCCTTGGTCACAAGTATTGGTGACATATACAGGTTTTAGTATGAGTTTAATCTTTAATGATTTTAATAATTTGCAAGCCAGCGTGCTGTAGGGGTGTGAGCATTGGATTATGACTCTTGAGGCCAGGATTCAAATCCCCCTCTAAGCCATGCTATTGAAATTATAATAATTTGCATCTGTATCAATATATTTATGGATAGTTTTATGAAAATAAGTGCCACCCTTTATCTTCCTTACACATACAATGATCAAGCATTTCCTTTTTGATGATACATACCCCCCATGTCTCAGGGCTGGTTACCATATGAATGTTAAGCACTCAAAGATTACAACATCTGGTGATGACCTGAATATCTGAATGAGTCAGTGTACAAAGCAAATGCCATTGATTAAACTTTAATATTCTGTTGTTGTTGTTGAGCTTTAAACACAATGTCTTTTGGTAAGTTCCAGCAATATATTATGAAAGGGCAAGAAGTATCTTGTGACTATGTGTATGTATCATTCCCACTTATGTTACTTTTCATTTGTGACTTCCTCATGTCTTCATTATCCAGCTTCACAGGATTATGTCTTCATTATCCTGCTTCACTCATTGCTGATCAGTTCTGCGTCTTGTAACTCTGTGGATGGAATCCTATTGGTGATTTATGCTGGTTTAATGTTTTTGGAGTAAGGCACTTTTGGGAACAGTAAATATTGGTGGGGAGATTACAGTGAAAGCTGTCTGTGGTATTAGAAAAGTTGCTGTAACATCTTCTGCAACTCAGGAGCCAACACAGAAGTGTTCTTTCCCAGCCGAGATGGCTTTCAGTGGCACCCCCCTACCTCACCACAGGACACATGGTCATTTTATCTCTGTTACTACACTGGCACATGTTGCAGCACTATCACCTACAATGGCATACTTATGCCTACCAACAGGGTCACGACAATCACTTTCAACCAGTGGTCCTGCCAATTGTGCATCTGTGTCAATTTTGGATCTTTTGTCTGAGGCAGCTGAAGGGGTATACATGTTTTAAATAAATAAGGAAAATAGTCTTCTTTAGGAAAGGTAAGGAAGTACATGGTAAATGCAAATGTCGGTGTGCTGTTGGCTGCATTTGGAATCTTCTCCCAAAGGAAATACTGTTAGAACCAACCTTGTTTCCTTTTTCGCAGCAAACTAAGACAATCTTCTTAACCTAGGCATTTAAAATTTAAAAAATTTACATTTTAAACCGATTTTTTGTTTCATTTTTGTGCTTGCTGATTGAAGAGTATATATGCTTCTAAATTTGCCTTTCACGATGCTCTGTATGCCAGCCTGGAGTCCTTAAGAAGTAGAGGGCAGTTTATACATTTTAAAAATGATGATAAATTAAAGGGAAATGGGTGGCAGGGCTCATGCACAGATTTTATTACTTATTTATTTACTGAATTTATATGGCACCTTTCTGCCAGAGTGTTGCCAATAGTCAAAGATTATGGGAGCTGAAGTCCAAAAACATCTGGAGGTACACAATTGCCATCTCTGATGCATTGTGTCTCCTCTTTCTTTTCTTTTCTTTTCTTTTCTTTTCTTTTCTTTTCTTTTCTTTTCTTTTCTTTTCTTTTTTTTTGAGAAGAGAAATTTTCACAGATTACTTGTATGTGTGGTTTACTGCATGTTATGTTATGAGTACTGTTACAGGTATTCATGCTTCTCGGCCACGGCTACAGAGAATGAACAGTGACTCTCCACCTTTTCACCTGGGCACTGAAATTTGGGATGGGGAGGGTTATTGAACAACATCCAAGAAAGGTGAAATGAGGAGAGTGTTTCTTTCTAAAGAACTTTGCAAACACTTTTTTTCTAACATTTTTTTTCTAACAGTAGCTCATCATCAGTTCAGAGGTCATTGCCTTGGAGGTTACAGTTGAACATCTAGCTTTAAGTCAATTGTCTTTAATCTTAAATCAGGGCATTGAAAAGTACATGTGTTGGTTGAAATCATAAGCACACACTTCCTACAGAGGAAGTCATATTTTCAACTCAGTGGGACTTCTGAGGAAACCTGCTTAGGGTCAGGCTCTTTGCTCATATGGCACAAATTGCAAAAAGGTGATTGTAATGTTCTAGGGAGATATTTGAGTATGCCCTGAAATGAATACTGTTTAGAAGATGACTTTTTTAGCTTATGCACTATAGCTTGCAGACTTTCCAATAAACTAAACTGTGGCCCATACTCAATTGCTTTGCTCCCTTCCCCATTTTTGTTTGATGAAGACTGGAGATATCTTTCCAATTATTGAATGTGTTGCTTTACACAGTTCAGAACCAGAGCTTTTCCCAGCCTGCTTTTTGCACATGATATTCAATTGTATGTACAAGCCTAGTCTATAAACAAATGTGGCCATATGGATAATTAAGTGAACATGCACTGCTGAGTGACAAGACTTGCTGCCATGTTTCTGCTTCCCGCTGTGTTCATGCTTGTTATGTGAATTTTCTCTCACGAGCTTGCTGTTCAGATGTTTGGCAGCTTCACAGATATGAAGGAGATACGAAGCAGTCACTCTTCCCGTGTTTCTGTCTCCAGAGTTCAACTGCATGTTACCCAGCTCACCCAAAATCTATATGGTGCACTAGGTGCAGGGGAATTTAGTTAAGGAAGACCAGGGCAGCAGTTTAGGCTGTGCTGAAATATATTTGGTGGGAGTGAGGACTGGTCCCCCAGCTACACTAGCAGCAAATATGTGTGATGGGTGAGATACACTGGAGGATGGCTGTGGGCTGGCCGGCCAGTCAAGTAAGCACCTCTAGGCAAGGGTCATGGCTCTGGGTGGAAGAAGAGAGTGGTGCTCTGCATGAAGGAGAAGGTTCTCCCATTCCCCCCTCCCTCCTGACTTCCTTCAGGCCTGGAAGAGACTCTAGAGATCTCCTGCCCAGGAGGCTTCCCAGTAAGCACCTCCATGTTGTTACCAGCAGCCAGAAAGGTAAGTGGTAGGCAGATGGATGAGAGAGACCGAGGTGAACATTTGAAGTGGTGAGCAGGAAGAAATAGGGTTGGGTTTAGCCTCGTTCAGCTGTACAGGAGAGGACTTCATCCTTTGCTTCAGTGATCAGGCCACTTTGCTTGGTGGCTGCAGGAGTGACTCCTGAGAAGTCCAGCTTCCTTACCTCACCTTCCTTGTGGCACTTTTGAGCCCCAGATGGACTGGCTAAAAAACTTTATACAAGATTCCAAATTTTGTATAATACAGTTGGCCCTCTACATTTGCTAGATTTAGGGGCACAGGATCCCTGCAAAGGTGGAAAAATTGCAAATATTAAAATGTGTATGTGTGTTTATGAGAATGGTGGGGAGAATGGCCACCTGATGGTGGCCCTATACTTCCTCTCTCTTGCTCATTTCCTTCCATGGGTGTGTATGGGCTACTGAGAGAGGGTTTATGGTGCTGAGTAATCGTGCTGTGAGCCTTTTTAGCTGGCCAGGCAGTGACTGGTGGAGGAGGAAGAGGACCAGAGGTAGGTTTTTAAATGACTGCATGGCTTGATTGGAGCTACCAAGAGGGAATGCTCACCTGGAAAAGACGCACTTGAGGATGGGGGAGCAAGGGTTGGAGAAACTTGGAAATAATCAAATCTGTGAAAGTCAATCAACAAGTAATAACACTGCCAAGAATGACAAAAACATATTCAACAAAGCCAGGGCCCTGGTAGCTTGTACTGCCCGCTTCCACATTAGCCCCAAGGAGAACACACAATGAGTTATCCCCATGCTCATCCTAGTTAGCTAAACTGTGCTCTGGCAATCATACCAAACAGTTTCTTGAAAGATGGACTGTTTGCCCACCCTTGCTCTACTGCATCGGCTCACCACGAGTGATGTCATTTTTTTGGTTGGGATTAGTATGGCTAGTACAATGATACGGCAACTCTTTATCTTTTTGGAATTATGTCTGTGTTTCACTTTAATTTATCATGCTTTACTCTGCCCTGACCCTTTGGAATTAGCCAGAATATAATCTGAAGTTCAAGAGAGGGGAGGGAGTGTAAACCATTTTGCAGAATTGTGTAGTTCTTCCAGTGGATGCGTCATTAAAGTGTGGTCATTTATACTAGTTCTGGATTTTCACCATAAAGTGATCTCAGAGATATGGGGACATTAAAACAAGGTTTGGGTCACACATTTAAATAATGACTTTACAGGCATTCTTTTGCTTTTAAATTGGGTCACTGATGTTCTTTCTTTGTACACTCTGTTCTAATTGGAACAATAAATCACTGACTATGTGGAGAGTAGATTCCCTTGTACGGTGGACAACTGAACGGTGTGTTTTTACTGCTTTTAACATGTGTAGTGCGTTCTCTTATTGCCTGTTAAAAGATGGGGTGTCAGTACGAAAGCACTGCTTTTTTCATTGTTCTGCTAAAGGGCATCTCCATCTTTTATTTGAAAATTGTTAAGGAACTGAGATGTAGTTTTACTAAAGGTATAAATTGGTTTGCCTGGTCAACAAGATATTTGGGATATCAGCAACAGGACATTTGAGCTATTGATTATTTTTTGGTGCACTAATGCAATTGTCACTGTCAGGACTTTCTGCATTAAACTTCCTTGTGATCTCTCTGTCTACAATCCTGCTCCTACCTCATGAATACATACACACATGTATGTAGGTACAGAAATTGTGAGTAACACTTATGCATCAGAAGAAGTAGTTCTATAGTTCTCAAAAACCTGTGCTCCAATTAATGTGTTAGTCTTAAAACGCTGCAGTACTGCTGCTTTAGCTTTCAGAAGCTGTTTTAGCTTTACAGAAGTGTTTCCTGGAAAAGCAGTTCTGAGTGCTCTAAGATCTGTTGCATGTGGATCACTAATAAAATATGATGCAACAAAACAAACAAATGTTGATTTATCTTGTTTTCTTCCACTATATATATTTATATAAAGTAACCTGACAGCCAGCATGGTGTATTGAACTATGGCTCTCGAGACAAGGGTTTGAATCCCTGCATGGCCATGGAAATCCACTGGGTGACACTGGGCAAGTCACACTCTCTCAGCTTGAGAGGAAGGCAAAGGTGAACACTATTTGAACAAATCTTGCCAAGAAAACCCTGTGAGGTTCATCTTAAAGTCACCGTTAGATTGACGTTAGTCAAAATTGACTTGAAGGTACACACCAACAATAAAATAACTTAGCTTCCCTATTTTATTTTATTTTGGTCTTAATAATGTCAAAAAATAAAATGGCAAAATGATGGTCTTGTATATTGGAATATAGGAGACTGCTGCTCTTATAATACTGGGAATATTTGCATTGAACTGTTTAAACAGGACAAAATCGTGTGTCTTTTCATAAATATATCAAACATGACAATGTTAACTGTTTAGAGTAGCAATCATATCCATGCCCACTGAAAAGTTAGTTTTATCCATTAGGGTTTAAGAGATTATCACGTGATACTATTATACCATAATTGTGGTTCTCAACCTGTGGGTCCCCAGATGTTTGTGGACTTCAGCTCCCAGAAGCCCCAGCCACTATGGTCAATGCTCAGGGCTTCTGGGAGCTGAAGTCCACAAACATCTGGGGACCCACAGGTTGAGAACCACTAGAGCTTATCACACAACATCATGGCTCTGCTGGTGCTATACCATGCTATGCTGCTGTTGGGTTGTTTGGGTATGAGTTCTTTTACCACTTGAAATAATCTGTTAACAACCCTCTGTCCCAGTATGGTTTAGTAACCACTTTCAATGCAAACGTCTTCATTGTGTTCTTTTGGAAGCATAGTGGGCACAGGGTGGGTATGGTTTCACCACTCCTCCATTGGGAATTCCTTAGGTTTCTCCAGCAAAGAAACTTTAGACTACTCTGAAGGTTGGGCTGGAAGAATACCAGGATTCCCCAAAATTCCCAGAAGGGGAGTAGTGCAGTAACACAATTCTGATCTAATCCCTCTAGAAACCCTTGTGTTCTGGAAGAGCTAAACAAGTAAATAATAAGTAAATATACAATAGTTTAAAGAGTAATATACAAAAGCAGAACCAGACAAGTGTTGGTTTGTGGGGGAAAGCACAGATAAAAGTGGTGGAAGTGGTGTCATGTGTGCTCTTATTTCCAAAGGAGTGGGAAAGGTTCTATAATAGCATCATACCCGAATTGCACAAGTATGCCTTCCTGTTTTGTTTTATTTTGTTTAGGGGGGAAAAAAATACCAGTCATGGAGAAGGAGGCAGAGTGAATAAAATGATATAAATAGAATTGTCATATTTCAGGTGTGAGAAAGCAAACACAGGAACCAGCGCCATTGAAGCACAAATGTAGTGATGGTGTGAAACAGTGCATTGTCATTTCTCTGCCTTCCAAGTACAGGAGAAGCTATTTTCAAACACAGCAATTCAAAAACATTGCAAGTATACCTCAGTTATCAAAGTTAGAGATGTTCCTTGTCTTTACTTCTTTAACAGAAACTTTGGTACTAGAAGTAGAAGTAACACAGAGATAATAGGTATTGATTCCTACCTACAACTGTAATGATAAGCAGTTCGACATGTAGCAGCAAATTTTTTAATTCAACATTATGCACATAAGAAATGAAACAACCAGGTCAGGTTGACCTTGTGTAAGTAAACAACATTTTGGATCTTCTAGAGACCAGTTCAAAGCTTCTTCCAAAATACATTCTGGATTGATTTTTTTCTTTCAACACACTCGCTTCTCTTAAGGTTTCCGTTTTGGTACAGAAGCTTACAGATTTTTGTTTTTGTTTTAAAACGCCAGAGTAGCTGATAAAGCAGTTTAATCTGCTTTTCCCTTTTATTCTGTTTTGTTCTTCATGTAGGCTCAATAAGCGCTTCTGGAAACAGCTGTTTACCTTGCTTTTTGTACATAAGTACAGACACAGCAGTATCAGCTAGAGAAGAAATCCATTATTTCTCAGGTCAAGCTTTATTACATTGTTAAGTGTAGGCATGCTACTGCAACCCAAGGCTAAAGTTTGTCTCTTTCCAGCCCTTCTTCACCATCCTCCGAATGCCAATGCAGAAAAAAAGAAAGACAGTTCCAGCTAGACAAATATAAGAAAAGGGGAACTGAGCTGGGTTCCCTTAAAAAGACTTTACAAAAATGAGCTTTTTTGTCAAAGACTTTCTTAGCTGAAGTATGCTTGTACATGCTCTTTTAAATGTTATGTATTTAATCTGTTGTTGTTCCATGCCTCAATCCGTAGAGAGTGGTGGATAAGAAATCATCATCATCATTTTGATTATTATTGACACCTTAGTCCCTGGATAAGTATATTTAGGATTGCAATTTTAGTTGTAAACATTTTGATCTATTTAATTGTGTTTAGCAAAAGATATTTATACATTACTGGTGCCAGAATGTGGCACAACTGAATAGGTATTCAATAACTCATCCCAATTAAAAAGAACACAGTGTATATAGCTAGACAACAATGCACATGTCAAAATATTGTGCAAGAAATATATGCATGGAAGTCAAATGGCCATGAATTTCCCTAGATCAGGGAGTTGATTGTTAATGTGGTCGTCCTCAGCCAGCAATTTGTTTCATTTACTCCTAAACTGGAACTAAAGACAATTCACAGCAAGATTAAAAACAGATCTAGCTAAGAACACAAAAATGTTATAATATTAAAGAAAATGATAAAGTTATAATATTAAAATACAATTAAATTTAAAAAAAAAACCTGAAAAGTAGTCCATTCTGTTTCCTATGGCAGACCACTGGGCAGGGAGAGTGGAGGAAGACAGGCAAAAGGATGAAAATACCACAGCAGGGGTGTTAGAAAGTGTTCGGGTTAAAAGGGGGTGATAGTGAAAGAGGAAAAGGGATAGACCCATCCATTTTGACTCTGCCCTCAACCACAAGGATGAAGCTAGCAAGAGATTATTCTTAAGAGAATGTGATCAAAAAACAATTCTGTCCCTGTCTTTTATGGATTATAGTAAGTACATTTCATGATCTTCATACAGTACATGAACTGTAGATTTGATAAAGCAAGCCTGTATTGTATATTGTTCAGTTTCTTTCAAAATTTTTATCCCCTTTGTTCCATAACTTTCTACCCAATGGAGGAGTGGAAGAATTTCTTTTTTTGGCCTATAAACAGCAAATTTTCAAAATTTTTCTTCAGAACTAATGCCAAGTTCCTAACTTCTTTCTAGTCCTACACTAATATATATTAACATAGCCTATGTAAATGATGTTGAAGGTAGCTAAGTCCAAAATGAGTGTGTCTCAGAACAAAGGAATCAGGCCAAGGTCAAATATATTCAACAACTGTTTGCTCTGGAGGCCCACCACAGTGATATAAAAGAATGGTCTTGTGCCTAATCATTTAAAGGTAACAGATCTGTCTATTGACAATGGTTTCTTCCATTTCTAGCCAAAATTCTCAATCTCTCTGTCTCTCACCCTCTTTCTCTTTTCAATGCAGCTAAGAAAATGTATATTCTCATTTCTATTAACTTCCAGTATGTACTGATAACCACAGTGTCCTGTTGTGTCAGTTCTTGTGATTCAAGTTAACCTTGACTTGGATACAGTCCTATGCATATTTGTTTAAGACTGTTACATCAAAGATACAACTGGGGAAATTATTTATTGCATTAGACTACATATCTGGAGATATGGAGAAGTCCTTCTGATCAGGTATTCAGGACTGGTGGCCAGTGGAGTTGATTGTTCCATGACACACAGCTGATTGTTTGACAGGGTTCAATGTGCACATCTCTACAACTACTCTGTGTATATACATTTGGAACCATGGTATTCGAATGGCTTTTGATAAATGAATAGATTGATGAATGCAGTTTTACCTATTTTTGTGGTATGAAGTCCATATTTTGTGAACACTGGAATTGGCAATATGTTCACTGCATAGATCTATGTAGCTGTCAAAGGTAGCCACAGATGGAAATAATTTCCCATGTCCTATTTTTGTTCCAAAGTTTGAAGGTAGTGGCGATAATTTCACATTTTCTCTCAGATGTTCTCATTAAAACTACTGGCCCTGAGGGATGGCAAAATAGTGTTAAGTACACTTGTGTGTTCTGGTGTTGTGGATATGTGATTCAACTACAATGGTTAAAACAGATTCATGAAGATAGATGGCATCCAACCACTTGATGATGAAGGAGATTGATTACCAAAAGCAACCCTGACAGATAGGTGGCCATCCTGCCTCTGCTTAAAAGGGAATATTTAAAAAGAAATTTGGAAAATTAGAATTTCTTTCATATGTTGAGATCCTGGATGCATTTGGCTTCGGTAAAAATGTCATTATTTCCTTTTCACTTCAGTGTCAAATTTCCTTTCTCTTCTGCAGTGAGTCTTTTCATTTACTCTCAGTTGATAGTGCTGGAAGGAGATGAGATTAGAAGGAAAAAGAGATTAAAAGGGAAAGCAAGGAAAGGATTTTGTATGGGATGTTTTTTTAAATGCTTGCTACTGTTTGCTTCTCTTCCAAGCTCATGACAGGGACAAGGTAGGAAGAGTGTAAAATCACAGAAGGCAGTTTTCAGCTTTATTCTGTAATGGTTTTAGTGCAGGTGTGTAACTTAAAATTAAGATAAACTTAATAGTTAATTCTTACTGTTGTGATGTGAATTAATTCTATTTTTTTAGCATATTAAAAATTAACTAACTACATTAACCAATTTCAAATAACTTCTCATCTCTATTTTGGCACCACCCATTAGCAACCCAGACTCCACCTTCTGCCAGCTCCAGCTACGATCACTACCTTGCAGCCCTGACCACTTGGCCAGCATCAAATATGGCCTTTGGTCATGTCACATACTCTCATACTCAGAAAATGCTGTGACAAGTTCACCTTAATTTGGAAATGACTTGAAGGCAAGCAACAAGAATGAGATTGTTGTTTCTTTACAAATGATTCTCAGCACCTCACAACTATAATTCCAAGGATTCTTACAATTCCTGATGTAGCTAGGCCAGATAAGCTTTATAAGGGCCCTGCTGGATCAGTTCGAAGACTTACCTAACAAGGCTCTTGTCTCCCATAGTGGCTGGCCAAGTGGCTGTTGGAATCTTTAGAAGCAGAACCTGAGAACAGTACCACTCTTGTGTGTGACCCATTCAGCCTATGCATTTATAGAGCTATTATTCTCCTTTAACTGCCATGGTTCCTGTAGGTTCTGGTCTGTGGCTTAGTCTTTGCAGGATCCTGCCCAGTACCTCAGATCCAGCTGGCTGCTCTGACGCAGGGCAGCTGGAGCAGCCAGCAACCAAATAGATAAGAGATAGGGTTACTCTGCAGCCTTTGCTATAGCAATACAGTTTGTAGTGTTGCCTGTAGTCTCTCTTGACTTTCCAGTGTTCCTGACCACTAGCCCTTGGCCTGTTTTCCAGACCTGCCCCTTGGACTCTTGTTGTCTGGTAGGCTCTACTGCCTTGAACTCTCATTATACTCTGACCTCCTGCCTGTCTCCTGGACCTGCGTCTTGACTCTGGCCCTGTGAACTCTTGCTGCCTGAAGGACTGCTGTCTTGGACTCTTGTGCCCGGACTCTTGGCTTCCTGACCTAGCACCTATCCTTTGGCCTAGCCCTGGCACCTGTTCCAGTCAGCCCTAGCCACCCACACCTCAGACTCTGACAGTTCCATCCTATGAAATCCTTGGGTTTATAGTCTGTTGAATCACTTAAGTACTCTCACTGACAATTCTAAATGCCCTTCCCTACACTGCAAATGCCAAGATATCATAGGATGGAACCATAGTAGTTCAAGTGGAATAATAGCACTATAATTGCATAATGTGGACAGACCCAGGTCTTGTTGCCCAGCTACTGTTATTCAGAGGCCTGCTTCTTCTGATTCTGAGAGTAGCACCAGATACTAGATTTTATCACTTGCCAATTCATACAATGGTAATAAATAATTTACCAACACGGCCTGTGCATGTTACTTGAGGGTGTGGTTTGTTCGCTAGAAAAATTGTACATTATGGATGAACTACCTGATAGGATAAAAGACCATATACAGATTGTACAAACTCTTAAAACTGGCATTACCTGTAATAGAGAGCTTCAGTACGTTTCTTGCCCCTTAAGGAATGTTTCAAATATCTATTATATTTGCTTGTTACGTTTTCAGTTGACTGCTTAAATTAAATCATAGAAAACATGTGCAAAATGGACTGTAGTTCACAGGTTTTAGAAAGAAGAAACTCTAGAATGTGTTTTCTACTCTCTAGTTCAATTGTCTCATACTAACCTTGCAATGTAAAATACATACTTGGTCTAAATGTGGCGATGTAGAGTTGGCTATTTTACTGGATTTCAAAACAGCTAGACTTTATAACATGAGTTTAGTAAACAAACTAAGAAAATGTTATGATAATTCAACAAGTTATACTCTTCCTTGAGCTACCCTGCAATTAAACTCAAACATTTCAAACACTGAGATGAAATATTGCTTTATACCTTTAGTTCATACCAGAATATAATATACAGTTCTGGAAAGTAATATTCAGAATTGTGTGTTGCATATAACAATTCTCAAGTTGAAAAAGAAAATGACAGTTTATCCTGCCAAAAACAGAAGCCTGTAAGATGCCAAAATAGCAATGTTTGACATAGCCTTGTCCAGTTCTGGCACCAAGTAATGATACTTCAGCATGGTTTGGATTGGTTTGAAAACTGGGTATAATATAACTCCTAGTTAAATATTTGCTAAAGACTACATGCTAGAGGAAGACAGTTTAGGTGTCACAGTGGCTCACAATCAAGCTTAGAAAAATTGAAATCCAGAATAGTTAGTTACAACTTATGAATTAATGTTTAATTTTTAAATGAAAAGATAATTTATCAGTGATTATTGTGCCTCTTGCTCTTGGCTTTGTGTGGCATGATGCTGTTCTAAAGTTTTAAATTGTAAGCTGGGGAAATAACTTTGGGGCTGAAAAGTGACTCTAAAATAATTTGATAAATGATTAACATAATTATTGGGTCACAGGTAGATTTCCTAGCTTTGATTACTCAGTAGCTGAGTAAAACTATAGTGGCCCCTTGATTTTTGTGAGGGTTTAGGGTGCAGAACCCTCGCGAAAGTAGAAGAACCTCGAATAACTCCCTCTCATGTCCCCCCAATTCCCTGTGGGGCTCCCCCTCCCATTCTCTTGCCTTTTGCCCTAAAGTGAAAGCCAAAGGCAAGGGGATGGAAAGAGAAGGTCCAGAAGGGAGAAGGAAGGCATGAATGTGGAGGGAGAAATGTAGTTGCAATTTTTCAGTAATTTTATTTAAACCAGATAGGGTTGTCCTTATACTTAGACAATAAATAAATACATAAAATTGTCTTCAGTTTAAAGTGTTATTTAGGGTGAGGTCAGGTGATGTAAGAATTGTATGAATCGGTTTACTCAGTGTGTTCATCAGTGTAGTATCACTTGATAGGTTCTGTGATGAGAGGAGTAAATCTTCGCTTAGTTTATTCTAGTACACAAGAATGAAGGGTTTCAAATGTTTCTTCCCTGGTAGGTGAAAACTCCTAAATGTCCTTTGTACATTTTAATTTTTTAATTTTTTTAACTGAAAACAGTCCCAATATGCTAGAGGAAAAACCCCCTTGTGATCATGGACTGTTTTTCAACAGAGTTTCTTTGGTGGGCAAGGATAACCTTTCTTGTTCAAGGCCATTTCCGCACTACACATTTATAACGCAATTATTCCACTTTCAACATCCTATGGAATTCTGGGGTTTGCAGTTTAGGGAGGAGCCAGCCGGCCCCTTCCTAAACTGCAAACTCCAGGATTCCATAGGATGTTGAAAGTGGAATAATTGTGCTATAAGAATGTAGTGTGGAATTGGCCAGTCAAGAACATCTGTGAGTTCTTCATATCTGTATCTGTGAATGGTTGATTGTAAAGATAAAGCCACAGAGTGAATAGCATTGTTTTGGAGCCAGTGATATCATCTCATATTTTAATCTACTTAGAACAATATAATAATTAGGTTTAACTGAGTCACACATACAAATTGTTCCCTGATTTTGTAGTTACAAATGTCCTATATCATGCCTCTGTGAATTGTCCCACAATAGCACTAATCCTATGTATGTCTGCTGAAAAATAAGGCCTAATAAATTCAGTATGGCTTACTGCAAGGTACATGTATATAAGATTACAACCTAAGTGTATTGAAATATAAGTAGTCATTATACAATGAGCCTTCCATTTTGACAGGGATTAAGAGTGTAAAGCTGCTGCAAAAGCGGGAAAAAGGTGAATAAAAAATAGAATCATGATTTTTTAAAAAAAAATTCAACTTGAGAACACTTCTCTAGGAATTTCTAGGTCTTCTAGTGTGATTCTGTGGTCATGCTGGATTCTGTAGAGTCATACTGGAGGACCTAGCAATGCCTGGAAAAGTTTTCTCATCTGTAAGTCCTCTAGCATGATTCTATGGAATACTTCCACTGGTAGCAGACCATAGAATCACACTGAAGGACCTAGAGATTCCTAAACAGAACATGTTTTTTTTTTTTTCTGTGCCAGGGGAAAAAGAGTAAGATATTTTTTAAATAAATAAAATGAAATAACCGCATTACAATCGAATCTGCAAGTACTGAAACTGCAAAAGCAGAGGGCCCACTGTAAATGTGAATGATAATGGCCTAAATCCAATTTTGGTCTCAACTAGACTTGACTCATTAAAATTTATATAAGTGCTTGTATAAGTTTATATAAAACTTACATAAGTGATATAGATTCAGTGAGTCTTCTCCAATTGGAATATGGAATGTAGGCTGGGAAACAATACATCCTACCAGATGTTGTTGGACTACAAGTCCAAGCATGCCTTATCATTCTCTATGCTAGGTAGAGTTGCTGGGATTTGTAGTCCAACAGCAAATGAATGGCCACATGACTCCAGAGTAGGGGCTATACAATGAAGCATTGGCTTGTTTGTTTATTTATTTTTCCAATGGTAGTGTTATATGCTGTTTCCTTTGTGGTGCTGTGAGTATAGGAACCATGGAAATTGTCAAGACTTCGAGACAGCCAAACAGAGCAAGAGTTGTCTTAAACAGAGGAACATGTGAATTGTGTCTTTTCCCACAGAGATGGTTTAAATCACTGTCGCTTCTAGGTGGAAGATGCTGTTCTTTTCATAATTATGTGACTGCATGGCTTCTGGCTCATTTGGCTCTGTTGATTCTATCATTCCATGATGTGGGCAAAAGCTGCTTTTATCAAAATAAATCCTACCCAGCAGCATTTAACTGATATACTAGACACTGAAAGGAAAGCAATGATAACTTCATAGTTACTATGTATATGGGGCATGGCATGGTGGAGTGTACATGCTACATAAGTATCAGAAAGCCAGGGCTATTTCTATATGTCTATTGAATATGGCATACTGAGATAACTAAAGCCAGGTTTGTAAATAAAAAAAAAAAGCTGAAATGTTTTATTGTTTATGACAATTGTACTTTTGGGCTTAGCTTTATTGTACTTTTTAAAGTTGTTAACTACTTCAAGATTTTTTTTTAAATAACAGCCAAATTAGTTGACACGAGGCTCATTCAGTCTAGTGATTTGTGGCGATTTACACTGTTCCATTTAATGTTGCTTCATGATGTTCCTTCTCATTTTCCTGTCCAAATGCTGTCCTAACTTAAAAAAAAACTTCAGTGGAAAAGTGGGACATTTAATTTCAGTTGTAAGTGTGCTGTTATATTAGAGGTTATTATATATCCATCCCATCTTAACTCCTCTCCAGATGTGTTCCTAAATGAGTTGCAATCTTCACATGGTCTCCTCGTGCTCTCATTTCCAATGTTCTGTTACAGTATGTTATTATTTTAACGAATAATTGCACACATTGTAAACTAGTAGTGTTAGTGCTCTGTTTCTTCATACTTCTTTTTTGCCTCTGATCAGTCTCCTCCAATGTCTGTGTTCATATAGGGCCTGGCAAAGGCAGTGATCTTGCTCCAAAGATTCAAAAACAACAATAGCACCATAAACAGTTTGTCATTTTTGCACTATACCTCTAGAGAAAAAAAATCTAAAAATGTAATGGAGAACTGGTGGAAAAAGAAGGAGTTCGTGTGAGGACTGCAAAGTAGAAACTCATCTGGAGACAAAATGGGATTGGACACAGCGATACCTCCATCTCAGTTGACAGAATTAATGCTATATATTGTATGTAGTAGAGAGATAAGATAAGATCAGATGAGATAAAAATCTCACTTGGAGGCAGAGAGGCCATGGAGACAAATTGGTCAAGGGGGGAAATGAAGTTGAGTCTGGAGATGGTCTGTGGAACTACTGCTTAGGATTTTCTTGAGGTCAAATGTTCAAAGCTGAAAGGACGTTCAGACCTCAAGTCCAATGGTTCCTCAGCCGCTTGTCCTTCTACTTGCAACAACTGCCCCATTTCTTATCAGGGGAACAGTTGTGAACAGCCATACTTGCCATCTCATCCCACACCTCAGGGAGACTCCAAGGAGCAGGAACAGAGAGCTACTTAAAAGGGAAGACTGACAGGATGGAGAAATAAGTGCTTAGCTTAACCTATCCTGTGTCCATTAGCTATCCCACGGAAGTGCCTCCCAAAACCTTTTCCCCACAAATGGGCTTACTACCAGTTTTGTGGGATGGCTGTGGAAAGTAAATGGAACAGTCCAAAGAGTCTATCTGCAGTGGAAAATGCATTAGTAAAGGGAAAGTCAGAGGTCAGAAAAATACCTCACAAGATTCTGCGAATTATACTCCAAAAAACTGAATACTTCAGACTTTTAGAAAAGTACTTTATGATTGCTGTTTTTTTTTAATCCTGTGAGTTTGCTGTATTAGAATGGGAAAGCAACAACCACTGAATATGTATATTATAAGCAATGGCAGGTTTATTTTAGACTTTCAAGAAGAACTGTTTCCATATAGGCTGAAAAGGTGAACCATGTGAGGCCATTTCTGCACAAAGGCATTGTCCCAGGATGGGGATGTGTTGCTCTTTTGCACAATGCCATCATGGTCCTGCTGCCCACTGGCCCCAGCCATCACAATAGTGGGATATTCCCTTACCAGAAAAAATCCGGTAATGGCTCCTGATTGTGCGACACTCCTGTCGCCGGGGGCCATGCAGGAACGGTAGAAGTGCAGTCTAGGCACTTTCTTCCCCAGTGCAGCACAGGAAGTGGCCAGCTGCGCTGTGCAAGGAAGAGCATGTCCCTTGTGCCAGCCTTCCACAGGCAGCCAGCCAGATGCAGAGGGAAATGTTTGGGTTGCGCTCCCATCCCAGCAGTGGCACTGCCAGGATCATGACAGAATGAGGATGGAAAACAGTAAGGTGCAGAAAGGGCCTTAGTTAACAAGTAGCTTTCCATTCCTTCCTTTCTTGTCTTTCTTCCTTCTTTCACACCCATCCAACCATGGTGCTCTGTTTCACTATGATCTTTTTCACCACTTTCAAAGAAATGAAGTTCCTGTCTACTTCTGCTGCGGTTTACACATGGGGGCTTTCTATGGTTCTGGTTAAAAAATGAGTGGCATGCAAGAAAAGGAATGGATTAATAATGTCTTCCTGGTCAGTTACTTTCCCTTGGGCAACTGTCATTTTCTGTTTATGCTTTCCAGAGAGAATATTGCTTTCCTGTGAGAATATTGCAAAGTCATGCTGTGTTGTCAGGAAAAAATAAAATTTCCATTTAAGTTCTGCTTAATGTTTTATTGATTGTTTCATGGAAGCTTCTCTTTAGGCGTCTACACAGGCATTCAGCCACATGCTTATAGAGCTTTAGGGCCATTTAGAATATTATTACTAGATACATGCAATCGTTGGATGAACCAGTGATCTTGGGCCATGGAGTATGCTGGGCATGACCATCTCAGTGATACATCCCATTTCTGATGGGTTATGGATACATGGTTGCAGTTATGTGAACAAGAGCCATATAAACTAGGTATGGTACAAGGAGAAGAAATGTAGGTTCTCTGTAAATCAGAGTTAAAAGACTAGGAATGGGCTGGCATAAAAGATAAAGCAGCATAAAGAGGTAAGTTCCTACAACCATACATACATTCACACAAAAACTTCAGTATGGTTAAATTTTATGTTGGAGATGAACTTTAATAGGTGCTGTAACATTTCAGAGCCCTGATCCACTCAGTTCCCAGGCCAGCTGAGTCTTGAGGGTATCTCAGACTGAAATGTCAGAAGTGCAGCATAACAATGGTTCATTGATTACATGAAGATATTTAGCAGGCTGCAGCAACGATGGGTGTAGTAGCTTGAGAGCTGGATTATGACTGTGGAGTTGGAGTCAAATCCCACTTGGTCATGGAAACTGACTGGATGATCTGATGCAAGTCACACTCTCTCAGCCTCAGAGGAAGGCAAAGGCAAACCCTGTCTGAACAAATCTTGCCAAGAAAACCCTGTGACAGGGTCTCCTTAGGGCACTATAAGTCGGGAGGAAGTTGAAGGCAGAGAACAACAACAGCAACAACAGCAACAACAACAGTGCAATAAAATCCAAGGTAAAGGCAAAGCTCACATTCTTTAGCCAATCAAAGCAGTCCTTTGTCACAGCTGCTGGTCTGCTAGGGGTCTCAATAGATCAGTTTCCCAGGCTGGACTGAGGTCAGTGCATCCACCAAGACAAGACCAATTATCTGATCTTCCTGATGTTTCAATACTCCTTCTCTCTTGTTCTAGAAAATGCTGACATTTTCATAGGGGATTGGTGTAGAAGATAATCTCGTCTGAACTAACAACAGTTTCCCGGGTATTCTAAGACAGAATGTTAGAATCCTACCCATCTCTTCAGCATGAGCTATCATTGCAAGCCAGCTAGAAAAACTCAAGTCATTGAAAACCATATTGTCATTACTGTTTTTCCTACAGGCCTGCTTGATTAACTAGTAAATGCCTAGTTACTATGCTATATACCCCTTAAGCATATAAAACATGTGTATAGGATGAATGTGAGAGCAACATATACTCCTTTCCAATTCTTCCACAAATTCCAAACCCCTACAGGCTCTACCCTGTCAGCTTCCCCAGATGTATACGTATAGATATGTATGTGTATGTATTGATAGATAGGAAGGCCTCTGGGACTCTCAAAGATGGGCAGGGTCTGCATGTGATCTAGAGGCCCAAGGGCCCTATGTCCCCTACCTTTATCTTGATCCATGTTGACATCTAACATATCTGCACTTGTGCTTATTATGTTATAGTTCTATGCTGCCATGCTTTAGAGTTGTTCAAGGTTGCCTATATGGCTTCCAGGTCGCCCAATTTATTTTCATAACATGCCTGTGACGTAGGCTGAGAAACAGAAATACTTGGCCAAAGTAACTTGATAAGCTTCTTGTCTAATGGTTGGAATCAGTATTTTCTCAGATCCAGACTGAAACATGCTACAGCAGACAGACTCACTTTACCAACTGGGTGAATAATAGGTCTGGTTTTAATTTTTTTTTAAAAAAATGGTACAATTTGTTTTCCTGCACAAATATCTCAAGAATGCAAAAAGAGTGTTCGACAAGGGAGAAAGGAAAAATGAAAGACCTTTGAGAGTGAAGGGTGGAGATGTAATCTCTATTGGATAATTACCTCAAGGAATACAACCAAACATAGTAGAGAAGTTTAACTCACCACTGAGGCCCCAACGGTAAGGTTATATAAGGTTCATTAATAAATCTAAGTTGGAGATCAAATAAAAGTTGAACCATTTGCCTAAAACAGTCCTGCAAACCAAGAACCTCATTAGTTTAAGAACTGAACCTCATAAAATTTCCTGAAGATCATTTATATGCTCAACAGACATACACCAGGCTGGGAATGTTTGTCCTGTGCCCACACAGATCAGGGAAATGAAAGCAAGGACATATTTTAAAAAATCAGAAAACATTATTGACACTGGAGTAGATGTGAGAGATGTGGGGGAAAGAAAGAAACAGGTCAGTGCTACATCCACAGGTGTGCTGCGAGATATATTAGACCAACCCAGACTAGCTAAGCAATCAGTGAGCCATTGTGGGTAGAATAAGCTCTGTGGTATTTTGCTTTCTTACGTGCTTTGGAGGATGGGATCTGGCCCTTAAAGCTTAATTATTTAAACACCAGCATCCTCTGCTATGTTGGGCTGGCTCTTGATCTGTGATCAAATGATGTTTCATTGTCACCCTCAAAAATATGGCTATATGGAGCTGATTGCACCTTGCAGGACAGATAATCTTTGTTGAAATACCTCTGAAGGTACCTGAAGGAATAATAATACAAAATTCAGTGTTATATTAACTTTAATGCATTTTGAATGGTGTTAGGTAATGGATTGGGTAGGGGGTTCTCTGGACTCTTATACCTTCCAAAGACTTCAGGAAGGCTGAAGATTTGGTGATGACTGAAAAGCAGAGACTAAGAGCAAGTCTTAAGGTAACTGCCTAGTCCAATTTGACATGACTACAGAGTTTCAGTTCCCTGCTCAACCATGCAGAATTAATGGGTGGTCTTGGGCAAGTCACACACCCTCAGTCTCAGAGGAAAGCAATGGCAAATTGCCTCTAAACAAATCTTGCCAAGAAGGTCCTAAGATAGGATCACCATAGGTCAGAAATGACTTGTAGGCACACAACAACAAACAATACCACATGCACAGGGCTAACAAAGACCAGCATTCAACCCATTAGTTTAAGCTGCAGCATCAAAAATGTGTCATTTTTTTGCTAAATATCGATGACTAAAAACAGAAAAGGAATTTTGAGATAAGATTAAGAAATATTACAATTTCACTGTCTCCTGCACTTGAATTTTTAAAATCTCATTTTTTTCCCCTTGTCTTGAATATGAAGAAATTTGTGGATTTTGGTCAATTCTAATAAAAAAATGAAATGACAGAAACTTCTCCATGATTTGTGATTAAGTGTGAATGTCATAGGTCACTTGGAAAACAGAGAAGCCATGTGGGTAAGTAGCAGTCCCGATGTCAGGAAGCAGGAAATCGCTTAGTAGCCCAGAAAACCAAAGCAGGCAGAGAGATGTACAAAAGGTAGTCAGGGTCCAGTTGCAAGGGACCACAAAGCAGGATAAGCTTCTGAGAGGGCTTGGGTGTCTTTTCCACATAGTGGGTGATTCCAGTCATTTTTTCCAGCTACTGTCTCATCTAAGAAGGCTGATTGTTCAGCAAGAACAGCTAGGGCAGCACCAACTGAACTGCAAGTACACTCCTGTACTGCTGCTATCCAAGAAGGATCAATGACACTGAATGAGAATTTTGTTGCATGTACTTTTTGATAAGAATTAAATAAACATTGGAATTCTTTAATATTCTGGACAGAAAAAAAATCAAAATATTTTTATTGTTTTAAATATCTAAAACTACATATAGGGGTCACAACATACAACAAATGTAAAAAAAAAAAGAAGTAAAAAACCGCAACTAAAAAATAAATTGATATGTTAGCTAACAAAACAACAACAAATTTAAATTAATCTAAGCAAATAGAACTAAAAAAACACATTAAAGGAATACACCTTTGGCTGACTTCCAACCCTACTACTTCTTGATAAATGTAAAAGTTAGAGACTGTAAAAAATAATAGAGAACAAAAATGAACAGGAACAAAAATTACATCTGCAGATCAATAATAATCACTAATTTTCAAAACCAAATATTTTTCAAAATAATTTTCAAAATCAAATCCAACATTCCCCAAGAGGTTCTCAAATATATTATCACTTTAATATTCATGGCAGAAAGAATTTGAGTTCTGAAAAATCTGAATGGAGGAGGAACCAAAAACTGTCAGAATCACATATCCAGGCTCAAGGCTTTGAGTGGTTAAATCATGCAAGTCAAGCTTTCTAGCCTTGTGCATTTAACTTTGTCAATGCAGAATTACAGTAGCTATCTTTCCCCAACTACCAGGGGCTTCTTGTCTTTAACATCTGAGAAACAGGTACAACATGGTCCTCTAGGTGTTTTTTGGACTACAACTCCCAGCAGCTTTAACCAGAAGGTCCAATGAGAAGAAGTGCTTGAAACTACAGCCCAACAACATCTGCAGGGCTGCATGATTTCTACCTCTCCTGTAGGTCTAAATTCAGTCCCAAGTAGAGTCACTGACCCAGTTTCTGAATGGTAAGTCAGCGCTTAAGTAAATCCAATTGATTTAATGAGTCAACTTTAATTGGTATTAGGAATTGCATTTAAACATTGAATACGACTGGTATAGACAAGGGAGGGAAATTTCATACATTATTGAAGAATTTACCAAAATTGATCTAAACAAAGCTGCATGTTCAGGTTGGAAAGATCTCAAGGTTTAGAAAATCCAAATGCAGGAGAAAGTGAAACTGACAGAATTTTCTGCTCTTATTTGTGAAGCCCCTGGCAGGCTGCAATTCATAGATGGAGCAAGAAACAATAATTTTAAGTTGGTCATGTTTTTTTAGGCCTGTTACAGATACACAAGACATGCAGGAGAAAGAAAAAAATATCTTTCTCACTGTTCCCTTATGAGTTTAATTCCATCATATTGCAGCACATGGAAAAATTCAAGAATGAAGAAGGGGACTGATCTGATCTCTCATTAATATTAGAGCAAGCCCTTCCTGTTCAATTTGGTCAGTTCTCCAAGAACTTGCTTTCATCTCCAGTATTGCAGTTGTGTGGTAATAATCCACTTCAACCCAGAAACAAATCTATGGCTTCACGCCTTAGACCACACACCAAACAGTGCAGAAAGCAGCATCCAGATTCTGCTCAGAATTTACCGTATTGGTTTTGTTTCCTTCGGTCTGCCACATATACACTTGCAGATGGAACAGACAGCTGATTCTGCTTATGGAACAGGAAGTATTTTGCAATGGCAAAAAAAAAAAAAAAAAAAAATTCAAAAAAGAAAGGAGAGAGAGGGTTTCTGCAAGAAGAAGAATATTTTGAAGAAGAACATGTCCTCTTGACCAGTTCTGTGGCATGTGTTTGGCAGTAAATAAAGATGAGTAACAGTGGTGTATCTTAGGGTAAAGACAGACAGGCATTCCAAGTGCAGGAAAGTGGTTTGAATGCCTATTTGCTGTCCTGAAAACAAAAGCCACCAAATGTCTTGGATGTGTGGTCAAACTACTTCCACCACATTTCAGAATGCCTGTCCATCTACACCCATAGTCACATGTCTTCCAGATGACATGAGATGCATGTGTCATTCTTTCATTTAGTATTTCATGGTACTAAGACTGCAGGCATGAGAAAAGCTGTGCTGGAACAGACTAAAGGCCTATATAGTTCAGAATTCTGTCACCTACACTGGCTGACTGGATACCCATAGGAAGCCCACGCTTGCTGGCCATTTTGACATTGTCAGAGAAAGAGAAAATGCCTTGACCATAAAAGAGACCTAAAAAGCCACAGATTTCAATAAAATTTGCATATGCTACTTTATGGGATTATACACAAATTTAGGAAAATTATTTTAATATAAATAGAAATGCAATACATCATGAAAACACAAATACAATATATTTCACTACAGTGTAGCCATGCAATCTGTGTACTTAAACAAATCTTGCTATTGAGGAGCTAACTGCTGATGAGCCATGTCTTTGAGCTCTCCTTTCTTAGGGTTCATCTGGAAAATGGGCTTGAATTGAACTGCTCTTCAGATAAAACATTGTATAAAGTAAAATATGCAGTCGCCCTCTGATCACAAGCTTAACTTCACTATAATAGTGTGATTTTAAGGTTATCTATACATGTTTACACACAATGAAACCTCATTAAAGGTAAACAAAGCATACCTGTTCACTTTCCTTCTGGGTACGTTTAGATGAGCAACAACAAGGAGTACCTCTGTGACACTGTACAAGTTTTTACAGGAAAAATGAACCATAATGCAGCAGATAATATAAGTTTGAACCATTTGTGGAAGTGGGGAACATATGATGCTCCAAACATTGCCAGGACATAACTCCCATTAGCCCTACTTGCCACAGCAAAAAGATGGAGAAATGATGGAAGTTGGCATCCCACAGCATCTTATTAAGGAGCAAAGGTCCATCACCTCATATCATAACACTGTCTGACACAGTCCAAACATTATTACTGTCAGGAGGAAGTTTTGTTTGTAGGATGTTTTTAAAGTCGTACTGTTAATTTCTGCAACTGGCTATTGAGTGATTGAATTCCCCCCCCCAAAAAAAACTAACAAGTGCAAGGTTTCTTCTGCAGAGATTGGTGGGAACTTAAACTTGCATTGAAAGAACAGCAGCAGTACTAAGAAAATCTAGAGTTACACAGAAGTGTTCTAAAGCAGGTGCAGTCCATTCCTCTCTGCCATACAAAAAAAAAAAGAGTTTTTGTTCACTGTTTATTTCATGCTTTTACCATAAAACAGGGAGTCCTGAAAGTGATACTGCACATAATTCATATGTGGTATGCAATATTGTTTGCTCACGAAAAGAAGGTTGGATTATTTTTTTTTATTTATTTGCAAATATTGTTTTGTACAGCTTCAGTTACACAACAGCGTTAATCAGATGTGCTCAAGGGCCTTTGGCTGTTTACGACACTTGTTATTAGCTACAATCTGCAGAGTATTAAGGGATGTGGTGGGGTGATCAATCTAATAAACTAAATGTGACTGTACGCATGAATAAACGTTTTTCTTTTGGTGTGTATTTTTTCCTTCTTTTTCTTTTTTATTATGGAGCTTGGGAAGACAATTTGTTATATCCTGTAAAGTTTCATCTAATGCTATAATTGGCCGAGTGCCCTTCTGTGATTCCAGTTTGTGCTGCTTCTACCATCCAGTTCACACAGTCTCCAACTAGCAGGATTTTTGTTACCACAGACAACCCAATCCAGGAAGGACGAACTGTTTCTAGCAGTAGAGGCTTTGCGGTTTGCAACTCCTTCTGGATCTCACCCTGACCATGTTCACATTGCACAGCCAAGGTTAAGATAAATAAATTCATCCTATAGAACTGTGTGCCCACTGTAAGAAATATCTCTGGGCCAACCCTATCATTAGGCAGAGTTAAGCAGTCACCTAAGGCAGCAATGGCAAACATTTACTCCACAGCTGTTTCCTTCTTTTGAGGGGCTAAGGTATGAGGTACCACACCATCCCCCTGAAAGTATGAAATAAAACATTAAGACACTGCCACTACAGATCACATCTGTATGTGGGATGGGGTGGGTGCCATCTTGTCTTTCACCCCAATTAGCAAAATACCATGGGCCAACCCTATCTTGAGCACGCACTACCAGAGATATTTCCACACCTGGCAATCTCCAGATATATTGAAATACAACTTGTATTATGCCTAGCCAAATAATTATATACCGTTACTTCTGGAGGGCACCAGGTGTGGAAAGTCTGCAGTACAGAATTAAACTTGTGGGTCCTAGCTTGCAGATCTTTCTCTGTAAAATCAGAATCTGGATGTTAAGTAATTATAAGTACTGTTGTTGTTGTTGTCTCTGCCACTGCTGTTATAGTTGTTGAGTGCCTTCTGATAATTTCTTATGGTGATCCTCAGGCAAGCCTGTCATGGGGTTTTCTGGGGGTGAGTGTGTGTGTGTGATGCGTCCAAGGTCACCCAATGTGTTTCCATCGCCAAATGGGGAATCGAACCCTGGTCTCAAGGTTGTAGTCCAATGGTCAGACCACTACACCATGTTGGCTCCCTACAGATAACTTTACTTATAAGCAATTCCCTTTTTTAAATAAAAGGTATAACTGAGGGCCTTTCCACACTACACTGTTATAGTGCTATTATTCCACTTTCAACGTCCTATGGAGTCCTGGGGTTTGTAGTTTAGGGTGGAGCATTTAGAATTCTCAGCCAAAAAACTGGTCTCAGTAAACTAAAAACCCCAGAATTCCACAGGATGTTGAAAGTGGGATAATAGCACTATAATAGTTTAGTGCGGAAAGGCCCTAAGTCATATTATGGTTATAATGCAATGAGAAACGTCACCACTTATTTCATGATGCAGCTGGAAGTTTTAGTTATTGTTTGCATAGCTGCAGAGGTATAACCTTACTAAACGGAGGAGACTATCAGATGGTTCTGATGCTGGGTTACGCTGTTCCTCATGTTGTGGTCTGTTTGGTTGTTAAGGTAGCAGAAAGGTGGACAGGAGAAGAGTATGCTTTATACCTCCAACCAGTTGCTTGTGCCTTTTAGATATGTTTGTAACAAAAACCAAAATGTAACTATATGAGTTAACTACAAGAAGTGGAAAAATAGTTATTTTTAAGCCATTGTAATCATTGTGGTAGCTAAACTGTTTTGGGGGTCTTAATACAGGTGTACCTAATTATTTTTAAAAGCCCTGAAAATAAGTCTTTGGAGCCAACAAAATATTTACTTTCAGAGAAGTCCTTTGGAGATACCACCCTTACAGTGGTGGTGTCTCCAAACAACTTATCGGGAAGTAAATAGAAAGTCCTTGTTATTGTTGTTGTGCACCTCCAACTTGTTTATGAGTTATGGACAACCGTAGGACAAACCTGTCACAGGGTTTTCTTGGCAAGATTTGTTGAGAGAAAGTTCTCCTTTGCCTTCCTCTGTGGCTGAGAAAATATGACTTGCCAAAGGTCACCCAGTGAGTTTCCATAGCAAAGTGAGGGTTTGAGCCCTGGCCTCCAAAGTCATAGTCCAGCACTCTGAGCACTACATCATGCTAGCTCTCTAAAGTCCTTGCAATGACTTTAATCACAGCCCTCAATCATCCCAGCTTGTAAAACTGGCCTGTGGTTGAGTAAATACAATGAGATATGAGATTCAAATACTGCTTCCTTTCAAATGAACACTGTGCTAAATGCCTTCTATGATAAGTCTTATACTTGCATGTGACATAGGATTTTACATAGGATTTTACTTGCTGTGGTAAAATTGCATCATGTTTGACGTGAGGCGATAGCAAATATTCCACAGACTTCCAGGATGTCTAAAACTAATCCAAAATTTCAGTTAGATAAAGGCTTTTCCTGTTCCAACAAATACCTTGTTAATGACTGTGCTTCCACGATACCCCTATTTTGGACTGCGGAGCTGTAGGGGTGAGGGAAAGGGGGCATTCACATTCTGTGTACAAATGGTAGATTTGTTTTCTGGTGTGTGTTGAGTAAAGTTGCTGATACTCACAAATCGTATGTCAGAAGCCACTAAAAGTGTCAGAATCCCACAGCAGGCCTTTGGTGGCTTGTTAATATCTTCTCCTTCAAGGAAACAGCCTAATTCACTTAAATATAATGAAAGCCATGCCTGCAATGGTGAAGCCTCTAAACAGGATCAACCTCTACAAGCCTTGCCTTCTTTCTTCACCTCCTCCTTTTCTGGCTTCAACCATTAAACGTGAACTATGATGTTTTATGCCTGTGGTCTCTTAGATGTCACACATGTGGGAAAAAAATGGAATCTTGTCATTGCAGTAGGGAAGTGTGTATATATATATATATATATATATAAAAATTCCGTTGCACTCCGCCACCACCTTCCCTCCTTCCCTCAACATTATTGTCTACACAGTGTAAAAGAATAAACCTGAATGCTAAATGGAAAGACCAGATGTATTCCTAACCTTTTGCCCTCATTATTCGACTCAACTTCAACCCAGTCAACCAAAAAATTACCCCAAATAACAAGTTAAAATAACTGGTAAGAACAAGAAGAAGAAGAAGAAATGGCAAACTTGTGTAATTGGGCAGGTTAAAGTAATATATACTTCACTGGTGTGTTGAACAGAGAAAAAGCAAGTTATTTTGGTATGTGACAATTTAATTGTTATTCATTATTCATTAATATACTGCCCTGTATAATGAGATATCAGGTAATCATACAAGTAAATTCAGTATAAAATAGGTTAAAAGAATTTAAAACAATAAAAATAGTTTAAAAAGACTAAAATGTATTAAAACAAATTAAAAGAGGTTTAAAAGATTAAAATAATATATAACCATGTGGAATGCATTTTGAAATGAATCAGTTAGTTCCAAAGGCTTTAAAAAACAGTCATTAATGAATTTTGTGCCTAAATGAAACCAGTCTTAGAGCCAATCAGATCTTGAAGGAGAGAACATTCCACTGTTGAGGTGCCATGGCCCAGAAGGCCCTGCCCTCTCCATGTCATCACACAGTGTATTGACCTCATTCATGGGACACCCCCTCCATGTCGGCGTCGAGGCGGGGCCGGGCAGGCTAGGGTGGTCTTGAGCCGGCGCTCACCCAAGAAGCTTCAGTCAGCAGTCCAACAATAAAGAAAGGCAATCCTTACAGCAGGCAAACGAAGGAACAAAAGAGAGGGTTTCCTCACCCGGATAACGAACAGTCAGCTGGCTGGCAGGGCTTCTGGACAGGAGCACGGCAGGCACGGGTCACGGCACGAACGGACGCCACGGGGATTCCCGACGGTTGTTGCCCCGTGCTGAACTTGGCTTCCTTCCGGCCTTAAGTAGGCCCCTGGACCGGCGCCGGCCAATCCAGGAGCTCTTGTGCAGCTGAGAGCCCTCAGCCTGCCTCACAGCTGAGAGCGATTAGCCAACTGAGAGCTCTCAGCCTGCAGCCGATGCTCCAGCAGCCGGCGGGAGCATCGGGCGGCCTCCTTGGCTTGCCATCACTGTAGCAGCGTGGGGGGAGGCCGATGGCCTCCTCAGGATCGGGACCCCGGGCGGGTGCCTGGGTCCCGCCCTTCCCGGGAGAATGCCCAAACGGCCTCCCCTGGTGATGGCGGCCTCGTTACCGGCCACAGAGACAGCCGGGCGGGCGTCCTCCATGGCGGGACGCTCCGCGGCCTCTTCCTCGGCGGCGGGAGCCTCGTTGGCGTCTGGGCGGCCGTCCTCTGTGGCGGGAACCTCCGCGGCCTCCTCCGCGGCGGCGGGGGCCTCGTCAGCGTCTGGGTGGCCATTCCCGGCTCCGGAGGCCTCCGCCGCGACTCGCGAGGAGACTGGGGTGTCCTCCGCCTTGGGAGCCGCTTCCGCAGCGGCCTCCGTGGCTCCGGAGGGGCCAGCGGGGCCGGAGCCCCTCGACATCACTCCCCTCCCCATGGACGCTCCCCCGGGTGGACGAGGTTTGGCCGGGTACCAGCGGTGGAAGGCGTGCACCAGGCGGGGTGCATGGACGTCCGAGGCGTCCTCCAGGAACGCTCCTCGGGACTGTGGCCGCGCCAGCCGATCAGGTACTGGAGACGGCCACGACGGCGGCGGGAGTCCAAGACCTCAGCCACTTCGTACTCCTCTTTCCCGTCGATGGTGAGCCGACCGGGAGGAGCCTCTGGGCCGACATCGGGCCGTACCCCCGCAGCCGGCCGAAGGAGTGAGCGATGGAATACCGGATGGATCCGGAGGGAGCGAGGGAGCTGCAGGTGGAAGGCTACGGGGTTGATTTCTGCCGTGATCATGAAGGGGCCGATATAACGGGCGTCCAGCTTACGGTTGGGGCGGTTGGAATGAAGAAAACGGGTGGACAGCCAAACCTGCTTCCCAACCCGCAGCGGAGCCCCCGGCTGTCGGTGCGCATCCGCCGTACATTTGTACCCCTCCTTGGCCTCCTCGAGCTGCTTCCGCAGGACGGACTGCAAGGCGTGGAGTTCCTGCAACCACTGGTCAGCGGCTGGTAGCGCCGACGGAAACCCGATAGGCGGGAACCATCTCGGGTGGTATCTGTAGTTGGCCATAAATGGAGACTGTTGCGTTGAGGCATGAACGGCGTTATTGTACGCAAATTCGGCCAGCGGGAGGAGTTCACTCCAGGAGTCATGCTGGTAACATCCGTAACAGCGAAGGTACTGCTCTAAGGTAGCGTTGGTTCGCTCCGTCTGGCCGTCGGTCTGCAGGTGGTGGGCTGAGGACAAGAGCTGCTTAATGTCCAAGAGCTGAAGTAGGCTCTGCCAGAAGCGGGCAGTGAACTGTACTCCTCAATCCGTGACTATACCTTCTAGCAGGCCATGCAACCGGAAAACGTGTTGTACGACCAGGCGGGCCGTCTCTTTGGCCGAGGGCAGAGCCAGGCATGGCACGAAGTGGGCCATCTTTGTGAACAGATCCACTACTACCAGTATGGTAGTGTGGCCCTTGGATGGCGGCAACTCGGTGACAAAGTCCATGGAGATCAATCGCCAAGGCCCTGCAGGAGTTGGCAGGGGCTGCAGCAGCCCGGCAGGCTTCCCCGGAGGATCTCTGGCCCGGCAGCATATGGGACAGGAGCGCACGTACCGGTCCACATCGCTCCACACCCGGGGCCACCAAAATTCCCGCAAGACCAAGTGTAGAGTCTTGAAGAGACTGAAGTGCCCGGCCAGACTCCCATCATGGCAGAGACAGAGGACCTCCCCTTGGCAAGGCCCCGATGGAACAAACAGCCTGCCTTGATGGTATAGCAGACCCTCCCGTTGAGACCACGGGGACGCGGGATCCTGTGCCTGCAGCCTCTCCTGGAACGGCTCCCCGGCCTGAGCCGTGCGGATGCGCTGAGACAAGGCTGTTACATCGATGGCAGCGGCAAAGTTTTCAGGGCGCAAGATGGTGGCCCAAGCCTCGGACTTCCCGGCTGTAGTGTATTCTGGTTTTTGCAATAAGGCGTCCGTGTGCCGGTTGCGGGCCCGGGGGACATACTGCAGCCGGAAGTTGAAGCGGGAGAAGAATTGGGCCCAACGCATCTGCCGCGGGGTCAACTTGAGGGCGGTCTGTAGATATTCCAGGTTACGGTGATCCGTCCGTACCTGTACTGGACGCTGGGCCCCTTCCAGGAGGTGGCGCCAGGCCTTGAATGCCGTTTTAACGGCCAGTAGCTCCTTCTCCCAAATGGTGTAGTTTTGTTTGGGAGGAGTGAGTTGCTGGGAGTGGTACGCGCACGGCAGAAGTTGGCCCTCGGGGCCGGAGGGCTGGAGCAGGACTGCCCCGACCGCCACATCTGACGCGTCGGTCTCCAGCACGAATCGCCGCTTGGGGTCTGGGTGTTGCAGGATCGGCTCAGTCACGAACTGGGTCTTTAGGCACTCAAAGGCCTACTGCGCCTTGGGGCCCCATCGGAATGGTGCCTTGCCCCGGAGAACGCTGGTAATGGGCGCCGCCAAAGCCGCATACTCAGGAATGAACTTCTGATAGAAGTTCGCAAACCCCAGGAAGCGCTGTACATCCTTGCGGCACCCTGGAGGCCGCCACGTCACAATCGCTTCCACTTTGGCCAGATCCATCTCTATCCCCCTCTGCGTCACCTGGTAGCCCAAGAAATCGACTTCTCGGAGGTCGAAAGCGCATTTCTCGAGTTTGGCGTATAGACGATGTTCTCGCAGACGCTGCAGGACCGTGCGGACATGCACGTTGTGCACCTATTGGTTCAGCAAGTAGATGAGGAAATCATCTAAGTAGATGATCACGAAGCGGTCAAGCAGGTCACAGAACATGTCGTTTATGAAGTGCTGGAAGACGGCCGGGGCATTACACAGACCGAACGGCATCACGGTATACTCGTAATGCCCGTAGCGCGTCTGGAACGCCATCTTCCACTCGTCCCCAGCCCGGATGCACACCAGATTATAGGCTCCCTGCAGATCCAGTTTCGTGAATACCTTCACATGATGCAGGCGTTCCAGGAGTTCCGGGATCAACAGCAGGGGGTAACGATTCCGGATGGTGATCCGGTTGAGGGCGCGGTAATCATTGCAGAGCCGGAGTTCACCCGATTTCTTACGCACAAATAACACAGGGGCCCCTGCTGGAGATGTGGAGGGGCGCACGAAACCTCGGCGCAGGTTTTTCTCCAGAAACTCCCTCAGGGCTGCCAGCTCTGGTTTGGAGAGGGCGTAGATCTGTCCCACGGGGCGCCCGGGACCAAGTCTATGGAGCAGTCGTAGACCCGGTGTGGAGGCAGGCGGTCAGCCTCTTTCGGGTCGAAGACATCTGCATAATCCTGATACTTGTGCGGCAACTCCACTGTGGAAACGGCTCCCGGGGACTCCAATGCAGCCATCAGCCGCTCCGGCCAACAGTGTTCTTGGGAGAAGTGGGACGCGAACAGCACCTCGCGCTGCGACCAGGAGATGTGTGGGTCATGGTGCGAGAGCCAGGGCATTCCCAACACCACTGGGAAGTGGCGTACTGCAGACACCAGGAAGCGCATATGCTCGACATGTCCTTGGATCTCCAACTCCACCTCGGCTGTCTGGTGGGTGACAGGCCCTGAGCGCAACAGCCGTCCGTCTATAGTTTCCACCGGCCGAGCCTTGGGCAGCGGCTCCAGTGGGATGCGGAGGTCTCGGGCGAACTGGGCATCGAGGAAATTGTTGGATGCTCCGGAGTCTATCATTGCCCCCACTAGGGCGGCCATGGAGTCGCCGAAGGTAACCGTTGTGGCCACCAGCAGCGAGTCTCGCTTTGGCTCGGGCGGGCTTCCAGGGCCTCAGTCGCCAGGCTCCCCCAGGCCTCACAGGCCTTCTAGACCTGGGGGGAGGCGTTTCCCGGTTTCCCTGTCGGGGCCGGTTTGGCAGGACACACCCGGGCAAAGTGCCCTCCGAGGCCACAGTATAAACATAAGCCAGCGCGCTGTCGGCACTCCCTTTCCTCCGGGGTCAGCCGTGGTCGAGCCCCGCCCTACTGCATAGGCTCTTCCACGTCTGGCAGGCTGCTGGACACGCTGACACTGGGTCGAGTAGGTGGAAGCTCTCGGGGAACAGCAGTCCCGGACCTTGCCCCGACTGCCGGTCGTGAGCCGGGAACCGCCGCCCGACGGGCCTGTCTCCGCGCTTCCAGACACCCGTCGATTCGTAGGGCCTGTTGTATCAGCCGCTCCAGGGTAGGGGGCGGTGAACTGCATGCCAGTTCATCCAGGATCTCTGCCGATAGTCCGGCCCGGAACTGATCTTGGAGAGCGGCATCGTTATAGGCCAGGTCTTGGGCCAACAAACGGAAGGCGGTGGTGTATTCCCGCACCGACCCTCTTCCTTGCTGCAGCTGGCGCAACTGGCGGCTCGTGGTCTCGGTCCACACTGGGTCGCCCCAGACCTCCTGGAAGGCCTGCAGGAAGGCCGCCATACTGTCCAGGACGCCGCTGTTCTGGCGCAGCAGGGACGTGGCCCACCTGGCAGGTGAACCAGACAATAGGCTGATCACGAATGCCACCTGGGCCCGCTCGTTCGGGAAGTCCTGGCCGCGTACCTGGATGTACAGGCGGCAATTCGCTATAAATGTCTCGAGGTCTGACGGGTCCCCCGAGAAGCGCTGTGGCACTGCGATCGGGATCTTGGCCGTGGGAGGCTGGACCTCTTGCAGCTGCCCCACCTGGTACTGCAGGTTCTGCAAGGCCTGGGTCAGTTGGTCCACCTGAACTTGCAGGTTCTGGTTCTCCTGCACTTGAGCAGCCACTTGGGCCCTCAAGGCCGCGTTCTCCCCTCCATCCCGCCCGGTTGGGACAGGGCAACAATCTGTCGGCGTTGAGGCGGGGCCGGGCAGGCTAGGGTGGTCTCGAGCCGGGGCTTGCCCAGAAGCTTCAGTCAGCAGTCCAACAATAAACAAAAGCAATCCTTGCAGCAGGCAAACGAAGGAACAAAAGAGAGGGTTTCCTCACCCAGATATCGAACAGTCAGCTGGCTGGCAGGGCTTCTGGACAGGAGCATGGCAGGCACGGGTCACGGCACGGATGGACGCCATGGGGATTCCCGACGGTTGTTGCCCCGTGCTGAACTTGGCTTCCTTCCGGCCTTAAGTAGGCCCCTGACCGCGCCGGCCAATCCAGGAGCTCTTGCGCAGCTGAGAGCCCTCAGCCTGCCTCACAGCTGAGAGCGATCGGCCAGCTGAGAGCTCTCAGCCTGCAGCTGACGCTCCAGCAGCCGGCGGGAGCGTCGGGCGGCCTCCTTGGCTTGCCATTGCTGTAGCAGCGTGGGGGGGAGGCCGATGGCCTCCTCAGGATCGGGACCCCGGGCGGGCGGTGCCTCAGGGTGGTGCCTGGGCCCCGCCCTTCCCGGGAGAACACCCGAACGGCCTCCCCTGGCGATGGCGGCCTCGTTACCGGCCACAGCAACAGCCGGGCGGGCGTCCTCCATGGCGGGACGCTCCGCGGCCTCTTCCTTGGCGGTGGGACTTTCGGCGGTGTCTGGGCGGCTGTCCTCCATGGCAGGAAGCTCTGTGGCCTCCTCCACGGCAGTGTGGGCCTCGTCGGCGTCCGGGCGGCCATTCCCAGTGCCGGAGGCCTCCGCCGCGACTCGCAAGGAGACCAGGGCGTCCTCCACCTCGGGAGCCGCTTCCGCGGCGGCCTCCGTGGCTCTGGAGGAACCGGCAGGGCCGGAGCCCCTGACACTCCCAGTCCTTGGCAGGCATAATCATGCAGTGCTTTAAATGTCATCACAACCGTCTTAAATTCAGATTGGAAGCATATTGACAACCAGTCATCACGTACTAACAATTATATGCATCTCTACTAAATCTTATGGAAACGAGTGAGGATTACTCTTTGGTAAGACAGTGTAAAATTGGAGTGTAAACCAGAAAGCTCAGTTTATTAGGTAGCACTTCACAGTGGTGCTCACAAGAAATAAACATGTAATATAAACATCAATTCATTGCCTTTATGTTTTAGAATTTTGTCTCCCCAATCTGTTGATCCCATAGCCACCACCACTATGCAGTTTAAAGCACTATTTAAACTTTTGGGTCTACGTTTGATTAAATTCCTTTAAAAATAAGAACCTGGTACTTTAAATTGGGATTTAAAATAGTGTTGCTTAGCATGTCGCAATGCAAACTTCTGTGTACTTACTAAATATGGTTGAAAGGAGCAATCAAACGAAAACAAAAAAAAAGACATTGCTAAATTTAATTACTGCAGCAAGACTGTGCTACACAAAGCACTGGAAGGAAGAAGCAGAGCCTCCCTTAGAAGAATGGAAGATTAAAGTAATGGACATTATAGAAATGGAAAAACTGATTTGTTTTGTTTTGTCTTAAATGTTGCTGCTCTCCCTCTCCTTCCTCCTTTCTTGCCTTTTTTTGTTTGTTTGTTTTTGTGGTAGGGAGAGGGAGGATCTCTTGAGAAGAAAATGAGTTGGTGAATATCTATGCACTTACATGTCCAGCAGCTGCACACCATAATGATGACCCTCAGTGAGCTGGCGTAGCAGAGATCTTTAATGCAGACATTTTTTTTTTCAATTGGCACACTCATCTAGAATTTTCCATAATTTCAAGAAGGATATTGGAATGGGAGAAAAACCAATATGGCAGTCTGAATTTCTTCCTGCTAGAAGAATTTTAGGATAGCCAACATGGCAAAGAGAGCCAGCATGGCATAGTTCTTTGAGTGTGGGAGTAAGACTTTGGGAGACCAAGGTTTGAAGTTTCACTCAGCTGTAGAAACTCCCAAGTGATCTTGGACAAATCACACTTTCTCAGCCTCAGAGAATGGCAATGGCAAGCCCACTCTGAACAAACCTTTCCAAGAAAACTCGATGACAGGATCAGCTTAGGATACCACAAGGTAGAAATAACTTGAAGTCACACATCTACAGACAAAAGAATTTTGCCTCACCCTGGAACAAAACAAAGCAACCATTTTAGAGTCTGGCAGGATGGCTGGGAAACAGCCCTTGCCAATCCAGAATAGCCTTAACCCAGAGTGTACTGGATGGTACTGAAGTCATTTGTGTAGCTTCATTCCCTTGTTGTTCCGTGTGTTTAGTCTGCCTTGATTTTCGCTTCTTCTGAATTCCAATTTAATAAAGGCAATTTCTAAAATCAGTTATACAACTGAAATTCATGCAAGATCACTGCATGTGGCTTTCAGTATTCTCTCCCCATTGGGTACAAGCCTCCCTGTCTTGTATCTCTGTTACTAATGTGCCCACATGTGCTCTTAGTATATGGTTACACTAACCTTTTCTTGAAACATTTTACTGATCTACACATACACTCCCACATGCTGATTTTAAAAAGTCAGGCAAAAAGAGCAATGATGCAGCTGATCATGGAATCATATCACTATTTACTTTTGTGTGCCTTATGACATGAGCATCATTGGGAGGGAGAATAAACAGATGAACTGAAGGAACTGAACACTGCTGAGTACACACTTCTTGGTACAAAAATCAGAAACAGGCTTATAGGAAGTCAGTATATTGGGCCACCAAGTCTGTTATTGTCAGCACCGGTGGTAGCTCTCCAGGGAGTCAAGCAGGATTCTTTCATGGCCCTGCTGTGGCCTGGAAGCTCAGCTAATGAGTTCCGACTCTTCAGAAACAAGAGCAGGTAATTCACAGCGAAACAGCCATACCACCCAGGACTGTGAGTGATTTCTTCACATCCTGTGCCCAGTATTGTAGACCTACTGCCAGTGATCTCAAGCTCAACACAGCTCCATGAGAGCTTGGGAAAAATGATGATGATGATGATGATGATGATGATTCACAGAATCCCCCAACCAGCATAACCATAGTTTTTTAAAAAAGCATCCCAAATTTTGGTGATCAGCATATCTCTTTGATGTGCAGAATGTTCTATGGACAAAGTAAGGAACATGGAGAAGATCTTGCTTTTGTTGCTGCAACAAGACAGCCTCAGCCTATGTGTATCTACCTCTCTGTCAAACCCAGTTCCCAGCATTCCAGCACACTCTTAGAACCTGATAAAGAAACAAAACTGTAGGTGGGGATGTAAATGAAGGGATGAAACTTTGCTGGACTAAACCTGATTCTTAATGGAAGAACTCACAAAAGGTGGGTAGTGGACAGGTCAGGTTTAGTCTGTACTTCAGTGATGTTCATAAGTGTTTCCCTTTACTTTCTTTCATTCGTTCCTATAAACTTCACTTTGGCAATAAGTGTGAGTAGCATTAGGAAAAATGTCAATGTTGATGGGACTTGTACTTTTTTTCTTGAGTACAGTTTCAGAATTCATGCAGAGTCTGAGAAAAAAAAATTCTCAGCCAGTGGACATGCTGGTATGAGGGGATTGTCCATAAAAGTAACCCTTCCAGGCTATCAACTCGTACAAGGCACTCTTCGTCCCCGATCTTAGAACTGTGACCTAATGGAAAAGGATGAGAACAAAAACATAGAAATAAGACATTCAGGATTATACTGAAGATTTGTATAGTCCAGCATCCTTCCCACAAACAGGGGATTAAATTAATAGCCATATTTGATAGTTACTCTCCAGCAGTAGAAACATTCCCTCCAAACTTGAAAGTTGCACATATCTTAGCCCCTAAAAGACTGGCTGATTCCTCTTGTTAACCATCTAAGCTAGGGATCACCACCACTGTATCTTGTAGCAACAAATTCCATTTATAAATATAATAATATGCTAGTGTTCATTTCTAAATCAAACATTTGGAAGGAATTAATTCCTGCATGCCTGGTCTACAAAATGGCTCCAAAATAAAGGGTTGGGGGTATTTTCCATGTGTTCAGGGCATTCTGTAACTTTGTGCTTAACATTTTACTTGGTTATGGACACTGAATTCCAGTTCCTTAGGCTGTAACACTGACAACATTGATGTTGTAATAGTTTGATTATTCTTTTTGGCATTTCCTGTTTTGCCCAGTAATGGATAAAATAGGTATGAGAGGACCCTCGGGTAGAAAACAAAAAAGTGGGTTATGTGGCATGGTCAGGTTAAAAAAATCTTAAATACTATTGAAGCTTTGAACTGAGAGGGTGGGCTTGGCCCTATATGTCGATGTTGCTAGCCAAAATCTCAATCCTTGTTTTTTTCAAAAAAACAAAAAACTTTCTTTGTACTTTGAACTTGGCAAGCTAAAGAAACTAAAGTGCTCATGCTGTGAATTTAGCATCTACCCAACATATTTTCATAAAGCTCTAAGAAGAAAGATGATATACTTTGCTCCAATTCAACTTAGAAAGAGAGAAAATCATACTGAAGTCTCAGGGATAGGTTTGCCAGCAACAAAGACAGTGGTATTGCGCGTTGTAGGAGCAACATCGATGGAAAGAAGGAAGGACAGTAGGAAACACGCATTTTTAATTATTATTTTTATTTTCTACAAACTGCCTTTGAGACATTCTATATTTTGGAGCAACCTGTGGTGTTCTCATCTCAGCGTATTTTCCCAAAGTGTGTAGGAGTGGTAAACATCTGGTTTCTCCAGTCACATCTCTGGCATTAACACTGTTCCTCTTTGCCAATCACTACCGCCACCTGTGCCAATGTCATGTTGGCACAGAATTTCATTTAAAAACAAATTTCATTTAAGGAAGAGGACAAAGAGAACCAAGTGATTGCTTTCAGAACTTAGGAACAGAGTGGGGCACTTATGTTGTCCTCTGTCAACCAATTTATCTGATTATATCACCGTCTTCTTCCTCATTGTAGCTTAAAGATGACTATCAGAATAGCAGTGGCAACTTTCTCTTCCATGACCAACACCTGCACTTCCAGGATAACTGTTTTGCCATTGCCAAGAGAAGAGTAATCATTGTCATGGTTTTCTGACAACTGTGACATGTGATCATTCTTTCCACTCCCAAATATAATTATACTTCCAGGCCACAGTAAGGTTGGTAAGTTATGAATAAATGAATAAATAAATAAATAGGTAAATAACTAATCAGAGTTTGGTAACACCTTTAATCAGGGTGACTAAAATGCTACAAAAATGATGCAAAATAGATGGTAGCAGTTTTTTGAGTTCTCCAAAAGTGTTCATCATACAAGATGGTACTATAAAAATTGTCCAAAAATCCCAAGGGATCCATATAGCTGCAAGATGAAAATGGAGGGTTAGTGAACAGGTGTTAAAGAAACAGATTTTGCAGGGATGCTCAATGAGTGATTTCTCATTATGTTGAAGAACCAGAATGCCGGTGAGAGCTGCCCGTTGTCTTTTTTTTTCAAGCTCACTGT